>CAUYUJ010014299.1:32500-192500 GCA_963575745.1 Prorocentrum cordatum
AAACTGCTGTCAGTTTTAAAACTTCAGAATCATAAATGGTGAGTGAGGCAATCTCAAGCGAACGCCCGGCCCGCCCTAAAAACTGACCTCGGGGTGCGACAGGGAGGAGTTATCTATAAGGAGAAGGAATGAAGGAGGAGGAGAAGCAGGAAGAGGAGGAGAAGGGAGGGAGGAGGAGGAGGAGGAGGAGGAGGAGGGAGAGGAAGAGGAAGAAGAGGCGGAGGCGGAGGAGGAGGAGGAGGAGGAGGAGGAGGAGGAGGAGGAGCGAGGAGGAGCCAGGGCCTGCTTGCCGTCGGTCTCCGTCGCCTGCAGGCCGCGGGCACGGCGCCGCGGCACGGCGCCTCTCCTCTACTCGCTCATGGTCTCCTCTTCTTTCCTCACTCCTTCCTCCTCCTCCTCCTCCTCCTCCTTCTTTGTTCCCTTTCTCGTTTACTCCTCCTCCTCCTCCCTCCCTCCTCCTCCTCCTCCTCCTCCTCCTCCTCCTCCTTCTCTTCCTCCTCCTGCTCCTGTTCCTCCTCTCCTCCTCCTCCTCCTTCTGCTCCTCATGTTCCTCATGATTTTCTCCTCCTCGCCTTATTCCTTTTGCTCCTCATGCTCCGCCTGTCCTCCTCCTGGTCCTCCACCTCCCTCTACCTCCACCGCTCCTCCTCCTCCTCCTCCTCCTCCTCCCCTTCCTCCTGCTTCTCCTCCTCCTCCTCCTCCTCCTCCTCCTCCTCCTCCTCACCCCCATTACCTCCCTCCTTTCCCGTCCGGCATTCTCTTCTACTTCCGCCGCCTTCCGCCGACCTTCCGTGGAGGCAAGAGATACAGTGCGGGCGCGGCCGCAAGAACCCCTCGCAAGAAACCCAACCCTGAAAACCCGCGCGCGAGGTGCACCCCAGGGGAAACCCAGAGCACCCTTAACGCAGCAGCCTCTTCGACGGCTGCGGAAATGCACCGCGCAGCTCGCGGAGCGAAGAAACCCAGGGTACCATGACGAAAAGTATACGGTTTCTCGACGCGCGCCTTCACTGTACATGAGAATGCCCCTAAGAACTCCTGCATGGAAACGAGGCCAACGTCAACTGGGCAACGGGCGGGGTCGCGTTCGCGAGCGCCGAGCGTTAAGTCGGGCATGCCAGGCGGACTCTGGGCTACTCAAAGATACGCAAATATTATCAAAACAGTCAAAACATCGTCCCCTGAGTATTTTTGTTGGCTATTTTTGGATTTTCCGCCTGTAGAGGGACAGGCCCGACTTAAGACCGAGCGCACGCTCTGTCGGCCGACGACGGCCGGCGCACTGCCCTTGAGCAAGAAGCTGCCACGTGCACCCCGCCGTCGCGACACTGGATCGGGAGCCCGCAGAGCTGCGGCAGGTTCGTGCCGGCAGCAGCTCCCCTCCTTCCTGCGCCCCTGGGTGGCCCGAGTCTCCGCTCGCGGGCGTGGGCCGCTTTTGGATCTGAGCTGCGGGAAGTGGCGCATTTCTGTCGGGGCTCGCCGGCCCCCCCCCGCCCCCCTCCCAGCTGGCCCGCAACCCGCGCGTCGTTCTAGTGGTCAATACGGCGTGCAAGGTTTATCACGGACCACGTACGCTCCGTGGCTCCATCTTTTCTCAGCTGCGCTCTTTCAGATGTCCAGTGTGGCGGAGTGGGTGGGCGCAGCCAGCGCTGGCTCCTGACACCGCGGGGATCGTTCAACCTTGAACGATCGGACGTGTCCGAAACTTGAAATACGTTCAACATCGACCGATTCCAAGTCGCCGCCAGCGTTCAACGTTGAACGCCAGCGGCGGGGTCGCCGCCGGTCGACGCGACGCGAACCTACCGCGCACAACAATCCGACTTCCCCCACGTCCACCCCACCCGTACCCTTTCCGATGTTCTCGTCCTCTTCTCCATGTACCTCGTCCTCTTTCCGCCTCCGGTCCCTACGCGCGCCTCCATCCTCGTCGTCGTCCTCCCTTTCCCACCCCCTCTTGCCACATGTCGTGGACCTCCGCCAGCTCCTGCTTCTCCCGCTTCGTATGCTTACATACCCTCCACGCCTTCTCCCCCTGGTCCTGCGCATCCCACGCTTTCCCCTCCTCCTCGCGCATCGCCGATTTCGCTGTTCTTGTTGTATCTTGCTCGTGTTTCTCGTCGTCGCCATCATCATCCTTTTGTTTTTCTTCTTCTTCTTCTTCTTCTCATTTTTCACCTCTCCCTCCTCCCCGTCCCTGCTCTTCATTCAGATCTCGACGCCGTCCGACCATGAGATTCGGTCTTCGACGCCGCTCCACTCCCCCCAGACCCTCTGCCCTCCACAGGTCGCGCTTGAGCGCTGTGTGCTCGCTCCGACGATCTCGCAACCCGATAAGAGAAGGACCCCCATGGCACCAGGCAGCGGTCGAAGCCTCAGCCGGTGGCGCGAGTGCAGGTCGGGGGCTGATCGGAGAGGGCACGCGAGAGGACACAGGACCCTTCCGAGGGCCACACCGCCGTTGGAACGTAGAGGGCATGGGGTCGCGAAACACGGGACACGGGGGCACTCTTGACTTGGCAGGGTCGACCTGCTGCCTCGACTGTGGCCAGTCGCCCTCTGCGGCCTCGAGGGGCAGAGGAGCCGAGGCGGAGCTCGGGGAAGGGCCGTCACGACAGCGAGAGAGCACGAGACACACCGCGGGCGGCGAAGGCAAGATGCGCAGGTGACGGATGGCTCAGGCAGTCTGCGAATCAGGATGCGTCGCATGCCGCGAAGCACGCATTAACCTTGCAGGTATAACTTCGTTTGTAATTCCGAGAAAGGAAAAAGAAAGAGAGGAGGAGCCCAAGCGCGAGCAGCAGATGGAAGTGCTACGTGTGACCGCGCACTGTCGATAGCGCGCAGCGTACAGGCGTCGCACACTGCAGCAACATGCAGGCGATGGGTGGGCTATAGAGGAGCTGCAAGTCCGAGCGAAAAATGCAGCAGCCAGAAAACGAGGAGAGCACCCAACTTAAAGAACACGGTTCGCACACACGCACACACATGAAGCATGAAGGCCCACCACTGGGCTGTGCATCGCCGTGTGTGCGCACGCTGGGGCCCTGGCGCTACTCCTTCGATTCGGCTGTTGCGCGGAGTATCGCGCAGGTCCCCCGCGCATCGAGCTCAACATGTGTCCACCGTTCGCTTCAAGCCCGTGCGCCTCCCTTTAGTCATTTCTCCTGTGGCATGAGGATGGCGCGCACACCTCAAACAGCACACAAGCGGGGCGTCTGTTGGGTCAGCCCTCCCCTGGACCCGCGACCCTTCCTCCTGGCCCCCCCCCCTCTCCTCCTCCTCTTCCTCCTCCTCCTCCTCCTCCTCCTACTCCTCCTCCTCCTGCTCCTCCTGCTCCTCCTCCTCCTCCTCCTCCTCCTTCTCCTCCTCCTCCTCCTCCCTTCCCTCCTCCCCTCCCCTCCTCCTCCTCCTCCTCCTCCTATCCTTTCCTCCTCTTCCTCCTCTCCTCCTCCTCCTCCTCCTCCTCTCCTCCCCCTCCTCCCTCCTCTCTCCTCCTCCTCCTCCTCCTCCTCCTCCTCCTCCTCCTCCACCCCCGCCCGCACAGCGCTGTGGCGCATGTACGCTGCAGCGCAGCCGCCCCTAAAAGCACATACCGAAGCGAGAAAAAGCGAACAAAGCATGGTCCGTGGCTAAAATCCTGGCACCGCCAACTGACAGCCGCTGCGCGGCGCCTGCTCAGAGCGGGCCGACTGGGGCCGCGAGCGGGAGCTTCCTGGCCTCCCCCCCGCCGAGATCCCGAGGGGCTCACCGCCAGAGTTAGCTGTTGGGAGAGTTCAGCGTGGGCTCCAAGACTCCTGAAGACGCTCCCTCGATATTGCCGAAGACCGCGTCAACATGATTTCAAACGCTTATGTGCGGTCAACCGCTTTGCGGTCGGGGCCACGCGGGCAGAGCAGATCACAGATAAGACTAGCTCAAAAAGACCTGGTCGAGGGGAAAAGTCAACAACACTCCCCCCTCCCCGCAATTCAAAATCCACTGCCGCTCGGACACTCAAGCTTGGACGATCCGAAACCAACATTGCATTCTGGGGGAGGGGGTGACTCTAATCAGATGTTATGCGTGAGTTTTGCTTGATTGTTTCCGACACCTGTCGCTCCCTAGGGTTCTCAGAATCATGACCGATAACTAAGCGCGCAGCGGCCCGAAAACGGCTGATTAGTACAACAGACGAAGATCCGATTTCGCGCCAGCGGGGGCCCGGCTTTTTCGCTGGACATTCTCGCCTGCAGCGCTGCCAGTGTTCGTTCGCCCGCAGCGAACAAGTTCCCTAGGACTCAAGACGTGGCGGCAAGCATGCAGCATGCCCATTGCCCACGGCCCTCATCCTCCCTCGCCCTCCTTCGGTGGCAACTCATGGGAGCCTCCCACACCATCTTGTCAGCTCTTGCGAATCGACGCTAGTCGACGCTAAATCGACACGAATCGACGCTAAATCGGCGCTAATCGACGCTAGCCGACGCTAAACCAGCACACCTCATCGACTCCCAGACGCTAATCGACGCTAGTCGACGCCGAAGACGGACTTGCGAGAGTATACAAGGCTCCCATGACTTGCCACCGAACAGGCCGTGGCGGCAAGCCTGCCCATTGCCCACGGCCCTCATCTGCCCTCACCCCCCTCGCCCCTCCCACACCCTCTCCCAAACCCCCGGCGTCGTGACTTTTTCACAACCTCGACCCCCAGAGGTCTGGACCCCTTCCCCAGGATGGTCTTTTCATCCCGTAAGTCGTTTTTGGACGGTCCCGAGGCCGGGGAAGGGTCCCCCTGGATGCCGAAGATGACGAAAAACCTCCCGTCGTGATGTCTTCACAGCGCGAGGGGGTACTGGGATCTCGTCTGCACGCAAGAATGATTGGCGGCGCGCACAAGGGGATGGAGGGAGGGGGGGCTTCTTAGAAGCAAGCTGCTTCTTAGAAGGTGGCGGCCTTGCATCTATAGATAAGGCCCGCGCCTTCTAAGAAGCAGGGGTGCTTCTAAGAAGCCCTCCCCCCTCTGCGCGTGGCTGAACGCAAGAATGACCCGTGGTGCAGGAGTGGCCATGGTGCGCGGCTCTCGAGGGCCGCCGGGGAGAGCCAAATCTCAGGTCGGGCATGTTCCCTTACGGGCGGATTTCGGACGAAAAATCAAAACATTCAAGCAACAACAAAAATCGAACAAATCGTCCCCATACTATTTTGAATAGTTGACAACCCAAGTCGTCCCCATAAAAAATCGCCCCCATAATTGAAACAACCAGACTATTTTTGAAAGTTCCTCCTGCTGAGGGATGTGCCCGACTTAAGAACCACATCCAGGCAGAGACCCAGCGCGCCAGCCGGTGCTGGCGGGATCCGCGTGGGCCCCGCAGGGGAAGGCCACTCCCGGTGAAGGATCACTCCTTCTGCGTGCCCAGCCCTCCTCGCGCTGCGGAGAAAAATTCACGACGGGAGGCTCTAGCTCTGCGAAGAAAAAAATCACGGCGGGAGGCTCTTTTCGGCTGCTCTCGGCCTCCAGGGGCCCTCGCCGGGCCGCGGGACCGCCAAAGAACGACTCGGGAGGAACCGGCCCCCGGGAGAGGTACCAGACCTCCATGGGGGTCGACGCTGCGAACAAATCGCGGCGGGAGGGTCTTTTCTGGCTACCTTTTCGGCCTCCAAGGGGCCCTCGCCGGGCCGCGGGACCGCCAGAGAACGACTCGGGAGGAACGGGCCCCCCAAGAGGGGAGGCCCAGACCTCCATGGGGGTCGACGTTGCGTGACATGGCGACGTCGGGGGGATCTGGGCGGCCCCCTGTCCTTAGGTCGGGCACGTCCTCTCACAGGGGGATTTGGGACGCAAAATAGGAAATAATCACTTACGCTACCGAGGAAGCCCACATACTTATATTATGGCTGGAGTGATGATAGCTGCAGTGAAGCATGTGAGAATGATGTTGGTGGCCGTTGCCCCGCCGATACCGTTGGTGACGCCAGTCAACGCATGGAGACCGCACCCCCTGCGCGCACCCTCTAGCGTCGAGAGATCGCTTCGTCCGCCGTGCCCTGCGCGCCTGCAACGCATAGAGACCACCGCCCCTATGCACCCCCCTGGGTGTCGAGGAAAGTGCTACGCCTGCCGTGCCCTGCGAGCCTGCCCCCAACGCGCCCGCTGTGGTGTCGAGAAAATGCAACGCCTGCCGTGCCCTGCGCGCCTGCAACGCATAGAGACCGAACCCCCGGTGCACCCCCTCTGGTGTCGAGAAAATAACACGCCTACTGCGCCGTGCGAGCCTGCAACGGATAGAGACCGCCGTGTCTTCACCCTCTGGTGTCGAAGAAGTGCCACACCTGCTAGGCCCTGCGACATTGGAGCGTATGGAAACCGCGGTGAGGGACCACCCCCTGCGCAACGCCTCTGGTGTCGAGAAAGTGCCACGCCTGCTAGGCCCTGCGACATTGGCGCGTATAGACACCGGGGTGAGGGACCACCCCCTGCGCACCCCGTCTGGTGTCGAGAAAGTGCCACGCCTGCTAGGCCCTGCAACACTGGCGCGTATAGAGACCGCGCTGAGGGACCACCCCCTGCGCACACCCTCTGGTGTCGAGAAAGTGCCACGCCTGCTAGGCCCTGCAACATTGGCGCGTATAGAGACCGCGGTGAGGGACCACCCCCTGCGCACCCCCTCAGGTGTCGAGAAGGTGCCACGCCTGCTTGGCCTTGCGACATTGGCGCGTATAGACACTGGGGTGAGGGACCACCCCCTGCGCACCCCCTTCTGGTGCCGAGACATCGCCAGCCCTGCCATACCCTGCGACATTGGCGCGTATAGAGACCGCGCTGAGGGACCACCCCCTGCGCACCCCCTCCAGTGTCAGAAAGTGCCACGCCTGCTAGACCTTGCGACACTGGCGCGTATAGAGACCGCGCTGAGGGACCACCCCCTGCGCACACCATCTGGTGTCGAGAAAGTTCCACGCCTGCTAGGCTGTGCTGTGCTGAGCTGGTCTGGTCTGTGCTGTGCTGTGCTGAGCTGGTCTGTGCAGTGCTGAGGTGCTATGCTGTGCTGTGCCGTGCTGTGCTGTGCTGAGCTGTGCTGTGCTGAGCTGAGCTGTGCTGTGGTGTGCTGAGCTGTGCTGTGTGAGAAGGAGAAGGAGGAGGAGGAGGAGGAGGAGGAGGAGGAGGAGAAGGAGGAGGAGGAGGAGGGGTGAGGAGGAGACGCAGGTGCGACGCGGGAAGGAAGAAAACCATAACCCCACTTCGCATGTGAGGAACAAACACAAACATTCGAACACATGTTCAAAATGGTCAACAAATACAAAAAGAAATCAACAAATCGTCCCAAGACTTTTCTATCTATTTTTGAATATTCCTCCTGCAGAAGGGCACGCCTGACTTATTTAATCCTGTCCTAGAGCCCGACGCCATGATCTCTGGACGACGTGCCCCTCAGGGGCCTCGACACCCGTTCCCCGGGACCGGTTTTTCTCGTCTTGCGCAGCTTCTCGAAGGCCCCGCGAGGCCCGAGGAGGGCCCCAGAGAGGCCGAACATCTAGTGAAAAACCTCCCGTCGTGACTTTTTCGTGACGCGAGGGGTCTGGGCGCGGTACATCGACAAAATGTTGCACCACCTGGTCCCGAAGACAGCGGACATCGTTTTCAAATCGACGTGTCCATCCCATCCCCCCCCTCCCCCATCTAATGTTGTCTACGGTCCGGGGGTCGCCGCAACAGCTCGGTGGTGCAACATTTTGTCGACCGCCTGGGAAACCCAGGGCGGCTCCGCATCGCATGCTCCCAATACTAGATGGGGGAGGGGGGGGGACTGGGTGTTCAAGAACCCATTTGGGCCCCCCCCTGACGTGCTGCAACATCCCAGAGATCCGACGTCGTGATTTGTTCAATGCGGGGTCCCCGGAAGTCTCGACCCTCCCCAGGACTGCTTTTTCATCCTGAGTCGTTTTTTGACGGTCCCGAGGCCTGGGAAGGGCCCCCGGAAGCGGAAAACAGTGGAAAACCTCCCGTCGTGTTTTTTCACAACGCGAGGAGGTCTGGGAACGTGGTGCAATATTTTGTCGACGTGCGGTAGATCTCCCTCCTGCCGACTCGGGAATCTGCTGACCCTGGTCAATCCAGATCCGGGTCATTCGGGCATTGCAGGATCCTGCAAGAATTTGCCGGATCCTGCACCCAAGACCGGGTCAATGCGACCCTGGCCCTGCAAGACCCTGCAAGATCCAACAGGATCCTGCACCAAAGCCCGACAGGATGCTGCAAGATCTGGCGCTCTGGCTGACCCCCCAGAGATCCGATGTCGTGATTTTTTCCATGCGGGGTCCCCCGAACTCTCGACCGATTCCCCAGGACCGGTTTTTCATCCTGAGTCGTTTTTGACGGTCCCGAGGCCTGGGAAGGGCCCCCGGAAGCGGAAAACAGTGGAAAACCTCCCGTCGTGATTTTTCACAACGCGAGGAGGTCTGGGAACGTGGTGCAACATTTTGTCGACCCTCCTGCCGACTCGGGAATCTGCTGACCCTGGTCAATCCAGACCCGGGTCAGTCGGGCATTGCAAGATCCTGCAAGAATTTGCAGGATCCTGCACCCAAGCCCGGGTCAATGCGACCCTGGCCCTGCAGGGTCCTGCAAGATCCTGCAGGATCCTGCACCAAAGCCCAACAGGATGCTGCAAAATCTGGCGCTCTGGCCGATCCCCCAGAGATCCGATGCCGTGATTTTTTCCATACGGGGTCCCCCGAACTCTCGACCGATTCCACAGGACCCGTTTTTCATCCTGAGTCATTTTTTGACGGTCCTGGGTCCCGGCGAGGGCCCCTAGAGGCCGAAAAGTGCGAAAAGTGCGAAAAAACACCGCCTTGATTTTTTCAATACGTTTGCACTGACCCCCGTCTCTTGAGCCCCGACCGACGAGCGGATGCGCTGCGCCGGTCCGGCCGCCGCTCAAAACGAGAGCGACGGCAACTTCCCGGTGCTCTGCGTGCCCCTCGGCCGTCTCCGGCGCGCGGCCCGGCCACCTCGGGCCCCCCGCCCGGGCCTCCGAGAGGCCAAGGGATAGAGGCCAAGGGATAGAGGCGCCGATCCAAGAAATCCGCGCGGGCCTCCGAACGTTTATGCTTGGGTCATGATGTGTTCCCCGAGTTGGTAAGGAACCAGTGGACAAGGAGTCCAGGGCCTGGAAGCCGGAGGAACACCCCTCTGAGGCTTGGCCACGGACACCGCCACCGCCCTCATCAGATCCGCCACCGTGCCCCCCTTGGTACGTTGAGGCGTGGAAGGATGCCAAGGTCTGTCTGGCAGGGTTTGGGAATTCCACTGAGGAACCGCTCCTCCCTCTACTCGCGGACTGCCGTGGTGTCGTGTGATGGCGCATTTCCAGCATGGCAGCTCATGCTAACCCCCCCCCTTCAACGAATTTCCTGCTCGAGGATGGGGTACTTTCCTTATGGCAGCTAGCGCCTGAACCCTCATTCCACGGGTGCCCGCTCGAGGATGGTGCCATGCCCGCATAGCAGCTAATGCCTGAACCCCCCTTCCATGCGTGCCCGCTCGAGGATGGTGCACTCCCCGCATGGCGGCCGATACCTGAATCGTTATTCCATGCGCGCCCGCTCGAGGATTGCGCTCGAGGATCGTGTACGTCCTGCATGAGAAGGCGCTCCTCCGACGCGCTCCAGGGCCCTACCAAGCCATGAGGCGATGGATCTGCGACCCGAGCTTCCAAAACGGCCCGTGCATGCAACCAAGGACACCAAGATGGCCCAAGATGCCTCGACGACGGCCTAAGATGGCCCCTAGGCGGCCGAAGATTGATTCAAGACGGCCCAAGATGCCTCCAAGAGTGCCCAAAAGGGCCACAAGAGGACCTCCCACAATGTCCGAAGAAGCCGAGATCACTGATTTTCTTTAAGTGCTTGCATGGTTTTCGCATGCTCGCCTTTCCGGGCTGCCGTCAGCTCAAGGCGGCCCAAGAGGACTCCACGACGGCCCGAGAGGCATCCAAGACGGCCCCAAGACGGCCTCCCGTGGGACCCAAGACGGCCTCAGAAGGCCCTTGGAGGGCCCAAGACGGCCCCCAGACACACACCATGGGCTCCGAGAGAACCCCAAACCAGCGTAGGAGGGTCCCAAGACGGCCCGAAGAGGGCCCTAAGAGACCCCCAGGAATGCCTCACAGGAGGCCAAGACAGCCCCAAGACGGCCCTAACGAGAATCATCATCATCATCATCATCATCATCATCATCATCATCATCATCATCATCATCATCATCATCATCATCATCATCATCATCATCATCATCATCATCATCATCAGCATCATCATCATCATCATCATCATCATCATCATCATCATCAGCATCAGCATCAGCATCAGCATCATCATCATCATCATCATCATCATCAGCATCAGCAGCAGCATCATCAGCATCATCAGCATCATCAGCATCATCAGCAGCATCAACATCATCATAATCATCATCAGCATCATCATCATCATCATCATCATCATCATCATCATCATCATCATCATCATCATCATCATCATCATCCGTAGCCATGTTGGCTCAAGATGATGCGATCAGGGCAGATGTCTGGTCCCATGTGGCTGGCTCTAGCCGTCGCGCCACTTCTTGGGTCAGATTCCAAATCGACCAAGCTTTCAGCGAGGCCTTCGCGGCCACAGTTCTTTCATATCCATAACCTTTCCGACACCCGGCCCCAGTCGCCCGATTGGGAGCCCAGCCGCGGCGGGCTCGACCAAGGGCAGGAAAGGGTGGTGGTGCTCGGAGTGCCGCGTGTGGCGGCGGCGGCAAAGGCGGCAGAGGCGGACGCGGGGGAGGTCAGCTAGGCGGTGTTTGGGGCAGCAGTGGCGGAGGCAGCCAGCCCAAAGCCTGGGATTGCCCGAAATGCGGAGCCAAGAAAAACTGGGGCTCCAGGCACGCTTGTCGCAGCTGCGGACTTGACTGGCGGGAGCAAGGATCTGGGGCAAGCTCGTGGTGGAGTGGCATGCCACATCTGGACGCCAAGGAATGCCACAAGCTCAGCCCGTTGCGGCGCAAGGTCAAAAAGCTCGAAGGAGATGCTCATGCAGCTTCAGGGGGTGATGCAGGCGCAGCAGCAGCAGCCTCCTCCCCGAAGGACGAGAGAGCACGGCGACTTGGGAAGCTTCGGAGCGACACCAAAAAAAGATGGAAAGAGTGGAGGGCGCAGCCGAGATACTTGCGGGCAAGCGGCAGGATGCACAGCAGCTGGAGCACGAGCTCTCCGAGGAGAAGCCCACGTCCGTCCAGCTCAGCGAGGTCGAGCGCAAGCAGCGGAACCAGCAGAGCACCTCAGAGGCGCTTGCCAGGAAGATCGCGGACACCGCGCAGGAGATCACGGGCCTCGAGGCGCAGGAGCTCGAGCTGGAGGGCAAGCACGAGCAGAGCCAGGCAGCGGAGAAGGAGCCCCAGGCGCTCATCGACAACTCCTTGGCCAAGCACAAACGTGAGCGTGAGGGTGCACTCGGAGAAGGATCGCAGCACTGGCGGCAGCAGGTGGTGGTTACCCAGCAGCCCGCAGCACGGGGCATGCAGCATCGGCTTCGACGGCTGCACCCACAGGCAGCGGCAGCGCTGGCAGCGAGGGCGCGGGCGGCACCTGCACGGCGCAGCTGTTCACGGTGCGCGCAGCCGCACGCTGGGACAGGGCCGTGGAGCTGCGCGAGGAGAGCTGGTCAGGCACGCAGCCTGTGAGGGACGCGTACCACCGCAGCATGGCCGCAATCGAGTCCAACTCCCCTGACGCGTGGGCAGTCGCGGACGACGAGCACTACAGCTACATCCAGTCCGTCAAGCATCTCATGCGCTACCACGGCGACCTTCCGTCGGATTCCAGCGAGGACAGCGACGACGGCAGCTACGGCGGCGGCAGCGCAGACGGCCGAGAGGCGCGCGCAGGTGCGGCAGCCCCGAGACCCCCGACCATGGAGGGCCTCCCGCTGGGAGCGCAGTGGGCCGCACGCGTAGCCCTGGCGGCCGATTGCCCCGACCTGCTGCCCCTGGCCGCATGGGCTGCCGAGGCCAGGGCTGCGGCCGAGGCGGAGGACGCCGCCTTTGCCGCCATCCGCGGCCAGGGGTTCAAGGAGTGGATACGCTACTCCATGGCAGCAGGCGCAGGGGGCCTCCACGCCTATCGGCGAGGGCCGCGCGGCTGGGCACCCGACGACGAGCTACACGGCGCTCCAGCGCACGGCCCCGACCGAGTGAAGGTCGCGGCGCAGCAGTGGACCTCCGATGCCTAGCGGTTTCGGCAGGCCAGCGATCGCTTTCGCCCGCGGCGACCGCCCACCGAGGCAGAGGCACTGCCCAGGCCCTCGGCCGATCGGGTGCGCCAGGCCGCCAAGACGTTCAGGCACAGCACTGGCGTTGGCAGCGATCGCTTAAACCCGGGAAAGGCAGCGGACCTCAGCGACGCCCTCCTGGAGCTCATCATCGACTTCGGGATGCGGTGCGAGGAGTTGGGCGGCTGGCCCGACGTCATCACCGACTCTCTCGTGGTGATGCTTCCTAAGCCTCTAGGGGGCTTTCGGCCCATAGAGCCTGCTGGGCTGGCTTCCACGCCTCTGGAGTCGCGTCCGTCAGCCAGACGCG
This sequence comes from Prorocentrum cordatum, assembly GCA_963575745.1. Lineage (NCBI taxonomy): Eukaryota > Dinophyceae > Prorocentrales > Prorocentraceae > Prorocentrum > Prorocentrum cordatum. The sequence continues at coordinate 45,111 of CAUYUJ010014299.1, forward strand.
CGGCACTGGGACTCCCAGATCGACCCAGGCGTTGCCGGCACATTCTGGGGCGGCCGCGGGCGCGCGGCCGAAGAGGCCGTCTGGTGGCATGCGCTCCGAGCCGAGGCCTCGCAGGTACGAGGCGAAGGAGCTGCAGCATCACTCATCGACCTGTGGAAGGCCTACGAACTAGCCGGCCTGGCGATCATCCAGGGCCGCAACATCATGGCGGGCTACCCGAGGGGGCTGCTGGGCATGGCGCTGACCTTGTATGCTGGCGCGCGGCGCTTCATGCTCGACGGTAGCGTCTCCGACCCCTACCTGCTCGACGCGGGCCTCTTCGCTGGCTGCTCGCACGCAGGGCGGCTCCTCAAGTGCGACCGTGCTGGCCGATGAGCACGCGCGCCTATGGCGGGTGCTGGGGCCCCGGGTCACCCTCGCCATCATGTTCGACGACTGCTACGTTGGCTGCCACGGCCCCATGGCACAGGTCGCGGCGCACGTCGCCCAGGTGACCAAGGCCGTGGTGGCGGTGTCAGAGTCGAAGAGCGACTCGCTTGCGAGCTTGCCTGGGCTGGCCTCACTGGTGGCCGAGCAGATGGGGGGCGGCGCCTCTCCCTTCGCCGACTCGGTCAAGAAACTGGGAGTGGACAACTGCCTCGACGGCCAGGCCTTCGCGGTGCTCGAGGCGCGCCACACCAAGGCGGCAGCGCAGCTGCAGAAGGCTTCACGCCATCCGCTCCCAGGAGACACCAGCAGCATCGCGCGTTGCCAACGCGGGGCTCAGGCCTGCCACCCGACACGGCCTGAGCGCGGTGGGCTGGCCGTCGCCGCAGCCCACCAAGTGGCGGAGGCACGTCAATGCCGTTCACCGCGGCACAGGGCCTGGCAAGAGCCTCAGCCTCAGCTTCCTCCTCAGCAAACGCCTGGCCAGCGACCCGCTCGTTGGCCACGCGGCGCTGCCCATCGCGGCGTGGGCCAAGGCGGCGCAGTTCAACCCTGACCGCGCGGACTTGCGAGCACTCGGGAGCGCGTTCGCAAGGGCCTTGGCGAGGAAGGCTGCGGAAGGGCCTGAGGCCCTCTCAGGCAGGGGCCCTGCGTCGGCCTGCGCGCTGGCATGCTGTCGCCTGGGATGGGGCGCTCTGTGGCCAGGCATCTTTCTCAACGACCTGAAGCAGCCCATCGACCTGAAGGCCGTGGGCGCGTCGACCCTCTCCAAAAACATCGGCACCGACCATGGGCGGCTGCTGTGGAGGGGCGCGGGCAGGCATCCTGGCCTGGAGCACTTGGCCGCAGGGGGAGCCCTGTCCAGCATTAGGCGCACCCTGCACCGCAAGCGGATGAGCCAGCAAGCGGCAAGGCAGATGAGCTCGGCCAAGAAACCGCTGGTCGGCTGTTTCTGGCCAGTGGCGCGCCGCTTCGCGAAGGAACGGCCGCCGGCGCCGTCGCCCCAGTGCCCTCGCGGGCGCAGTGCGCACGGCGCTGCGCGGCACCTGGCGCGGCAGCGTCCTGCCACCGCGCTCGGCCGCGCAGAGTGGGAGGCCAATGACGACGCAGACGAGAGGAGGCCGCCAGACGACATCCACTTCGGGACCCCCGTCGACATGGCCAGCGCCCGCTGCGGTCAAGGGCCCTGGCGCCCGAGCATAGGCGCTCGCCCCCTCTGCCCACGGAAGAGTGCACGGCGCGCAAGGAAGGGCGCGCCGATCTTGTGGGAAAACAGCTTGCTGGCGACCTCTTTACCGACGGCAGCGTCCTGGACCCCGGCCTGGTCTCCGATCGAGGTGGCTGGGCTGCCGTCGTCATGCGTCGCGACGAGGGGGCCCTCAGCATCTGCGGCCCGCTCCCTTGGCCATGCGCGCGAGAGTCGGGGGCCGCGGAGCTTGCAGCTGCCATCGAAGGGCTGCAGGACTGCCTCCCGCCAGTGAGGATATACAACGACTGCCAGCTGCTCGTGGACGGCTTTGCAGCGGGCAAGGCGCGGCGACTCCAGTGGCAGCGACTCTTCCGAGAGCAATGGGCACGCTTGTGGTGAGCGCTCGAGGACATCGGCCCGGCAACGCCACGGTCCACAAGGTGAAGGCCCGCGCGACGCTGGCGGCGGACGCACAGGCCGAGCGCATCACCGCCTGGCAGCGCAGGGGCAACCACGGCGCGGACGCTCGCGCCATTCAGGGCGCTGAGATGCATCCCACGGACGGCGCGGTTCGCGCGCGCAGCCAGCGCCAGGACCGCCCCGTCAGGAAGGTCTTCCGCTGGTTGGGCGCCGCCATGCAGGAGGGCGACGCGGAGCTGACTGCCGCGGACGGCCACGAAGGGCCAAGCATGGCGGCGGTGCGGTGCGACTGGCAGGGATGCAAGCTGCGCTGGAGGAGCCACTGCAGCTTTCGCGACTGCTCGCGGAGGACGTGTGGCAGACATGGGACATGGCTCGAGGTCGGCAGCGAGACGCTCTGGGCCTGCCAGGAGTGCGCGGGGCGGGGCGGGGCGATGTCGGGCTCGTGGGTTTCGGGTTCGGAGGGGGGGCATCGGGCTCGGTCCACGCAGCCGCGGCTCTCCTCACAGCGAGCGCGGTTCTTCTCTCCAGCTAGGCCAGCGGCTCGCAGAGCGCAGCAGCAGATGACGGGGGCCAGCGTGACGGTGAAGGGGCCTCGTCTGGCCGCGGCGGCGCAGCCGCGGCAGCTCGCGAGTAATGGGGGGCGGCGCCTGTGGCGCAGCCGCCGCCCCCGCCTCCGTCCGCGCTTCCACCGTGGCGGGGGCTCGATCCGCACGACTCCCACGAGTTGTGGCGAGCAGGCAATCACCTCTTCTGAGCCGAGTGCGGCTACTGGACGCAGAGTGCCAGGATGTCGGGCCTGGCGAAGGTGCGTCCGAGGGCGCCCAAGCGCGATAGGCAGAAGGCGGTGCTCGGTCGCCTCAAGCGAGGGCAGCAGGCAGCAGGGCAGGGCAGCATCGGTGACCCTGAGCCCCATGCGCCGCCTGCGCAGGCGAGTGGACGGCTAGCCTCTCTCGCCCAGTTCGGGCCTGAACCATGTGCGTAGGTCCGCTCACGCACGGGGTCGGGCCCGATACTGTCGGCAATGCAACAAGTCCCTTGCAAGGCCTGGGGCCAGGAGGACAGTTGCGCTGCTGTCGGTGAGGTCGCTTGCCGCTGCCCTCGGAGGTTTCTCACCGCGTGCACGGCCTCTGTTCGGTGCGCGCGCGTGCAGGCGCCTGCTGTTAGCAACGGAAGCTGAACCAGGTGTGTAGGTTTGCCCACATAAGGGATCGGGCTCCGACGCTTTTGCAGCATGGCTTTGTGTTCGGTGCTGCCTTTTAGCAGCTGCGGCTGCCTTTGCAGCAAGCCTCAGCGGAAGCTGACCCAGGTGCGTAGGTTTGCCCACGCACGGGATCGGGCCCCGTCCATTAGCAATGCAACCAGTCCCGTGTGTGGCCTTGAACCGTAGGGGCACGTTGCTCTGCCGATGGGTCTTGTCTGCGCTGCACTCGCCACTGTTCTGTAGCGGCACGCTCAGTGCCCTTGCTCTGTCTCTCTTCCTCCCCCTCCCATTCAGTCGGTCGACCTGTTGGGCGGTGCTGGTGCTACGCAGCCAGCCCTGGAACTCGGGCCGTGGGGTTCCGCCAGGCGGGCGATACATTCGTACTGCTCTTTGCCGACCTGCTTGGCGGCCTGGTGTCACGCAGCCAGCCCAGGAACTCGGGCTTTGGGGTTCCGCCATTCGGGAGGTGGTGTGTATCTCCTTTGGGGCGGGTGGGGCTCGGCACGGAGGGGGTCTGGGTTTGCCAGGCCGCTTCGACCGTTGCCATGTCCCCCCCGCCCGCCTAACTGTTTTAGTTGGTCGCATCAGAGGTTCATTTTTGGAGGCAGACCCAGGAGTGAAAGTTCGCCCTCACTCGGGATCGGGCTCCGTACCCTCGGCAATGCAACCATCCGTCTGTGTTGCCTCGTGCCAATTCGACGGGCTGCTCTGCTGAAGGGAGGTGCAGTCGAGCCCTTGCCTCCGTCTCGGCGTGCTTGCACGCCTTCTGTCAATGTAGCTTCTGGCGCGTTTCTGCGACAGTGCCCTGCCCGTCCCCGGACGTGGAGGGCGACCCGAGAGCGTAGGTCCGCCCACGCTCTGGTTCGATCTCCTGCGACGTCGGTCGGCCGCGGCTGTTTGCCTAAGGACCTAGTTATTTCGCGGGTGCGGCGAACAGCTCAGCTGTGTACCAGCTTGCTAGACCGCGCAGCGTGGCCTCTGCCAACTTCCGAGCGTGCTGGGTCGCTTCGATTGCTTGGATCGGTCATCCGCTTGCCTCGGCTGAGGCGGCTGATTGCTCTCGGCACTCGGGCGATCTGCGTGTGTGCGCCGTGGTGCACGAGACCGAGCGTTGCCTCCGCAGGGCCAAAGGGAAACGCATCGGTCCGAGGGGCAGCTCGAGCTAGGAGCTCCTGACCCCTTCAGACACGGGGATCATCATCATCATCATCATCATCATCATCATCATCATCATCATCATCATCATCATCATCATCATCATACTCATCATACTCATCATCATCATCATCATCATCATCATCATCATCATCATCATCAGCATCAGCATCAGCATCATCATCATCACCAACATCATCACCATGACCATCACTTTCATCATCATTGTCACCATCATTATCATCACCACCACCATCAGCATCATCATCAGCATCATCACCATCATCATCATCATCAACATCAACATCAGCATTGTCATCATCAGCACCATCATCATCAACATCAGCATCAGTATCTCAGCATCAACAACTCCTCCTCCATCCTCCTCCTCCTCCTCGTCCTCCTCCTCATCATCATCCTCATCCTCCTCATTATCATCACCATCATCATCAGCAACATCATCACCATCATCATCAGCAACATCATCATGATCGTCGTCATCATCATCATCAGCATCATCACCATCATCACCACCAACATCACCATCATCATCATCATCATCATCATCATCATCATCGTCATCGTCATCGTCATCGTCATCGTCATCGTCATCATCATCATCATCATAATAATCATCATCATCATCATCATCATCATCATCATCATCGTCATCATCCCCATCAAGCTCATCATCCTTTTTCACGGCCCTCGCAACCGTGGAGACACGATGTGTCACATGTGACGGCCTTCCGTGCCCCCTCGAACAATCGCCACCCATAATGCTGGGCTGGCACGGTGGTGGGACTTCCCGCAGGCAGCTGGATAAGGAATCCTCCAGGAACTGTAGCCTCCTTGGCGCATTCCTTAATGAACGCCCTTTTCTGTAGGCGGACGACTGGGAGAAGGATTACGGAGAGGGACAAGGCAGGCATCTCGAGCTGGTCAACAGGCCCCGCCCACTCCATCTCTCCCCCCGTAACAAGGGAACCAACGTCGACACAAATCGCCAATTCATGGCGGGCCCGCGTGCTGTGCCGTTCCGCGCCGTGCTTGATTTCGAGAACGCGTTAGTTAAATCCCGTGCCGTGCCATGCCTGGTTCTCAGAATGCGAAAACTTGCCGTACCGTGCCGTGCCGATCATGTGTCTCAGCACGCAACGTGACCGTTTCGGGTCTCTGTGCCAGTGCGGTTTGAAGCCGGCAGTTTGCGCAGCCTGCTGCCTTGTGAGTGGAAGCGCTCCCCGCGCGACGGCTTGTGTGGAATTCTGGGGCGTCGTCGGTCGGTCCCCTCCGCGTTTCGGGCCCCTGCTTCGTTCGCTTTTCGGTCCCTCGTTGGACCCCCTTCGTCGCGGGGCCAGGGCGAGGTCCCCCCCCTCCTCCTCCTCCTCCTCCTCCTCCTCCTCCTCCTCCTCCTCCTCCTCCTCCTCCTCCTTTTCCTCCTCCTCGTCCTCCTCCTCGTCCTCCTCCTCCTCCTCCTCGTCCTCGTCCTCGTCCTCGTCCTCGTCGTCCTCCTCGTCGTCCTCGTCCTCGTCCTCGTCCTCCTCCTCCTCATCCTCGTCCTCGTCCTCGAGGAGGGGGGCGAGGGGGGCGAGGCGGAGGCGGAGGTGGTAGCGGGCGGCGGCGGGAGCGGCCCGTGCCTCCCACCTGTACTCGCCCTCCCTCGCCCCTCGCTTGGGTGTGTGGCCAATCTGGCCGGATCCCCCCGCTGTGGCGCAGCATGCACGGTGCAAACTACGTGGCTCCAACAAAAATGTCCTTGGAAACTCGAGAAAAGAAGTACATGTGTGTACGCCCATCGGCGACACTAGTTGTCGCGCGCGCGCGCGTGCTCGGCGCTCGCGCGCGCGAGATCCCGTCTTCCGCCTCGTTTTACTGCCGTCGGCTTCCGCTAGCGAGCGACGTGACGAAAATTCAAGAGACTTGCATTGGGCCGACGTGTGTGGGCCACACCGCCACCACCAGCGCGAGGCGCGCCAGAGAGGGCCCTCCTGGCCCCAGGCCTCCAACGTAACGTACTGAAGACCTCAACGCGCAGGACCCCGTGCTGAACAAATCGTGGCGCAGCTAATACTTGAGGAGCTTGGCGTCGCCAGCTCCACTGCTCGAGCAAACATCCAAACCGCCAATCCGCATCTCGTGAGCCAAACTCAACTGTCACGATGACTCCTATCATGCAGATGTATGGCTCGGGCAGGCGGGTGATGATGGTGACGACGACGTCGGCGACGGCGACGATGCTGCAGGCGATGATGAAGAGGGCGACGACAACGACGATGGCAATGCATACAAATTATGGCGGCGATGGGGATGGTGATGATGATAGTGATGATGATGATGGATCTGAAGATGAAGACGAATATGAATACGAAGACGGAGATGAAGCTGATGATGATGCTGCTGATGATGATAAGGATGACGACGTTGGCAATGTTGACGCTGGTGATTACGAGTTTCTCAGGAGTTCAATGAACGCGTGCTCGCGCAAATCTGTCAACGCCCGATTGTAACAAGATGCGGGTAACTTGTGTTCAATGTAGCTTGACCACATATGGTTTTTATCACATGTGATATGTGCGCGTGGGGCCCGAATGGTACTACTTGATACCGAGACCTTGACATGCACATTGTAATCTGAAATTGAATGACCTGCATCAGACTAGTTGACAGTGATGAGTGGCGGAAGGTCAAAAAACGGTCGCGCAGAACAGTAACGAAAAACCCCATCCGCGGAGGGGATATCAAGTCTGGCCACAGCATGGGGGTATATCCTAATGTATTCACAACCATCCTGTGGTGTTGGGTCCTCGCTTTGAACCCGCGGCGCCCCGCGTTCACTCCTCCTTCCTCCTCCCCCTCCTCCCTTCTCCCGCTTCTGCCTCCGCATGTCATCGTGATCACCCCTCACTCGTGCCCCATAGGGAGCTCCACCGGAGACCCCAGTGGCAGAAATCAAATACGTCCCCAGGCCCATTGTGGCACACCGTCACAGGTTTCATGGTCCCAAATGGAGCTCCACCGATGGCCTCAGTGGCCGGAATCACATGCGTCCCCAATCCAATTTCGGCACACCCTTCACACCTTTCGTGGCGCCACAGGGAACTCCACCAGAGGCCTCAGCGGCAGAAATCACATACGTCCCCAGTTGGCACACCCTCACCCGCTTCGTGGCACCATGTGGAACTCCACTGAAGGCGTTCAGTGGCAGGAAACACATGCGTCCCCAGGCCCCACCGAAGGCCGCTGTGGCCAGAATCACATGCGGCCCCCCGCCCACGTGGTCCCATCCAGCCCCCCAGCTTTCTTCTCACCTGCCTCGCGATGCCCACAGGCACATGGTTGGGCCCTTCGCCAGGCAGGAGCGATCTTAGAATCAATCGACGGAGCGCAAGCGGTGCGGCGCGATCTCAGCGAACGGGGCGGGAACGCCCCCTGAGATCCGACGTGGCAAGAAATTGCAACATCGCTAAAAATCGCGCCCAGACCCCTGGACACCATCTTTCTGGATCATTTTCCGAGCCGGATCGACCTGCGAGGGCCCTGGGGCCCGAAACCGAGCGAAGACGCCCGTTGCAACGCCGAGATCTCAGGGGGCGCTCCCCTTCCTCCCTCGCCCTCTGCCCCTCGGCCCTGCACCCCCCCCGCTACGGGGCGGAGGGAGAGGAGGAGGGGGAGGGGGAGCGGGAGGGGGAGGGGAGAGGAGGAGGAGGAGGAGGAGGAGGAGGAGGAGGAGGAGGAGGAGGAGGAGGAGGAGGAGGAGGAGGAGGAGGAGAAGAGGAGGAGGAGGAGGAGGAGAGGAGGAGGAGGGGAGGAGGAGGAGGAGGAGGAGGAGGAGGAGGAGGAGGAGGAGGAGGAGGAGGAGGAGGAGGAGGAGGAGGAGGAGGAGGAGGAGGAGGAGGAGGAGGAGGAGGAGGAGGAGGGGGAGGGGGAGGAGAGGGGAGGAGGAGGAGGAGGAGGAGGAGGAGGAGGAGGAGGAGGAGGAGGAGGAGGAGGAGGAGAAGGGCGCTGATGACGCGGACGGGTACTCCCCCCCCCGCCGCGCGGGCCGTGGCAGGGGGGCGAACCGCTCCCCACCCATCACCCGTCGCGGCGCGCCAGGCCACCGAGGCCCAACAGAGGCCCCAAAGGACCAGCCCAGAAGGGGTCCACAAGGGCCACGGGCCCAAGGAGCCCGATGCGCGACGGGGAGGCGACGGAAGCGGTTCCCCACCCCCCAGGGCCCATCGCACCCCCTTTCAAAACTTGCCCACGACGGGCTCGAGGTTCAGGATGCCGATCCCCTCCATTACCTCCATCACCTCCAAGAGGCGGCTCTTGTCCTCCTAGCCGTCCACGCCCAGCTCCAAGCAATCCCTGATGGCCCGGAAGCGCTTCTTGGCCTCATGTGTGTTCTTCCCCACCTGCTGCAGGCAGGCGCTGACCAGCGCCTCGAACCCCTCCTGGGTGGGCTTCTGCTTGAAGCTCAAGTCGGGGAAGGGCGGCACGCCGGGCAGCTCCGAGTCTGCCATCTTCTGCTTGTCGTTCCCGTCGTCGCTGTGGGGCAGCTCGTCCGAGACACCCTCGTTGGATTCCCAGGCCCGCCTGCGCAACTTCATGGCCTCCGCGGCCAGGCAATCGCAGGCCTCCTCCTTCCGCTTCAGCTGCACGTGCAGGTCGTAGACAAGGTTGCGCGCCTACTCGGTCCCGCACTCGCTGAAGCCCTCGCTCTGGGTGTCATCCTAGTTTGACGGCCTCCCATGAAGCCGCTTGCGAGCCTCCCAGAGCAGGCGGGCCAGCCTCCTCCTGCCCGCCTCCGAGAGGATCATGACCTTCGCATGGGACCTTTTCTGCTGCTTTTCCTTTTCCTTCTTATCCTTCTTCTCCTGCTTCTCCTTCCGATTCTGGAGGATGGCCCTCTTGCGCTTGCCAGGGCGCTTCTTCACCGCTGCCGCCAGTCCCTGGTCCGCCGAGCCGCCCGCCGATACCTCCTCCGACCCCGGGATCGCTTCCTAAGCCGCCGAAGGTTCCGCCACCGCCGCAGCCGCCGATGCCGCTTGCGCCGATGCCTCCGCCTTCCTTGGGAACGCCACCCAAGCCGCCTGCGGTGCCACCAAAGTTGCCGCCGACGAAGCCGCCGCCAACCTCGGGATCGGACTCCAGGCCGCCAACGGTGCCCCCCCCCGTCGAAGCCGTCGCCGATGCCGTCACCAACCCAGGAGGCCTTGACGCCATCGCCGCCTTGCTGCGGTTGCCCCAGTCCTGCTTCGGCTTGCTCTTGAAGTCCACCTCCGCCGGCTTCTTCCGGACTGGCCTTGGGCCTCATGTGGCGCCACACCTGCCACCACAAGGTCCCAGGGCGCCTGTCCAAGACCTCCGCCTTCATGTCCTTGACTAGGTCCTGGATCCGCCCCTCCCAGAATATGCCCTCATTGAAGCTCTTGAAGTCCACCTCCGCCGGCTTCTTCCGGACTGGCCTTGGGCCTCATGTGGCGCCACACCTGCCACCACAAGGTCCCAGGGCGCCTGTCCAAGACCTCCGCCTTCATGTCCTTGACTAGGTCCTGGATCCGCCCCTCCCAGAATATGCCCTCATTGAAGCCCCACCAGTCTGTCGACGACATCCTCGCCGTAGCCCACGAACATGGGGACCGACGAGTCTGGGCCAGCACCAAAACCCTGCACGAAGTCCTTGAGCTTCTCACCCAAGTTGTGCGAGAGGATGGCGCTGTGCACGAAAAGCTGGCAGCGCTGAGGAGGAGGAGGAGGAGGAGGAGGAGGAGGAGGAGGAGGAGGAGGAGGGGGAGGAGGAGGGGGAGGAGGAGGAGGAGGAGGAGGAGGAGGAGGAGGAAGAGGAGGAGGAGAAGGAGGAGGAGAAGAAGGAGGAGGAGAAGGAGGAGGAGGAGATGGGGAGGAGTAGGAGGAGGAGGAGGAATGAGGAGGAGGGATAGGAGGGGGGAGGGATGGGGGAAGAAGAGGAGGAGGAGGAGGAGGAGGAGGAGGAAAGGGAGGAGGAGGAGGAGGAGGAGGAGGAGGAGATGGCCACGATCTCAGGGAGCACACGGGGCGGGAATGCTCAGGCCCTCCTCCTCCTCACCTCCTCCTCCCCCTCCTCCTTCTCCTCCTCCCTTTCCCTCCTCCTTTCCTCCTTCCTCATCCTCCTCCCCTTCTCCTCCTCCATCCCTCCTCCCTCCTCCTCCTCCTCCTCCTCCTCCTCCTCCTCCTTCCCTCCTCCTCCTCTCCTCCTCCTTCCTCCTCCCCCATCCCCTCTCCCTCCTAGCCTCCGCGCCTTCCTCTCCTAGTCCTCCTCCGCCTCCTCCTCCCTCCTCCCTCCTATCTCCTCAACTCCTCCTTCCTCCCTCCTCCCTCCTCCTCCTCCTCCTGTTCCTCCCCCTCCCCTCCTCCTCCTCTCCTCCGCCTCCTCCTCGCTCTCCTCCTTCCCTCCTCCTCCTCCTCCTCCTCCTCCTCCTCCTCCTCCTCCTCCTCTGGTTGGGGCAAGAAGGGTCCCAGCGCGTTGAGCACCGATTGGGGAGCAACGGCGACGCATGGAGGACTACGAGCAGGAGACGGAGCAGGAGTACATGCGGAGAGGGTCACGAGACGAAGGACCATGTTCAACATGATGCAGCCCCGAGAGATGGCAACGGCACCATGAAAAACCACGACATCATATTAGGAACATCGTGAGGACCAGAGTCCAAACATGTGGCGGCGGCTTGGCAAAATACCCGATGCATTCCTCCTCATCCTCCTCCCCCTCCTCCTCCTCCTGCAAAACCCCGAGGAGGGTTCTGCACGGGAGCTCGGTGACAGCGATGACGATCGGTCACCTTTTTACTTCCGCACGGCGAAGCGAGTCTCGGTAGCTTCAGCCGTTAAACACTTGAGCCAAAGGTAACGGGGGCACCTTCACTCCCCAGTCACCTGAATGCTTACATGTTAACACCCCCCTCGGACGCTAGTCCGTATAGGCTGACGGGGAGGCGTCTACAATCACAAAAACAGGTCCAACTTTGCAAAACGCCGCACGCAAATGACGTTAAGTCTCTTCATCATACTGTTGAATTCGAAATGTCTCGTGACGGCACTTACGAGCACCAAGTTTCTCACACATGTAACCTGAGCTCGAGTAAACGCTTTTACTGTCACAAGTTCAAACGAAGCATCTAAAGTTTACACAGCAGGCTAGCATTTGGATGATTTTGATTGCTTTCGCTTTTTATTCGCCAATACCTGCGGTAACAACAAGAGATGCGCATGCAAACAAACTCAGCTCAACAAGCTGCCGCCGCTCGACCGTTAAGCCAAGTTAAGAGGGGAGATGAGGAAGAGCGTGAACTGCAGCATGCTGACTGCCTGCCGTCTTTCACGGACGACGCGGGCGCCTCGCCGACGGGGCTCGTGAACCCCTCGACCTCGGTAACCCGCGGTGTCCCACGCCGGCTGCGGTGTAGGACGACACCCTGTTAAGGGCCTGCATCGGGCTGTAGTAGTCGTTGTCCATGTACGCGTTAATGCGCTCCTCGTCGCCAAGCCAGCACCCCTCATCGTAGCTCTTAATTGAGCCGTCAACGATGTTGTGGTAAGTGCCGATGGCTCTCCAGTAACTGGCGTGGGGAGCCTTTAACAGAGGCCCACCGCCTGGATTGTTACGGAGGTGCTCTTCGACCGCAGCGCCGGTAAACGGGTTCACAGTCCAAGCCGGATCGGTAAGCCAGTTGGGGAAGTCGTCGCACGGTAACCAGCCAAACCAGCAAAGCTTCTCACGGTGATCGAAGCTCGTTAAGGTTGAGCGGTGGCACGTAATCATCGTCAAATAGGGACTGCACGTGCCCAACCGCGTCAACCCATTCATCATGCTTGGTCAACTCTTTGTCCGTTAACTGAGATCTCCAGCTGATCGGACCTTTCAACACGGCATAGCCGATGAAACCGTAAGCGTGTTGGCCGAAGATGTCAACGAACACGTCCTCGTAATCGTTAAGCTCCCGCCCGGTGTTGCCCTGAATGGACCTGCCGCCAGGGGTCGTTAACCCCGCCTTCGCCACGTGCCCGACGAAGTTACCCTCAAACCTGCGCCAGTTATCACGTGTCTTCATCGTTAAGGCCACCACCTCCCTGGGGTCAGGTTCCGCCCGAAAGTTAACGTCGTAGTCGTCGCTCCTGTCGTTCAGCATGGACATGCGACCGTTGACGTGGTACAGCGGGCGGTACGCCGCCTTGGCGACGGTCCTGGAGTACCCCTCAACCTGATCAGTCGCGCGGTTAACGACTTGAGGCTGCGGTGGCGGGATGTGCTGGATCGGTAACCTCTTGGGCTCTGGAGGCGGGGGCTTCACGCCGGTAACGCTGCTTGCCGCTCTGGACTCGCCGAGCCCCGGAGGGGGCGGCTTGGCCGGCCTCGCATTTACGACGGGGGCAGGGTCCTTTGGCGCCTCATCACGTTGACCACCAACCGTTCGATCCTCGTCCATCTTCATGCCTATCTGCATCAACTCCTCCAGCTCCCGTTGACGTTCGCGCATGGCCTTCGGCGCCCGCTTGTAAACAGGCTGTGGCTCTTCACCGCCCTGCCGGCTCAACGGTGACGGTCGAATCTTGTTCGGCGACGCGGACCGCCGACTCCCCCCGGCTTTAGCGGTTGCGCCGGCCAGGTCCTGAGTAGGGGGGGCCTTGCCTGGCGGAGCCACGTTAACCTGCTGCGCTGGGGGCGCGCCCGTGGCCATGGGCCCGACTGCCGCGGCGGCGGCAACGGGTGGCGCCTTGGCGGGTGCTGCTGTCGGGGGCGACCCAGGTAACGGCGGCGGCACCTGCGGAATATCGGTAACCGAGGAGTTGATCGGGTCATCCAAGAACTTCTGCAAACCCTCAAGCCTCTCGGTAACTCCCACTAGCATACGTAGCGCCGCATCACGTTTACCTTCGAAGTCCTGCAGGGGCGTGATGTTCTCGGTAAGGCGCCTGGCGGTATTCAAGAGGCAACCGATATTTTCGCTAATGCGCCGGTACTTGGTTGCATTCTCCGCTGTGTTAACCTCCGAGTCGCGATTCTTGACGTTCAACTCTGTCACCGTCGCCACAAGGTTGTTAACCTCGTCCTGCGCCCTCTTGAGGTTCTCGTTGACATCGTCATTGGCGTGAACCAACGCGGTGTTCTGCTGCGTTAAGTCAACGATCCTCCGCGCCATGTCATCGGCAACCCTCTGCATCTCGTCAGCGTGCTTATCATGGGCCCCGTGGAAGTTAATGGCCATGTTGGTGAGGGTCACGGTAAACGCATGAGCCACGTTGACGGTATCGTCGACACGGCGATTGAGGTTCTCGCGCGTAACCGGTCCTGCCCCAGGCGGACTCTGGTCGACCGCCGCGCCGTTGATCGTGACGTTGACTTGATGGTCCGCCATGCTTTCGTTCACGCTCGAGGGAAAGAGGTAAAGGATGGAGGAAGCCTTAATCGAGACTGCTTGCTTGACAGAAATGAGCTGCGGATGTCAACACTCGGTGGCCGGCGCAAGGCTGTGCCGACCTGTTAATGCACTTTGGTTTGTGTTTAGCAGGTGTGTGCTCATGCTCTCACGACTGACATACTTGGTTAATGCATCTGCTACGTTCTCATGTGTACCTACTTTCACAATTCGAATTACTCCCTCCTTTACCTTCTGCTGCAGCCACAGTTGACATACTTCAATGTGTCTTACTTTTCCTCAACCTCGTCTACTCGCAATTGCGATTGCAGCCGTGGCATCACTTTTCAAGGTGATCTCAACATCCAGTTTAAAATCCCTCAACACTGCCTGAAGTCCTAGTCCGACTGATCCTCCTTTCACAAGCCCGTAATATTCTGCTTCCCCTGACGATAATGCAATTACACTTTGAGTTGTGCTCCAAGATTTTATAATGTGTTTACCCCACATCACTACTCCTCCACTCGTAGACTTCCTAGTTCGTTTACATCCTGCGTAATCTGTGTCCGTCCAAATCGTCAACTCTCGAGGCTGTTCTTGATACTGATACACGTAACTGCTTCTGCTGTGATACTTCAAATACTTTCCTAGCTTGACTAGACCTTTCCATGAACCCATAGTTGGCTTTGACATGGTCCTAGCAAGTTCTTTTACTGAATACTGTATGTCCGATCTGTCTTGAGCTAAATAATTCGCTCTGGCCGTTAATGCCTGATATCGCTCAGTCGTGCTGGGCGAAAGTTCTACCTCGTCTCCCTCTTCAACTGGAATGCGTTCACCTGGCACCTCAGTCCTCACTTTTACTCCCTCAAGTTCAAGCTCTTTCACAATTATTTCCGCATGCCTTTGATCAGCCTCATATCTCAATCCTTCCTCAGTCCACTCCACAATCCTGTTAAGAATCCTGATCGCCTTCATGTCTTCCTCCCCCGGTCCAAGTCGTCCTCTCACTTTTACCTCAAACTCCTCCTATATTTTATTTTCAAACCAATCGAGATCAAGGTCACCACCTAGTAGAGTAAAGTCATCCCCGTGGACCGTTAACCATAGGGCTCGGGCCTCGTGCTTAAACGCGCACGGTGACGCAACTCCACTTTTGAACCCAACTTTAATGGCAAAGTCCATGTAACAGTCTCCCCAATTGCTTGCCGCATCTCTTGTTCCATACATTGACTTCAATAACTTTCCACGCATGCCCGGCTCGTAATCCTCGTCCGGTAGCCTGATAAATATGTCTTTCTTTGCAGGGGCGTAAAAGTAAGCTCGTTTAGTGTCAATGAATGCCAGCTTTAATCCTTTCTCGCGCTCGCCTCTCTTAAATCCCACTCCTTCGGTAACCGCCATTGAGAAGAGTAGCTTCTGTGCTTCCAGTGGGGGCGTAGCCGCAAATATATTCTTTTCTTTGGAGTTGTATTTACCTTGTTGGGCCACTAGCCTTGACCTGTGGTCAGGGCTTAACTCATCTCCTTTGTTAATATCTATCCATCTGGTTCCAATGGGTGCCTTCCCCGTAACTTGCCAGCACACTTCTTCTTTCACTTTCTCATAAACTTTGTGCTTTCTAAACTGCTCCATCTCTTCCTGACGCGCTTTCATTGTTAGTTTAGGATCAAGTTCGTTTCCTGTAACATCGTCCCATGCTTGGGTTATTTCTCCATTCTCCTTGTGAACGACGTTAATCATATTCATGGGGAGAGGTTTAATTGTGCCAACCTTTTCACGCGCTGCACAGGTACTGGGCGTTTTGAGCCAGCCCTCATGTTCACATGCACTGCACTTCCACTTGTGTGGGGCAGTCTCGCCAACAGCTTCATATGTAAAGGTGGTAGAAATGTTAACCGGTCCCTTCTTGCACATTCTCCTCCTTTCTCTGCCCGTGATCTCGTTCACGGACCTGTCTTCGATAACTTTCCCAGTGTCCAAGTCAACGGTAAGTCTCCTAACACATGAGCTCCATTGTGGTCCACTTGATCCTGGCAACATCAATCTTTTGGTTCCATAGTCTTTTCTTGTCCATGTTAACTGGTGCTTGTGCTCTCTGTCTTGGTCCGCATGGTCACATGCCCAGTTAGTTTCGTTTACCTGCATTTCACTTTGCCCCTCTTCATCAACTTCCATATTTGCCGTTTCCTCCTCTTTAAACGTACCTCCTTGACGTCCGTCAATCTTCATTTGTTCCACAAGTCCCTTCAATATCGCTCGGCGCAACTTGTCTGGATAAACTTCTGATCGGTGAGTTCTTCCGCCACCAGTTAACTCCATGTGTCGGTGTTGCCCCTTGCACCTCCAACTTAACTCACGGCCTATGGCCGGGCTGTTTGTCATGAATTTGGTTGGTTGTTTAATGAACATCTCCTCACCTTTGACTGTCTGCTTCAAATCGTAACAGCATAAGTCTCCATTGTAAACTTTAACATCTTTGTTTCTGAGCAACCGTTGTACTGTTGATGTACTCCAACTGGTCGCACCCGCGGGATGTTCAAACAGAAAGTATAACCCATTTCGCCGTTGAATTTCACAAAGCTCCATCGCAAATGTTAGGTGCTTGATCCCGTAGTCCAACATTTGTTTTACTCGGTCAGCACCTAATCTTTTGAAGTTAAACGCTTGAAGCCTGCTGAAGGCTGCGCACATGGGACTCACCACTAGTAACAGGGCTGACTTGGACTTAACTATCTTTTTTGCTTTCGCTCGCATGGCTGGCACGTTAAAGTCCCATGAGTTACCATGTTGGTCGCACGTTGTTAAGTCCATTGCTAACCCAGGTATCAATCCCATTTTCTCTGCCATGCCCGTAACCCTTACTGGCGAATATGCCTCGGTTACGTGCGCCTGAGTTTCATGTTGATTCGCGCCGTGAAGCTTGGCGGCCCTCCTTACTTCGTTTAACTGATGCACGACGTCCAACTCCCCGCTCATCAACCACTCAACCAGCTCAGAGTCAAATCCCATCATGTTGAGTCCCAGTCTGATATCGTTTACTTCTGACATCTCTTCATCTTGTTCCGGGTTAAGTTGGCGATGCTGAGTTGCCTGTTGATCTTCTTCGTCGGGGGCACCATCTGCTTTCCGTTTAATCGGTTCACTTGGTGGGTCCTTCATTTCTTCATCTTCAATTTCAAACTCGGTCCACCCGGTCCAATAACTGTTAAAGGGGTTTCCCATTGCCCATGCTTGGTCATGTCCCTCTTTGCCGTACCAAGCATCTTCATGCTCACGTATTGCACCGCTGTCGTTTAGAATGGCATGGGTAAATCTCCTGGGTTTAAGTTTATCCCAATCGACAGGGCATCCACCATTGGTGGGAAAGGCTAACTCTCTTCTTGGTCGCCTGTGTTGACAGATAACTTTGTTTCCTTTCATCACCCATTCATCTTTTGCATCCTCAACTTTGGCGCCCGGCGGGGGTGGTACGTTAAGTTTCGGTCTCTTCGCTTGACTTTCTGATCCCTGATCTTGACTTTCAGACGCACGGCTTTTACCTTCGAGTCTCAGTTGGGCCGAGGCTAACCTTGCTTGTATGTTTGGGCTTTCTTGTCTTTTTAACCACTCGATCACGCGAGCTCTGCAATCAGCATTATGTGGTTTATGCTCTTTGTCGCCTCTAACTAGGCATTTACACCCGTAACATCCCGGCGTCGGTCCCATTTTCAGATATTCGTGCTTCTTTACGGCTATTCCTCGCGCAATCAGCGGCTTCGTCTCAGGCGCCGTTAACTCTTGCTCTGGAAAGTCCATGGGGACCATAATTCTAGACTGTAACTCCATTCCTGCCGTGCTGGGGTCAGGCTGCCAAGGTAACCCCTTCATCTCGGTGATTTCGTTCATATTCCATCTTTCCGCTTCACTTCCTTTTCGTTTGAACTCGTGCGCCTTGATCGCTCCGCTCGGTGTTCCAATGATGAGCTCCTGACTCTTCTCGTTAATTCCCAAAAACACTCCACCTTCCCATCTCATTTCAAGCTTTTCACGGCCATGGTGCGCAGGCGTCTTTAAATACATGACACATTCACCGAACTCAGGAATTTGTCTGTTAAACTTTCTCCCCCTTACATCTTTCATGGGCTGTCTTTCCATATGTATAGATCGTGAATTTGTTAATCAGAGAAGACGCATAACTTACCATCCATGGTATAATCGCATGGCTTTCACTAAACTCGGTCTTGTAATTGGCATCCAAAGCGCTCTTTAATGTCCTGACTTGTCCTTGCACCGTTCTGACAGCTCTCTCAATTTCACCGTTGGCCTTTGAACCGCCTACAGGACTGACGTCAACACCCATGTCAAGGTCACTCGACGCTTTAATCCTGTTGGCCAGCGCCGTAATTGCCGCTTCTCCATCACTTTTAAGTATAACCTTCTTATATCCGGTAAAGCCGATCATGTCACATCCCACTTTTACTGAGTATGGATCCACCCCTTTCTTCAACAACACTCGGCTCCACGTTAATTTGGTTTCCCTGCAATGCATGACCAGAATTGGGTTACCATTGCTAGCACTTTCGCCTTCTTCCTTTCTTCCTTTAAGCCACATGTAATCCATTGAAATTACTGGTACACCTCCGTTCCTTTCCCTTTTACGTCTCCTGTGATTGCGCCCACGCGCTTTGCCTCTAACGCAATGTGGGCACCAACTTCGGTAAGGTAAATGCGTTGCATTGTGCGCCTCAACTTCCTCCTTTGACGGTCTCATGTCACAGTAAACTTTCTTCGGTAACTCTGCTTCGTCACTCACAAACGCGTCTTCTACGTCACTCAACTCACTTTCGCTGCCCCCACTTTCACTCCCTTCGCCTTCTTCGGCGTTAAAGACGTTTAAGTTTTCGCTTGGTCTTACGGGTAATGAGGGGCTTAGTAGAACAGGTCCGCCTCGAGGGTTCCCGGCCGCGGAAAACCCTCAGCTGCGTTTACTTCACTCTTGGGCTTGACAGCCTCCACTGGTCCCTTCGGCGCCATGATGTTAAACTGGAACGTGCCGTTCTTCTCGTGGATGGTCGTACATTTACCCGTGGCCTTATTCATAATATGACTCAGGGATCCCCGTTAAGGTCCTTGTCGAATACAACTCTGTTTCCAGCGTTTACCATTTCTCTGACAGATCCCAGAACTTTGTTGACTTCCGCCACTTGAATTGGCATGCTGACTGAGTTTCCATGTTCATTCTTGCCGGTGACTACTCGCTGCCCATAATTCTTTATCGTCGTTCCGTTTGCCGCGCTGTAGTGTCTTCCCTGCTTTGACGCATCTGTCTGTTTAATGGGGAAGTAGGTGCCTATTCTTGGGGGTCCTACCGTGTTGTACGCTCCAGAGTCCACGGTGACCACGATTGTTTCGTGCGTTGTGCTCTGAGGTGGCACCGCGTTAATTTCTGGATCACAGTCTCGCATTTCGATTAGCCCAATTTCTCCACATTTCTCCAACCAACTCTTTTCCTGCTTTATGCTTTTACTTATCCTCTGGCCCCACTGATTTACATGATTGCATTTCCCGTTACACTGATGCTCCTGGTAAGCTTTTCTCAGGTCCACTGCGACTTTACGCGCCATTTTCTTTCTGGAATGCGAGGGCAGTGCCCATTGTCCGTTAATATCCTCAGCTGTGGGCGGTTCCGGTGGCACGTTCACTTCATCATTCATTTCAACGCTGAGCACATGCTGCGGTTGGCCAAACGAGGTGGTTTGTTCACTTTCCGCGTTTACCGTTGGTCTCTCTTGCTCAACTTCGTTGGCGGTCTTCTTGAGACCTGGGCAGTTAACGGCAATGTGCCCTTTAGCGCCACACTTGTAGCACTCACGCTCGCTGTGGGGGGTAAATCTTCCTTGGCCACCGTACCTTCCACCCCGCGAGCCGCCACCTTTACCACCTTGTTTGCCTCCAATCTTACCTTTCATGTAGGACCCATAGGTGGCACGGTAACCTTTGCCTTTGCCGCCTTTGCCACTTTTGCCTCCTTTCGTGAACTGTTTAGGCTTTGTGCAGTTCCTGGTTAAATGACCCATGCCTCCGCAATTGTAACATTTGGGGCCTGAGCCTTTGCCTTTACCCTTGTTTACGGCGTCGACTTCCTCATGATCTCCAGTTTCACTTTCATTAGCCCAGGACCCGTAACTCCAAGATCCGTCCTCTGGCCACCAATTTCCAGCTTCGTCAACCCATCCTGTCTGATCCCAGACATTTTCGGACCCTTGACTTGTCTCGTTAATATTTCCTATGTCCATCGCATCTTTATTTTTAGTGTCTGAGTCGAGTTTCTTTTTACGCGCCCAATCTTCACACTTGGAGTATAGCTTTTGGAACGAGTCAATGTTAAGTGCGTCGGGTGTCCGCCAACACGCCTGCTGCCACTCGTCAAACCAATCATTCGCATGCACCATTATTGCCCTGAGCGCGGTAACCTTAAAGGGGAGGGGCAGTGAGTAATCCTTGCCATACTTTTCAAGATTCTCCGCTAACGCGCTCCACTCCTCAAGTCGGGCAACGGTATCGGTAATTTTCTTGGGCGGCTCAGGGTTCATAGCGCGCGTCATCTTTGAGGAAAGGGTCGCTCCGGTAACAGCCGAGTACCATTTGTAAACCTTTTGCCAAGCCATAATTCCGTCACCATCCATGAGTCCCTTTAAATTTCCCCTTGCTTCTGCACCTTCAAGCTTTTCGTTAAGGATGTACCATGAGTCTTCTTCCATTTGAGTTTTGTCTCCCTCGGTAAACTCATAATCTCCTTTGTTGTCATCCTCTGCTTGTTTAGCTTGGTTTGCCTTTAAGTATTCGCTTGCTGTTAACCGACCGTTCATTATGCGTATGATATCATCATCATCTTCCTCTGGGACAACTCCGTCGAGTGTCTCCAACTTCTTGTTCAACATTTTCAGTGCCGGTCGGTAACTCGGTTTTACTTGGGCAAGCGCGTTTAAGAACTTGTCGCTCCAGTCTCTGAACTTTGCTCTTTCTCCACTGAAGTTCTTTAACGCCTGTAAGGCTTTGTACTCGCTTATCGGTTTACCGCTCCCGTGCTTACTTCCGCTTCCGCCTTTGATTGCTTCCGAAAGTTGACCAAATTTTTCAAGTAACTTCTCTTGTGCTTCGCTGTTGGTCTCCAACTCGGTAACTCTTTCTACCAACCTGCGAGCATCCCTTTCAAGCGCAGCGTTTCTCTTCGTTATCGCTAACAACATGCTGTTGGTCTTCTGAGCGCTCTGTAACATTTGAAATGCCTCAACGTTCGATACTTCCCTTCGGTCCTGTATTACTCGCTCGTTAATGAACGTCGCAAGTCCTTAATGATTTGCAAGTAACGCCGTCTGAACGTAACTGAAGTCCCCGTTCAGGTACGCCTGCTCGCACAGGTCGTTGAAGCGGTCAGGGTCCATGTTGACCCATGCATCTCTGTCCGCCGGCACGTTAAGGTTGACCGGCGGGTCGCCCTGCGCGGGCCTAGCTGCAGCGGCCGCCGCCGCCGCCATGGCAACCGCGCTCCGCTACCATGCAAAACCCCGAGGAGGGTTCTGCACGGGAGCTCGGTGACAGCGATGACGATCGGTCACCTTTTTACTTCCGCACGGCGAAGCGAGTCTCGGTAGCTTCAGCCGTTAAACACTTGAGCCAAAGGTAACGGGGGCACCTTCACTCCCCAGTCACCTGAATGCTTACATGTTAACACCTCCACCTCCTCCTTCTCCTCCTCCTCCTCCTCCTTCTCCCCCTCCTCCGCCTCCTCCTCATCCTTCTCGTCCTGCTTATGGCGAAGCGGCTGGCTTTGGGCTAGCGAGGTGTGATGGAGGCGAGCGGTCTCCCCCTCAGCTAGGTGATGCGGCAACCTCGTGCCGCGAAGACGTGCGCACTGGTCTCTGACACCGCGTGGATCGATCGATCGACCTGGAACCATCGCAACTTCCCGACAGCGCAGAGCATTGGATGCCGGCCGCTTCCACGCCACTGCTGCTCACCGATGAGGAAAGCGTCGGAACTACACTGAAGCGTTCAGCGTGCAGAGTTGCCCCCCCAGTTTCTAGGACCCCGAAGTCCTGGCGTTGTAATTCTTTCACCACAAGCGTTTTCCCTCGGCTTCGGGCCCCTCACAGATCGATCCGGCCCGTGAAATGACGCGGAACGCTGGGGTCTGGGGGTCGGGGCGTGATTTTTTTACGATGTTGCATTGTTGCATGTTTTCTGCAACGACAGATCTCAGGGGTGCAAGGCTTCGCAGAACTCGGCGGAACAGGGCCTCGGCGGAACAGGGCCTCGGCGGAGCAAGGCCTCGGCGGAAGTTTGGGCCTGTTCCTGCCACCAGGGCCGGCTGCTCTGGTTGCATGGCCTCGTGTTTGTGCTCGTGAGTCTTTTTTTTGGGGGGGGGGGTCCAGGCGTGATTGTTTGCGATGTTGCAACTTTTGTTTGGCAGCGTCGGAGCTCAGGGGGCCGTGGCTGCTGCTGCAGGCCCCCCGCCAGGACCACCGCGGGCAGGCCCCGTGAGGCTTCGGCGGGCGGCGCGGGCGGGGTGGCGGCAGGAGGAGACATCCGCCCCTCCCATCGAGTCCAGCGGCAGGCAAGACGTCATGGGGACCCCTCTCCCTCCTCGCCCCTCCTCGCCCCTCCTCCTCCTCCTCCTCCTCCTCCTCCTCCTCCTCCTCCTCCTCCTCCTCCTCCCCCTCCCCAATCTTCCTCCCTCCTCCCTCCTTGCCTCCTCCCTCCTTGCATCCTCCCTCCTTGCCTCCCTCCTTGCCTCCTCCTCCTCCTCCTCCTCCTCCTCCTCCTCCTCCTCCTCCTGCGAAGGGCGGGCGGGTGGGGCAGAGGGGCGCGCCCTGCCCCTGCAGGTCCGCAGGGGAGGGCGGCGCCCCAAGCCTCGCCGCCGCCCTCCGTTGGGGGAGGGCTTCAACTCCAGTCCACATCCTTCCTCTCCTCCTCCTCCTCCTCCTCCTCCTCTCCTCCTCCCCCTCCTCCTCCCTCCTCCTCGTCCCCTCCTCCTCCTCCTCCTCCTCCTCCTCCTCCTCCTCCTCCTCCTCCCTCTCCTCATTTCATCCTCCTCCTCCTCCTTCTCCTCCTTCCTCCTCCTCCTCCTTCTCCTCCTCCTCTTCCTCCACCTTCTCCCCGTACCCCTTCGGCAGCGAGGCATATGAGCGGCGTGCTGCGGCGTGCGGGGAGAAATCTCAGCAGGCAGAGTCCAGCCTCTGGGGGAGGGCTCACGCTCTGTTTTGGCTGCTCGCACAGGGGAGCCGAACCGCCTCTATCCAGTCGCAACGAGGCTAAACATATACAGCAGCCAAAAGGCTGTGAGCAAAAGTCAAACCAACAGCCAAAAGGCTGAGCAACAGTCAAAAGGCTGAATCAGCATGGCCAGCTTGGGAAGGTACAGGGCGCTTGCATCGCCAATACTTAGCGTCACGTTGCGCGTCGTGCTCAAAGATCCACAATCTGCAGATGGCAGAAGCCGTCCCTGGACTGCGCTCGAAGTACTGTTGAAACGCAGGATGGACGACGATACATGACAAATCAGTCGCACGGCAGTGAGAAGAAAAGACCGTCGAGGGAGGATGCAGAGCGAGGAAGAGGGTGTATAGGCTGGGGGGGAGAGGATGAAGAAGAGGAGGCTGGAGGGGACAGGGTAGAGCGGGGGTACACGGGAAGTGACGGAAAATAACAGGGATTTTGAGGTGCAGGGAACAAAAAAGTACGCACTAAGACTCCAAGACTACTCAAACTCACGCCTAGAAATCCATTATAATATCCGAGTGTCACGGCTTTCACGGCGGGCGGGGAACATGCAACCGTGCAGAGGCGGCAGAGGCGCATTCGAAACTGCGTGTTGGCAACGCTAAGACACACACTATATCTCTCTCTCTCTCTCCCTCTCTCACACACACACGCACACGCGCCAATTGCATCGCAACTGCTGCCCGTTGGAAGGGACACCCTCGATCAACGGGGTCTCGAGAGCTTCGGGATTCTCGCTCAATCGCGCAGAATAAACAAGTCACATCAGCTTCGGCCCATGTTCTGCCTTACTATTCTCGACCAGACTGACACTGGACCTACGTGAGTCGCCATCGGAACCATGCTGAGCAGAAATCCGCAATTGCACGCCCTTTGAAGAAGATACCAGCTATACGACGGAGAGGCTCAACTTGGCCAAGCTCACACCGGGCTTGGTGTGGGATTTCCCAAACATCCTTCTCCTCCTCCTCCTCCTTCTCCTCCTCCTTCTCCTCCTCCTTCCTTCCGTCCTTCCTTCCTTCCTTCCTTTCCTCCTTCCTTCCTCCTCGCGCCGTGCCCGTGTCCCACTTTCGCTTCCTCTCCCTCTTCTCCATTTTCCCCGCCTTCTCCCCCTCTCCCCCTCCTCCCCTCCTCTTACCCCCTCTCCTCGCCCTCATCTCTCCCCGCCTTCTCCCCCTTCCCACCCTTCCCCCCGCACCTCCCCAACACCTCCCCCGCCTTTCTCTGCTTCTGCCCCATTCCACCGTCCTTCCCACTCACCCTCTGAACCCTTCCCTTCCACAGCTACAGAACATGAATACCTACGTGCTGCTCTCCTGTCTCCCCTGACTAGGTCTGGAGAGTGGCCGCCCCCCCTCCACATGCTGGCATTCTAGACGCACATACAGAGAGAGAGAGAGAGAGAGACACAAACACAGCCACAGCCACAGACACGAACACAGACACAGACACAGATACAGACGCAGACACAGACACGGACACCCACACACACACACTCACACACACACACACACACGCACACACACACACATACACACCCGCCCACACACGCACACACATACACTCTCACACACACGCAGACACACTCTCGCACACACACACACACACATTCACACACACACAGACACACACACACACACAAAAACACACACACACACACACATCCGTAGCCATTTTGGCTCAAGCGTTCGCACGCCTTGCCCAGCTCGGCCGTCCCGATGGCTGCTCGTGGCGAGGCTAGAGGGGCTCTCTCTGCCGCCGGTGCTGCCGCGCTCGTCGCTGCGGCCGTCCGCGCGGCCGTGGACGCCCATGCGCCGAGGCGCACTGTCGCCGCCGTCACCCGCTCCGCGTGCTCGGCCCTGGCCTTCGCCATGGCCGCGCCGCTGGGGCCGCGTGACGCTGGCGCTGGCGCCGAGGCTCGAGGTGATGATGGCGTTCGGCCTGGGGGTGACGCGGATCCCGCAGTGCGGGCTGCGCGGCGGCGTCGCCGACGCCAGCGCCGCGCGGCGCGGCGCGCGGCCGCCAGGGCGGATGCCGACCCGTCAATGATGGTCGTGGTGCCCCCCGCTGCGGCGGCGGATGGCGCCGCGGCGGCTGCTGTGGCCACTGGAGCGGGCTGTGGGCTCGCGCTGCTGGCTGTGGAGGCCGCCTCTGACATGGTCGATGAGGTGATGGACGACGAGTGGGCCGACGGCCTGCATCGTGCACCTGCTGCTGCTGGAGGTTCGGCTGGAGCTGGCGGCATGCCGCCTGCGGCGGCTGGGTCTGGTCGTGCGCGTGCTGGTGCGGATCCTGCGGAGCCTGCGGCGGCGGCTGCTGGTGCGGCGCCCGCGGCGATGACGGTCGACGACGCCGACGGCGAGGGCGGGTCGGACCTCGAGTCCGACGGCTGGGCGGACGCCCTGTCGCGCCGCGCGCGGCGGCGTCCGAGGCGGGAGCCCGCGGCAGCGGCGGAGCCAGCGGCTGCTGGCGGAGCTGCTACGGGGGCGGCGGGCGGCGTGGCCGCGGCGGAGCTGGGTGCTGGGCCTTCGGGGCCTCCTGCTGGCGGAGCCGCTGGCGGGGCCGCGCGGCCGCCCCCCCGTGGCGCCAGGGTGCGCGCCGCAGCGGGCCCTATGGCAGGGCGCGCGGGCCAGGTGGTGAGCTGCGGCGCGGAGCGCGCGTGCGTCTTCTTCGACGCGGACGGCCCGCGGCCCAAGGTGCGCGCGGCGGTGCGCTTCCAGGACCTGGTCCTGGTGGGAGGCGGGGCCACCGGTCGTGGGCCCCCCTCGTCGTCTTCGCGGTGATGCTCGGCGACTTCGGCTACTCGTCGGCGGTCGGCCTCATCACGGCCGGGGGCCCTGCCCAAGGTGGAGGGCGGGCCCCCGCGGGGGGGGGCGGGCAATGCCCGTCACAAGCACAGGGCTGTGTTCGACCACGGACGCGGTCTCTTTGACGAGCGACACACACACACACACGCACACACACACACACACACACACACACACACACGCACGCACGCACGCACACAGACACACACACACACACACACGCCAACACAATAATACACACACGCGTGCACACACACACACACACCCACACACACCCACACACACACACACACCCACACCCACACACACACACACACGCACACGCACACGCGCACACGCACACGCACACGCACACACACACACACACACACGCACACAATATCGTCTTTCCTGAATTCGATCCCTCCGCGTCCTGTTTTTGGGTCGTGGGATGCGCGAACTGACTTCGTATATTGGTTTCTACCCTCCGACTGCTCAACGTTTGGTGTGCAAAGGATGCTATCGCTGCAACGTGGACCTCATCTTCGGATCGACGCTGCGCTTCAGTTTTTCAGAACTGTGCTCCCGCCCAAGACTGAGCCACTTTTGGATCCCACAAATCTCGCAGGTCCCGCAAGCCCCACAAGTCCCACACGCCTCACAGGACCCACAAGTGCCGCAAGTCGGCCCACAGGTCCTACCTGTCTACAAGGTCTCACAAGCCCCACATGGTTCGT
This sequence comes from Prorocentrum cordatum, assembly GCA_963575745.1. NCBI lineage: Eukaryota > Dinophyceae > Prorocentrales > Prorocentraceae > Prorocentrum > Prorocentrum cordatum. The sequence continues at coordinate 71,669 of CAUYUJ010014299.1, forward strand.
AAGTCTCGCATACCCTAGAGGTCCAACAAGTCTGACAAGTCCCGCAAGTCCCAGAGGTGTCGCATGTCTCACAAGTCCCACAGAAGCCCCCCAAGTCCCACAACTCCCGCAGGCCCCATCAATGCCACAGGTCCCACAAGCCTCGGAGGTCTCACAAGTCTCACGGTTCCGACAGGTCCCACAGGTTCCACAAACGTCGCAGGCCTCACAAGCCCCACGGGCCACAAACGTCGCCCAGCTCGAACAGCTCCCACAAATTTGACTTTCCCGAATGCGCATAACACGATGGGGTCGGTTGTGGAGTTCCAGGTTGGCCATGACGCACGTCCGCGGGCTGAGAAAAAACAGCGCAATGGGAATGGACAGGAGGGATTGATATATTGTCTGATGTGGCCCGAGCGCGCCTAATCTGCCCCACCCCCCTCGCCTCCCCCTTCCTCCACCTCCTCCATTCCGTTCCTTATAAATAACTCCTCCCTGTCGCACCCCGATGCCAGTCGGAAAGGTGGGCTGGGCGTTTCGCCTGATGCTTCCTTAAATGTTATGGTCCTGAAGCTTAGCCTTTGCAGCAACGGCACGGGTGGAAAGCGGGACGCGTTCAACATATGGTTCTCGACTTAACGCCGCACACATCCGTCTTAAACAACTGGACGAGTTGCACGGACTGAAGGCAATTGGCTTCCAAAATGTGGCTATCGCCTGCGCGCCGCGCACATATGCCTGAAAACATGTGCAGGAGTTTTACGGATTGAGGACATGTGGTTTTCACCATGTGGGTCTCACCCTAGCGCCGCGTACATCCGTCTAAAACATTACAAGAGTTTCACGGATGGAGGGCGGGTCGTTTTCAAAATGCGTTGTTCGCTTTAGCGCTGCGCACGCTCGTCGTATGAATTCCAAGAGCTTCATTGGTAAAGGGCGGTGTCGTTTCAACACGAGGTTCGCCTTATCGCCGCGCACATTCGTTTTAAAAGCTTACACCCGTTTCGAACATGTTCAATGTCCACTTCCTAAACATGATGTTTTGGCACGCTGTCGGGCAGTCAGGGTGCAACAATTATGTTGGTTCGTGGTGTTGGAAGTTCCAGAAATGGTGTTCTTGCACGACTCAAGATCGTCAAGGCGCAACAATGCACGGTGATTCGCGGCGCTGAAGTCCCGATAATGGTGTTCTGGCGCAGTTCCGGATTTCCAAACAGTCGTTTTCCAACGGAGCATTTCCCTCAGTCAGCATGAATCCTTGTAGGTGCCTATCAATATGAAGAGAAATTGTGGATGAGTTTGGAGGGAGGATGTATAATCATATCCTTGATGAGTCTTGTTTTGCACTGGTCCTCCTCTTCCTCCTCCTCCATCTCCTCCATCTTCTCCTCCTCCTCCTCCTCCTCCTCCTCATCCATCTCCTCCACCTCCATCTCCTCCATCTCCTCCATCTCCTCCATCTCCTCCTCCTCCTCCTCCTCCCCCTCCTCCTCCTCCTCCTTTTCCCTCTTCTGTCTTTGGTCCAACTGGCCTGCCGCCCAAGTGCCGATCGCCGTGAACCTTCAGCGGTGTGACTCGCCGAAGGGCGCACTAGCCTTGCCCCGCACTTGAAGAAGGGAAGTGTGAAAGAACCGCCGCGTAAATGCAATCGGAGTGGCACGCGTGGCACACGATGTTTCCTTGTCTGGCTGGCGGAGCCACATGGCAATTCATCAATTGCTAGTGGGTGTTTTTGTTCAATCAGGCAACGGCGTTGGGTGGATTTCTGTCTGATTTGGGTTGCGCATCTGGCATCATCAGTTACAGTATAGGGCCCTCCAGGGGAGTGCATCCTTAAAACTGTGCAGCAGTTCGTAAGGTGGATTGGGAGGGTCTGTCTTCGATGTTCAACGGGGCGGAGTTCACGACTCGTGGTGGGGAGGAGCTAGAGAGGCTCGTGCGGGCATCGTGCTGCGCCCCGCCATGCACGTCACGTTCGTGCTGCGCGTCGCCGCAGCATCAGCTACAGTGCGCGAGGGTGTTCCTCAGCCGCCTGGGAAGTGCATGTTGGCGTCTTTTAGATGATGGGCTGGGTTGCACACTGTTTGCAGAAAAAGCCGTTTCGAACCAATCCCTGGTGGCGGAGTTCAATTGTTCATGGTTTTCTGTAATCGGTGTTCGCGCACGGCGCGGGAGTCAGTCGTAACCTTGGCAGGCAATTATCGACCCCCGGTGGTATCCGTAACACAACAAGAACTCATTCATTCCGGAGGGGGGGCCGCCGAAAGATATCGCTAGCACCCAACATGATCAATGAATTCCCTGGGAGGGGGCAGCGAATTCCCAAGAACATTCATGGATTGTTCGGGGATCCTGCAAGAATCCTCAGGAATGATTTTGGAATCCACCCAAATCGTGAAAATCCTCAGGAATCTGGAGGTACCCAGAGGAATCCTTAAGGAACTCTTGAAGGACCTTCGGGCATCCTCACGCCGGGACTGCGGGAATCCTCACGAACATTTCGGGAACCCCAAGGGAATCTTCAAACCCGACAGATCTCAGGAAACCCGAGATTCCTCAGGAATCCTTAAAGAATCTTCAGGGATCCCTCAGCAAACGGCCGGAGCCCGCAGGAATCCTCAGGAATCCCCCAAGAACCCTTAGGAAACCCACCGCTGGCACCATAATTATGCTACCGAGGAACCCCAAATGCCTTTTTTAGGCCCTGCGTGGGCATCTCATCCCTACCCCCGAGGCCACGATCCCTCGTCACCAACGAAAATGGATCCTCGCTCCCGCATCCACGGTGCCTGGTAAAAAGCTATGTGTCCGCGTCTTCAGCTTCCACGACGGCCCACGCAAGCAACAAACGCAACCAAGAGCGCCCAAGATGCCTCGAAGCTGGCACAATATGGCTCCAAGTCGGCCCAACATGCTTCAAAATGCCTGCCACGCTTTGCGAGCTCACGACGGACAGCGCCCCTACCACCCCTGCGCACACGCCCTGGTGTCCAGGAAGTGCCACGCCTGCCACGCTTTTGCGAGCTCACGACGGATAGCGCCCCCACCCCCTGCGCACTCCTTCTGGTGTCCAGGAAGTGCCCCGCCTGCCTCGCTTTGCGAGCTCACGACGGATAGCGCCCCCACACCCTGCGCACCCTCTCTGGTGTCCAGGAAACGCCACGCCGACCTGCCACCTTTCCCTGGCTCTGGACGGACAAGTCGCGGGTTGTTAGAACGCCCAAGACGGCCCCATTTAGCCCAAGAAGGATTCTGGGATCGCAAGCATGCCTCCAAGAGGCGCTATAACCGTCCCAAGACGGCTCCGAGTGGCCACGGAGCCTCCCATGGAAGACCGCCAGGAAGCCCAAATCCTTCCAACACCTAAGGCAGAATCACTGATTTGCGGCCTTCTCGCCTTTTCGCTTCGAACGGCCTCCCGAGGCCTCCGACGCCCCAAGGCAAAATGAGCTCAAAACGGCCCAAGAGCGCCCCAAGAAGGCCCCAAGAAAACTCCCAGAAATGATTGTTTGGACTCCCGGGGGCGGGGAGGCATAATTTGTTATCGAACCCGTCTTATTTTATAGATGGCCTCCCATATGGCCCAAAGATGCCCCCGAAGACCCCCAAGAAGGCCCCAAGAGAGCCCCAGGAGGGCCCCCAAAGAGGCAGAACTGCTTCCCAAATGGCCCCACGGGGGCCCCACGATGGCTCGAATATCCCTCCAAGCGGCTCTCGGAGCGCCGCTGCATGCTGCTACACATCCCTGATCCGGGCAACTCGCTTGGTGATTTGTTTTGGATGTTTTTTGGATGGGCTGGTGGGGATACTCCAAGCGTCAACACTTGCAAGAAAGCCTCGAGCGAAAGCGCGGTTCCTCTATTTCCGACAATGAAAAAGCAAGCGGGAGCCACTGTTGTTGTAAAATGGTGGCTAACAACACAGTTCGAGCATCAGCATCAAGAACGTCCTCGATAAGAACCAGGTGCGAACCCAGGGGGCGCGCCAGTCGAAAACTATAGTGGGGGCACCCGCGGGGCGATCTAGAATAGTAATCTGCCCGACAGAAGAATTAAACAGCATGGAACAGCAAAACAATCGGTGGCTCGATATGACTGGCCTCTGGAGGTCTGGGCCCCGCCCCCTCGCCATGCCCCCCCCCTCCACCACACTTTGTTTTAAGGCGGCGGCGCAGGGGATCCTCAGGCGCGGGCAACAAATGGAGGTGCTGATTGCAACCGAACGTTGTCGATGGCGTGGCGCATTGCGGCAGGAGGAGGAAAGGAAGAGGAGGAGGAGGAGGAGGAGGAGGAGGAGGAGGAGGAGGACGAGGAGGAGGAGGAGGAGGAGGAGGAAGAGGAGGAGGGGAGGAGGAGGAGGAGAGGGAGGAGGAGGAGGAGGAGGAGGAGGAGGAGGGGGAGGGGGAGGAGGAGGAGGAGGAGGAGGAGGAGGAGGAGGAGGAAGAGGAGGAGGACGATGAGGAGGAGGAGGAGGAGGAGGGGGAGGAGGAGGAGGGGGGGGGAGGAGGAGGATGAGGAGTTTTTTGTTCCACCAGGGGGTAGAACTCAGCGTGTTTACTTGAGGAGGAAAGCAGCAACATCCTCGTCCTCCTCGTAGCTAGGCTCAGGAAGTGGCGCCCCCTGGGCCTGACCACTGGATCCCAGGTGGGGGGCCTCCACGGGGGCCGAAGGCCCCCGAGGAGGTCCCGTCAAAAGCGGGCCCAGGAAACCAGCATACCCCCCCCCCTCCTCCCAGCTCCATGGCCGCCACGCGGCGTCGGATGGCCTCCAGCGGTGGGGTGAGGTCGCCGAACTGCCCTGCAGGGAGTAGCACTGCCCGACATCTGGGCTGCTGCATCAGAGAGGATGTGGAGGACCACCCCAGGGGCACGGCTGGACTGGGGGTGGAGGCCCCGCATCATTCTGCCTAGTCGACAACGCGTGGCAAAGCAGAACATTCGGCCTGGGCACTCATTATCCAGTCGTCTGCTGAGGCGCCCCGTACTGTAAGCCCCGCAGCGGCGATAAAAAACCAGGGAAGGACCGCCCGAAAGACGAGTGGACACCAGCGAGTGCCCCATCTTTTCTCGGCCCCCCAGAAAACTGAAAATTCTCACGCTTGCCCAGGCAGCCCGTCATCTCCAAACTCTCCGCACGCACGTTGACTGCTCGGACCTGGCAACCATGGCAGAACAAGCTACTCTGGGTGCCTGGGGCAGCCGTCCAGGCGTGCCACCGATGGGCTCCAACTTCTCGGGGTCTGGGAACCTTGGGCCGAGCAGGAAACTGAGCTAAAGGGAAGAGCGGAAGGACCGCTCCAACAACTCTCGCTGCAGCTCTGGCCTTCATAATCAGACGATCAAGGTCGTCCAGGCCCCCAGGACTGCCCCGAGCATGGAGTAGCACAGCATGCTTCACACGCAAGTCGGCAGCACGACTGGCGAGAGTAATCCTCCTCTGTTCAGGAGGCAGTACATAAATCGCATCCATACTAGGGTGAGCGGGCGTGTGATGTGCCCGTTCGATATATGGGGATCCTTCGAGCTCGTAGAAACCACGTCTGGGTCCTGCGTACTTTGAGCGGCTCAGCAACACTTGGGATTGGTTGTGATTGTCTACCCGAACAACGCCGAGGCAATCAGAGTGAGCGTGGACTGGCTTGCGGACGACAAAGGCAGGGGCAATGGTGGCCATCTGCTCAGCAGCCTGAGGGGTCTGAGGCAAAGAAGGCAACACTGGCCCTTGAAATCGCGCCACAACCTCCTATGTCCCCGACCTCATATACACAGCAGCATAGGCCGCCCTCGAGAGCTCGCGAACGGGGCTACGCGCACACGACCCATCAACGACGACGTCGACGACATCACCCAAAACCGAAAGATCCTCAAGGGGGCGGCCACCCTGCGCGAGCACCTCAGGATATAATTGGTCGGTCGAGGGTCGGAGGTATCACGACGGATGCTTGAAGATAGAGACGGGTCCAAAAGAGATCTTCGCTCCCCGCCTGCAAAGCCTCGGCGGTTATCTCCGCGCTGCAAACCTTCTCTCTAGCCCCGACCACCTCTGGCGCCCGGCAGCCCCACAATCTGTAATGAGCGCTATCTGCGCATCCGCGCATCGGGCATCTCCCGTCATAATCATACCCTAGAGACTTTAAGCGACCGCTAGTAACAACAGCCTTAATGAAACAACTCGCTATAGCATACTTCTGACGTGCACTATACTTCTTAGCCCTACACACGCACGTGCACACTAATTCAGCACACGCTCTAACAGTGCCACCATGCATGCCTACGCTGCGCGCCATGTCACGTTCATGCTGTCTCTGCGTAGCTTCACGCAATAGAGGTTTCACAAGAGAGGGTGATGTGTATAGAAGCGATATCTCAATCCCTCGGTCATCGATCCACTCCGGGAAATTCTCGGGCTCCCACTTGGCCCTCTGGAGGCGCGGCAACATTCTGGCAACCGGGCCCTTCGTTTTCCCCCCGAGGTAGCTCAGGGTCCCATCTGTCATGAACGATGCGGTACATATCCTCAAGCTGCAACATCGTGAAAAGAGATCGCTCCTTCGCAATAGCCGTCGACGACAGAGCGATTGCCCGCTGCGCCGCGGGCGCCGCAGCAGCGCCTGCAACGGGGTCGCCGTGGGGCACGCGCACTTTGCCACAAGAGCGGCCCCTCGATGGGGGGCGACTTGGAACTGAGCAGCGCCGCGCGAGCTCGACTCAGCTCGCACGTGCCCATGCCGGGCACCGCGCTGCCATGGGCAAGGGCTGGTTGCAAACCAACAGTGTGAATCTTAGACATGCGATGCTTTCCGTGAGCTAGCCACCTCCTAAAAGCGCGAAGCTCGAATATGTCGAAGCTTGAATTGTCGAAATCGAAACCGTTTTTTACGAGGCGCACCCTTGGTCGAACGAGTCTGTCCAGGAGCGAAATCGATCCCGAGGTTGGGCGAAGCCCATGTAACTACACCTTCAGGCAATCCTCGATGGCGAAGCTGATGAGCCAAGGATTTTGCAAAAGGGACCGAGCTGGCCACCGTCGTGGCTTTCGGTTCCGATATGTCAGCCTTGAGCTCCTGCTTAGACATAATGTAAACATGCGCTGATGCTTCGGGTACGTCTCGCAATACGCTAGCTTTCTGCCCCATCCCCAATATCGTGTCATCGTCGGTGTACAAGGATAGGCAAATCGTCGGATGTCTTAACGTGAAAGCATCGAAGGCCTCCATCGCATAAACCTTCACGGAGGCATCATTGAAACTATCTCCTGCAGGGAGACCGCTGGATGCAAAATAGACCACAGTGTGGAATGCTGGACCAAGACGGAGGAGCCTCGGGGACCTCCACAACTTGTAAATCATCTTCACCATGGCCTTAGGGATACCTTGTCGATAAGCTCTATCACGTAGGAGGTCTAACTGAAGGGTTCGTAGTATTTCTTCCCATCCCACTGGGCTCCCAAGACGACCTGGCCTCTGGACTCCGCGACCTCCGAAAGGGCCGCCTGGGCCCACGCGCGCGCCCCAGCGCCCTTGACAGCCCCAAAAGCCCAGTAGTCCCTCTCCGCGTCGGCAAAGAAGGGGCCCGGCATGGGTCGGCGAAGCCTCTCCCGAACGCGCGCAAAACTATCCGGCAAGGGAGTGGCGCGATGATCTCCTGCAGGTTTATCGATCAGCGGAAAAACCATCCACGTGAAATGTCGCGGGAAGAGGCCGAGCCGTCCCACCGCTTCATATGGTGCGCTGAGGGCGGATATGCCAGCATCTTCCAAGATACATATGTGCCTCGGATGGAAACCATCCAAGTGCGCAGCTTCGTGGCAGCGGTGGTGGCACACTCGAACTGCGTGATCATGCATGATCATGCACTCAGCGAAAGTGGAGGCGCGGCCCCACCACCGATGTGCAAGTTGCGATGGATACTCAACATCGCACAAAGGCCTGCACCTGCGCGCCAAGTCGAACATCCAGTCCTTCACCTGGATAGTCCTCCGACATACACGCTTGATGGAGTAAGAGGCCTGCAACGTTGGACTGCAGCGCGGGATCCTCCTTCATGGTGGTCTCCAATTCTTGCCATACTCGATGTAACCGTTGCCATCCGCGACGCACGTGAACGTCATCAGTAGCATGAAACTTTCTTCCCAGGACTGGAACCCATCGCCTAGCCAAGCACCGATCTCCGGTGGCCACCTTCAGCGGGAAGTCCAAGACATCTGAGAGCTCCATCTCCGCATCTCTCAGGAAGACAATCCACGCATGGTTGAGCTTCTGCCGGGCCGCTGGTACTTTATCCTGCTCAGTAGCACGCGCCGTATGATCAGCAGACAGGCTTGCGCGGGCCTCCATGCCACGACTGAGGCGCACGCACCCTGTCAACAACTCGCGCCATGTCATGCGGACGCAAAAAAAGAATCCATGGTCGCCGCCGTGCTCGACACGATGCATGCACGGCGGGCAGGCACCACAGCGATCAAGCCAACTTTGCGAGTGAAGCCCGACTCCTCAACCGCCGGAGGTTCAACATTCCAATCAGCACCTACCAGAATGGAGCCAGACGTTTTGGCAACACTCGAGCCTAGCATCTTGAGGAGATGCGTGTTTGCCTCGCCAAGGCCTACCGCACACTGCAAATCTGCAGAGTACACTGCGAGCTCAGGCCAACCAAACACATCCGCCTTCATTGAGATAAGTCGTCCTTTGATGGTCTCGCCCCCTGCTGGCTTCCATCTCAACCCCAACTCCATGCGGACGAAGGCAGCAACTCCCACAGAGTGTGAGCCGCGCTCAAGCTCACATGGAGGACTGCGTAACATACGATATCAGAGCGTTCGAGCTGCACGTTGTAGATCAGCAGCTGCCGTCTCCGCTGCGCCAATCTCCTGCGCACGAACAATTAGCGAATCTGAAGCATGCAGTCTATCAAGGAAGGTAGCCCGACAATTGCCATTGAACAACTTGAGAAATTGCACCTTATCATCATCATCACTTGTGGGAACACCTCGAAAACCTTGTAGCTGCGGAGCCACCTGCCCCGCACGTGTCACGGGAAACCCACGCAGGCACGGCATGGGCGGGGACGATGTCGCAGGCCGAGGCTCTCCATCGCATCGAAGGGAGACAGGAATGCTGCACCTTGGGGCGCTTGACCCCTCCAGGCGTGCAGCTGCTCCTCGAACTGGCGTTTGCCCCCCGGCGAAGGTGAGCAGTTTCCCCACATCCCCTAGCGACAGACCCTCGTATTCGGGCAAGGGTTCATCACGGGGAGCAGCATCACCTTCTGGACCAGGATGTGGCACGTCCACTGCAGCTGCAGGGGGGCTGGAAGCAATCGCCGCCTCCTTGAGCAGCTGCTGGTACTTGGCGAAAAACGGGTTCTGTAGGAAGTCCTTGATGTCAGCAGTCGCATCCAGGACTTCCTGTGGGATACTGGGGCGGTGCAGGCTCCGCCGCAACGGACATAGTCCTGCGCAGCTCCTCTGCGAAAGCATCGACCTCTCGCTGCAGAGCGGTTTCCTTCTCAACAAGCTCGGCGAGGGCGTGCTGTGCCTTCGCAATGAACTCGCCTTGGGACTGTACTGCGCCATGCGCCTTCTCAAGCTTCTGCTGTGCTGACTGAAGGCGGAAGGCTGCGTTCGTGTGCTGCTTGAGAGGTGGCTTGCTGCTCCTCTGAGCAGCTCGGGCCTCTCGTAGCTGTTCGTGCAAACATTTCTTGGCTGGATCTGCATCGTCGACCTGATCCATCTGCTTGAGGGCGCTCTCCAAGGACTCGGTTCTGATCGCTCGCAAATCGTCAGGATCCTCGGAGCGAGGAGCAGCATTGTTATGACTAGCGCAACCCTTAGACGCTGAGTCCTTGAGTACCCCTTTGAGACGCTGTTCCAGCTTCTTGTCCATGGCTTGTGTGACCTGCTGGATGAGATCTGGGGGTGGGCCTGCCGCCCAGCGCCCACCTGGCCCTTTGGGGGCATTGGTAGGCGGCGACTTCTCCCACTCCTTGCCATTCTTCTTTGCTGCCTGCACCACACGCTGAGGCGCAGCAGCTCCACACATACACTTGATACGGCAAGCCCAGTTCGCAGTGCGAGTACATTGCGAGCAGACCCAAAGAGGCATGCGAGGGCCTCGAAGCACGGAAGCATCGCCAGACATGCTGCTGCAGCCGTGGCGACTCGATAGCTGAAAAACCTTGGCCCGCCGACGCAGGCCGTTGTGAAGTTGGCGTCGGCAAGCTCAGAAAGCACTGAGCCGGAACGGCTCACGTGATGATGATGATGATGATGAGGAGGAGGAGGAATACAACCGCAGCATGCGAGCGATGGGTGTGAAGACGAATTGCAAATCACCCCCCACCACACGCACACTTACACACACCTCCGACCTCCCTTCTTCCCCCCCCTCCCGTCCCTCCCGGCCCCGGCCAGTGGCCAGGAGCGACGGCACACCAATCCTGGGCTCATGCTGGGCCTGGCCAGCCCTGGCATCGATGTAGATTACCCTTCCTCCTCCTCCGCCTCCTCCTCCTCCACCTCCTCCTCCTCCTCTTCCTCCTCGTTTACTCCTTCTCCTCTTCCTACGCCCCTTCCTGCTGCTAAGTGTTGCCATCGACCCTCGAGGATCGAGAACCAAATGATGTTGAATGCCTGTGACGTGTGTTTGAACGTTGTTTGTCAACGTTCGGGAATCCGCGATCCCTCGGGAAGGTCTGGGGGCGGGATCTGGGGCGATAACAACATTTACAACCTCTTGCTTCCCCTCCTCCTCCTCCTCCTCCTCCTCCTCCACCTCTTCCTCCTCCTCCTCCACCTCCTCCTCCTCCTCTTCCTCCTCGTTTACTCCTTCTCCTCTTCCTACGCCCCCTCCTGCTGCTAAGTGTTGCCATCGACCCTCGAGGATCGAGAACCAAATCATGTTGGATGCCTGTGACGTGTGTTTGAAAGTTGTTTGTCCATGTTTGGGAATCCGCGATCCCTTGGGAAGGTCCGGGGGCGGGATCTGGGGCGATAACAACGTTTACCACCTCTTGCTCCCCCTCCTCCTCCTCCTCCACCTCTTCCTCCTCCTCCTCCTCCTTATCCTCCTCATCCTCCTCTTCTTCCTCCTCCTCCTCCTCCCTCTCCTTCTCCTCCTTACGTATAGCATCGCATAGCTGGCATCTTCCAGCCTTGAGCCTATCCAGGATCGCCCTGCCCTGCTTCACGAGCACGAAGAGCTCCGACGGCTTATCTGCCTGCGAGCGCATCATTCGATCCGATATTTGTCTTCCACCTCCAACTCGGCAGCCCCTCCCTCTTCTCCCCTCTACCCTCACTCCTTTGCTATTTACTCCCTCCCTCCCACCCTCCACCATCCATCCTCATAAAGTCCTCCGTTCTCGCTTCTCCTCCTCGTCATTCTCCCTTCCTCCCTGCTCCTTCCTCCTGCTCCTTCCTCCTCCTCCTCCTCCATCCCTCCTCCTCCTCTCTCCTCCTCCTCCCTCCTCCTCCTCCTCCTCCTCCTCCTCCTCCTCCTCCTCCTCCTCCTCCTCCTCCCCCTCCTCCTCCTCCTCCTCCTCCTCCCCTTCTCCCCCCCACACCTCCGCCTCCTCCACATGCACCTCCGTATCCACCTCCTTATCCACACCTCCTCCTCCTCCTCCTCCTCCTCCTCCTCCTCCTCCTCCTCCTCCTCATCATCATCATCATCATCATCATCATCATCATCATCAGCATCAGCATCAGCATCAGCATCACATCCTCATCCTCATCCTCATCCTCATTCATCATCATCATCATCATCATCATCATCATCATCATCAGCATCAGCATCAGCATCATCATCATCATCATCATCATCATCATCATCATCATCATCATCATCATCATCATCATCATCATCATCATCATCATCATTATCATTATCATCAGCAGCAGCAGCAGCAGCATCCTCATCCTCATCCTCCCCATCATCCTTCTCCTCCTTCTCCTCCTCCTCCTCCTTCTCCTCCACTTCGCCCCGTCCGTCCCCGTCCCATTCCCTCCACCCACTCATCCTTCTCCTCGCTACTCCTATTGTCATCTACAGCTGCATCATCGTGAGCATGACATTGAACATAAGCATCAGGCATCAGCATCATCATCGTCCTTGTTACAATTCCTCATCTGCCCCTTCTTCCCATCATAAACATCGTCACTGCCATCCAACTCTCCTCCAACTCCTCCGCTTCATGCTTATCCGTCTTCCTCCCATTCATTCAGCACCCTCACCGTCAAACATACTCCTCCTCTTCCTCCTCAACGCCCGCCCTGCCCCTTCTCTATCGATATCTCCTCTTCCTCCTCCAACTCCTCCGCCTCGTGCTTCTTCTCTCCTAGACGTTCGGGGTACAACCTATGCAGCACGCGATGGCGCAGCGCTGCCAGGGCCCACCACACGCGGTCCGTTCCCCTGGGCAGCGGGTGCTGTAAGCGTTCCCCGAAACGGACGACGTGGTCGCCCGCGGGTGGCCTGTGGCGAAACCTCTGGAGCAACTCCGTGCAGGACCCACCGAGGCAAGGGACGGGCTGGTTGCCGAGGGGTCCTTGGTACAACCTGTGGCGCAGGGCTGTGGCAGAGCCACCCGGGCACTTGACGATTTGGCTGCCCGCGGAGTATCTGGCGCAACCTCTGTCCCACTGGGGCAGCGGCCGATTCGGTTACCCGCGGGGTGCCTGGAGCAACCTACGGCAGACCAACTGAGGTCATGAAGATTTGGTTGCCAACGGGGCGTCTAGCGCAACACATGGCGCAACCTATTGAAGGTCTCTTCGCGGGGTGAAATCCGCCGGCCCTGCCGGCGTGTGTGATTTTTTGTTTTGCCACGGCCGCCACGCGGCGGGCGTGCCTCCCACCCTTGCACGATGCAAGTCGATCGCCCGCGCAGGCGCTCCCCGACCTGCGCGACTACATCGTGCCCCAGATTTGCCCGAGATTGGACCAGGAAGCAATCAGACCCAACTTGCTCGCAGCACGCCCTCTACAGCTGCCCCATACCAGGGCCTTGTCGCTGCAGGCCATGTGACGAAAGCAGGAACTCGCCCGGGATCTTGAACCTCGAGAACCTACCAGCACAGTCTTCATGGTCGAAGCACTTCTGATAGAAGGTCCCCTTGTTCAGGTCTATGATAAAGAACACGCCGTTGGACTTGTGAGATCTCTCCCTCTGAAGACAGAAGCGGTTGTTGGAAAGCTTCGCCATGTAGACGCCGCGTTCCATCTCGACAAGTTTCGAGACTCGGGTGGGCAGGTATCTGCCGTAGGTGTTGCCTTCGGCCTCGCTGCGCATAGAATCCCACGCTACCATCAACCAGTTCAACAACATCTGCATATTCGCGTCTGCGTCCACTACCACCCCAACTTGTGGTGCATGCCTCGCATCCGCGGGAATCTTGCAGTGCTCGCAGAGCGGAGTTCCATCGGGCACGAACGAGGCAAGTGTCCGAAGCACCTGGAAATGAGGCAAGTCCGACTCGCTCACCACGCCCCCACCATCCTGCAGCTCCAGCGTGGCGCTCTTGCCAAACTTGGACTGGCGCAGAACGCGAAAGCAGCGGTTTCGGCTGTATACGGAGGTGTCGACCACGGGCACAGTCGCTTCAATGTCGTCAAGATCTCCACGAACGAACAGCAAGTTGGTGCCAGACCCATCTCCGAGCTCCTGTGAGCCCCTTGCGTACTCCAGGAACATCTCCACAAACTGCCCAGCCTGAAAGTTGTTACGGAACGCGATCCACTTCCCGATCACGTGCATGGAGAACTTCTTGTCCGTGGACGACTCGAGGAAGACCATGAGAGACTCGTCGTATACAAAACCCTCCTTCGCGCAGAAGCTTGCAAGTGTTTCGCGGAATTGCGCCATAACCGCGTTGGAGTTCAGCTGTGGGTTCGCACCTTTCTTGAACTCCAGATCGAAGTAGAGCCAGCAGGGCCGGTCCTCCAGTATCACCTCGTAGAGGTGGCTCCCGCGCGGCTGCGCGGCGATGTCCATGCTGAACTTTGCGAAGGTGTCCACGAAGAACTGGCGCTGGCCACCCTCTCCCACCTCCCTGGCGAAGAGCCCGATCTGCGCGGGATCCCACTCTCCGGAGTCGAGGCGGTGCTGGCGGTCCACCATGGCCTCGGACAGCCTCCAGTGCAGCCCAGCGCCCCCCCGCGGCGCCACCGCCTGGCCCCGGCGCAGCCCTGCCTCGCCCGGGAGCGCCGCCAGCGGCCCCTCGGAGGCGAGCGGGTGCTCCTCCATGCGCTCCGCGGGCCTCGCCGTACGGCGGGGCTCGTAGCGCTGGGGCTCGTAGTGCGGCGGAGCGGACCTGCAGCGCTGGGGCTCGTAGGGCGGCGGGCCGCTCTGTGGCGCCTGGCGCGGCATCCCCGGCGTGGACTGCGCTGGCGAGCAGCGCAGCAAAGCCATCGCGGCGACGCCCAACAACGCCAAACCATGCCCCACTGCTCGGCGTCCCGCGCGCGGGCCCACGAGCGCGGGCATGTCGGCGCAGCCCTGGCCAGCACTCAAGCAGTGGCGAAGCGTCCTGGCTCGCCTACCGAACAATGTTCTAAGAACCTGTTGTGGTTTCCGCAAAATGTTCTTAGAATATTTCTGGTTGAGATTGTCTTGTTTTGACACATCGAGTTTATGTTCTAAGAGCATTGTCTTTGTTCTTAGAACATTTGTGGGTTCTAAGAACTTTTCGTGGTAGGGCTATAGGAATGCCGGGACGGTCGGTCCCTGCTCAAAGCACGGCGAGCGACGGCAGCAATTGCCACTGAAGCAGTGCCGGCCACAGTGAGACCATAAAAATCTTGAGCCAAAATGGCTACGGAAAGTGTGTGAGGGGCTTGTCTGTTCGAGTCGCCGTCTCCGTCAGTCGTCGTCTCCGTCGTCCCCATTCCCTGCACCCTCCTCCCCAAGCTTGTCAGCGAGAGAAAAATCCAGCAATGCCGTAATGTCGTAATCGAGTCGAAGGGAAGCCCCGTCGGAGGGGGGGGTAAGGGGGGAGTTCCCGGGGAAGTCCCGGCGGGGGGTCCCGGGGGTAGGGGGGGGTCAGATACGCATCCCCCCTGGGGTCCTGGGGCCTCAGGAAGTACCAAGACATGCCAAGAATGCCCCAAGGGCCCCCGAGACGGTCCAAGAGGGTCACCAATCGCCAAGCGAACGGTCCAAAACGCCTTCATGCCCTCCAGACTGCCCTGGAGACCTCCAGGACGCCCAAAAAGCACTCCCGAGGGGGCCCCAAGATGTCCAGCTCATTGATGTTATGTTTTCTTGTTGTGTGCGTGTGTGTGTGTGTGTGTGTGTTTGTGTGTGCGTGCGTGTTTGTTTGTGTGTGTGTGTGTTTGTGTGCGTGTACGTGCGTGCGTGCGCGAGTGGGTGCGTGCGTGCGTGCGTGCGTGTGTGTGTGTGTGTGTGTGTGTGTGTGTGTGTGTGTGTGTTGCGGGTTGTGTGTTGCGGGTTGCGTGTTGCGTGTTGCGTGTTGCGTGTTGCATGTTGTGTGTTGCATGTTGCGTGTTGCGTGATGCGTGTTGCGTGTTGCGTGTTGCGTGTTGTGTGTTGTGTGTTGTGTGTTGTGTGCTGTGTGCTGTGTGTTGTGTGCTGTGTGCTGTGTGTTGTGTGTTGTGTTGTGTGTGTGCGTTGTGTGTTGTGTGTTGTGTGCTGTGTGTTGTGTGTTGTGTGTTGTGTTGCGTGTTCCGTGTTGTGTTGTGTGTTGTGTGTTGTGGGTTGTGTGTTGTGTGTTGTGCGTTGTGTGCTGTGTGTTGTGTGTTGTGTGCTGTGTGTTGTGTGCTGTGTGTTGTGTGTTGTGTGTTGTGTTGTGTTGTGTGATTGTGTGTTGTGTGTTGTGTATTGTGTGTTGTGTGTTGTGTTGTGTGTTGTGTGTTGTGTATTGTGTGTTGTGTGTTGTGTGTTGTGTGTTGTGTGCTGTGTGTTGTGTGCTGTGTGCTGCGTGTTGTGCGTTGTTTGTTGTTTGGTGTGTGCTGTGTGTTGTGTGTTGTGTGTTGTGTGTTGTGTGCTGTGTGTTGTGTGTTGTGTGGTGTGTGTGTGTGTGTTGGTTGGGGGGGGGGGGGCGTTCTCGCCTTTTCCACTTCTGCCGCTCCAAGACGGCGCAAGAGGCTCCCAAGATCGCTACAAGACGGCCCAAGAGGCCTCCAAGAGGGCTCCCAAGCAGCCCACGAGGACCCCAAGATACCCCCAAACTACTCCAAGACGTCTCCAAGAGCATGCCCAGACGGGGTACCCGAACGGACATGTTGAGCCCTCGGCCCCGAGAGGCTCCCAGGAGGCCCCAATAGGTTCCCAAGAGGCTCCAAGAGGCCCATAAGGTCTCCAGAAGCCCGAAGAGGCCTCGAAAAGAGGCTCCCAAGAGGCCCCAGAATTCCTCCCCAGAGGCCCCCAAGAGCCTTCCGAAGAGACCCCAAGGAGCATCCCTGAGGACTCTGGCCTACGTCAGTATCGTCGTCGTCGTCGCCGCCGCCGCTCTTGTCGTCGTCGTCGTCGTCGTCGCCGTCGTCGTCGTCGTCTCCCTTCAGGGTCGGCGGCGGCACCGGCCGTAAGGCCTTCGCGACATGGTGCTATAGTTGAACCGCTTCGCCTTCTGTGACCCTGCATTGTGTCCCCGCAGGCCTTCTCTCATTGTTTCCCAATGCGTGTGCCCGGAAACTCTCAGAAGCTCCTTCGGAAGCTCCTTCCAAGAGCTTCCAGAGCTCTTTTGAAAGGCATTTGGACGGCCTTCTGGCGCTCCACTACCCGGGGTTTGGATTCCACAAGTGGTGCTTGTTGATGGTGTCCAAGAGCTCACCGACCGTAAGGCCTTCGCAGTATGAGCGATTTCGGAAAACCTGAACCCAAAAACGTTTTCTCTTGGGGGCGCATCTCTTACTTCCGCCGCCTTCCGCCAGCCTTCCGCCGGCCTCCGCCAGCGGAGGCGGCCTCGATGTACTGCCGCCGACCTTCCACCGCCCCTCCGCAGCGGAAGGGATGGCAGCTCCCTCGATCCTCGAAGGCGAGGCGCTTCTTGTGGAACGCCTCATGTGGTGCTAGTTTCGGGGGCGCACAAGCATGGATTAGCGATCCATGGATTTGGCGCGCGGTCGCCAAATCCGTGGATCGGGAGAGGTGCCCTCCCCAAAATGCGCCCGGTGCCGCCTCGCTCGGCGGCGGAAATCCGCGATTTCCCATGGAAACGGGACCCGTCGCTAATCCACGCCCCCTTGATCCATGCTTGCGATCGCCTGATAGTTGATGGCGCCCAAGGGCTCACCAAGCAAATTGAAGGCAAGTGTCAAGACAACTGTCGTGGACGTACGGACCACGCCATGCGGGCGGAGGGCCGCCGGTGCGGCACGAAGGCCCAGCCCAGGGCGTTTCCTCCTCCTCCTCCTCCTCCTCCTCCTCCTCCTCCTCCTCCTCCTCCTCCTCCTCCTCCTCCTCCTCCTCCTCCTCCTCCTCCTCCTCCTCCTCCTCCTCCTCCTCCTCCTCCTCCTCCTCCTCCTCCTCCTCCTCCTCCTCCTCCTCCTCCTCCTCCCCGCCTCCTCCTCCTCCTCCTCCTCCTCCTCCCCTCCTCCTCCTCCTCCTCCTCCTCCTCCTCCTCCTCCTCCTCCTCCTCCTCCTCCTCCTCTCCCTCCTCCTCCTCCTCTCCCTCCTCCTCCTCCTCCTCCTTCTCCTCCTCCTCGTCTTCCTCCTCCTCCTCCTCCTCCCTTTCTCCTCCTCCCCTCCTCCCCTCCCCCTCTCCTCCCCCTCCTTCTCCTCCTCCTCCTCCTCCTCCTCCTTCTCCTCCTCTTCCTCCCCTCCCCCTCCCCTCCCCTCCTCCTCCTCCTCCTCCTCTCCTTCTCCTCCTCCCTCCTCCTCCTCCTCCTCGTCTTCCTTCTCCTCCTCCTCCTCCTCGCCTCCTCCTCCTCCTCCTCGCCTCCTCCTCCTCCTCCTCCTCCTCCTCCTCCTCGTCCTCCTCCTCCTCACTCCCCCTCTTCGGCCGCCTGCGAGCGCATGATTCCTTCCACGAACTCTTCGATATCTATGCTGCCGCTCCCGTCGTAGTCCAACAACTGGAACACCTCCTCTAGGACACCCTCAAGATGACAGCTGGTCCGATCATCCACATCCTCCTCCTCCTCCCCACTGTGGGGCAGAGGATGGGGGAACGGAGGGGGAACGGCTGAGAAAGAAGGGAGCGAGCGAGCGAGCGCGCAGGTGTCCGCCGAACCGCGGGGCGCATAGGGCCAGCGTGGGTGGGCCTGAGCCCTCAGTGGTCTTGGTCGAAGTCTTCGTGTGGAGGTAGGAGAGGGGTGGGCGAAGGGGGGAAGTGCTCGTGGTCCGGCGTCGGTGTCCGAGTCGCCTCACTCTCGCCACTGCGCATGTCGCTCCACGGCCTCGGAGCGGGACGACGGCAGCTAGAGACTGGGCCACGGAAGGTGGAAGGCGGAGGTTAAAGCTCGGGGGGGTGCTAGTGGTACCCCTTGCCCAAGGTGCCCCCAGCTTTTCCCTCAATCTTAGAGCCCTTGGGGCCCTCTGGGCCTCGTCAGGGGTGCTCTGGAGGCCGTGAGGGCCTCCTTGGAAATCCTGGGGGCACATTGGGCCAGGGGCACTTCTGGCAACACCCGAGAAAAATGCTTGCTGGAGGTCGAGGGTGGAGGATGGAAACTGAAGAGGTGGGGCTTGATGTCGGGTGCTTGGGAGGAGGGCAAGGGGGAGAGAGAGGGGGGACTATGTTGTTCCTATGTTTAGGTCGGGCATGTCCCCGTACAGGGGGATTTTGGGCGAAACATAACAAATTCTCAAAACATTTTCCAACAATGTTCGAAATAGTCAAAAAATCATCCCCAGGCTATTTTTCTACTATTTTTGAATAGTCCAACCTGTGGAGGGACAGGCCCGACTTAATCCTATTTGTTTTTGTCCCCCCCCTTTTGCTCCTCGAGCTCGTCCAGGCCCACTATGTGCTGCATGGCCTCCCGAACCTCCGGCGGGGCGTTCAGGATCTCGCTGAGGTCCACCTCTCCATCGCCGCTCGTGTCCAGGGCGAGGAATATACTTCTGAGCTTGGGCATCAGTTTCTTCCTTCTGATGTTGTCCCACGCCTTCTTTGCCTCTTGATCTTCGTTGGCGGTGCGAAGGGACGACTCAACCATGATCGCCGTGACTATGTCCGCCGACCGGGGCCACCAGGCGCGTCAGGTCCTCCCTCCCTCCAGAAGAGTCCCCCTCCACCCCCCAAACTGCAGATCCGATGCGCAAAAGATGCCCACTCTGGAGGAAGAAAAAACGGCATAAACACAAACTCTTGGCGCTCCGCGCGGATTTCTCGGATCCACGCTGGACCCCCTGCCGGGCGCGCGCAGCGCGCCAGGGGCGGCGCCGGAGGCGCTGCTCGGGGGGGGCCCGGCGCGGATCCGAGAAGTCCGCGCGGAGCGCCAAAACTTTATGTTGATAGCTTTTCTTCTAATAGAAAGCGCTACAATATTTTCTCTAGAGAGTTGTTCTAGAAACATGTGCTCTAAGCGTTTTGTCGTTGTTCTACATTTTGAAAATTTAGGTTCATAGCTTGTTTTCTAAAAAAGTTGTTTCTAAGAAAAAAGCTCTTCTTCGATCAGGGGAGTCCCCCCCACCCCCAAAAAGCAGATCCGAGGCGCAAAAGATGCCCTTTCCTAGCGGCTGGGTCGACCGTGAAGCGCCCCCCAGCCCGCCCTGCGCTCGGGGGCGGCGCTCAGGTCGGGCAATGTCCCTCTGCAGGAGGAATGTCCCAAAATAGTCTGGGGACGATTTTTGTTCGACCATGGCCTAAGAATAATCGAAACATGTCTTCAAGAGATAGTCTAAACATGATTCGTATGGGGACGGCTGCGTCGGCGCTCGGCTGCCCCGCCGCCGCGGAAACGGCTTTGAGCCTGGAGCCCGGTGGGGGTGGCGGTGCCGTGCCGTGCCCGCCCGCGCACCCGCGGGGGGCGGAGGCACTGCGGCGCCGCGGGGCACCGCAGAGCGATCCGTGCGGGGCGCGCTACAGCTTGCGGCCACGAGGAGGAGGGGGAGGAGGGGGAGGGGGAGGGGGAGGAGGAGACGGAGGAGCAGGAGGAGGAGGAGGGGGAGGGGGAGGAGGAGGTGGAGGAGGAGGAGGAGGAGGAGGAGGAGGAGGAGGAGGAGGAGGAACTTCTGCGAAGCGTGTCGTCGGCGGCGGCCCCGGCGACAGGCTCACGCAGCGTGTCGCTCCCATCCGCGGGGGCGGGAGGTCTCGAGAGGCTCGGGGCGTGGCCGCTCTCGGGGACTGGGCAGTGGTTGGCGTGTCGCGCCGAAGCGAAGTGGGCCAGAAGCGGCAGCGCGACACGCCGGAATCAGGTCGGGCACGTCCTCCCACAGGGGGATTCCGGAGGAGAAATGAGGAGTAGTCAACACATGTACAAGAATAGCCATGAATACTCGAAAAATCGTCCCCAGACTATTCTTTCATGTAATTCACCTGTAGAGGGACACGCCCGACTTCACGCTAGAAGCCAAAGTCCCCGACCGCTGTCCCGGCGCCCCGCCGTCCCTCGAGCCCCGCCGCCCGGGCCACGCCTCCCCGCCCCGCGGGGCCGAGCGATCCGGCGCGCCGTCGCTCCGCGTCTCCCGTCGTGGCGCTGCGTGCCCCGGCCGTGAGGGCATCGGCGCATGCGCGGCTTGCCGCACCGCCGCCGGCACGGCGGATCATCGCCCTGGCCGTCTCTCTCTCTCTCTCTCTCTCTCTCTCTCTCCCGTCCCCCCCTGAGGTCCTCGAGCTGCAATGTTTTACCACCGGCGTCGTCGCTCGAGCTCGGGCCCCGGGACCCTCAAGGATCGACCCAGCTCGAAAGATGAGGCAGATTGATGGGGTCCGGGGCTCCAGGCGTGTTTTTTTCCGATGTCGCCATTTTTGTGCAGCGCCGGATCTCAGGGCCTCTTGATACCTCGCCCCCTTCGCCGCATCCTCCCCCCTTTCTCGTTCTGTTATCACCCCCTCTTGCTATTGCCTCTTCTCACTTTCCTCTGTCAATGCCTACAGCAAAAGACCTCAGTCCCAAAAGCTCACGCGGTAGATGCATTTGCAACGGGTCGCTGGAAGCAGGTCTGGCGAACGCCTGAACGCAATGTCTACCGTGCATTCAAGTTTTAAGAGTCAGCACATCTCACATGTCAGTTTAGTGTTACATTCTGTAACCATCCATTGCCACACCCCGCGGCGCCACGCCACATACGGTGTATTAAAGATAGTGGCCCCATCTGAGCGGCTTCAAAAGCGTGCAGAAATCATAAGAAAATCAATATGGTCGGCCTCTTCGGCTTCGGCCTCTTTGAGGATCCAAGACGACTCCCAGACGCCCGAAGAGGCTCGGGGTGGCATCAAGAAGGCGCAAGAGGACCCCAAAACGCCCCAAACGGGCCTCATCAGCACCCCCAAGAAGCCTCCAGAGGCAAACCTCATAGATTTCCCGTTGGCATTTTCGCTGATTTTAGCGTTCTCGCCCCCTTCGGCTTCTGAGGCTCGCAAGGGATGCAGGATGGCCCAAGAGGGCCCCAGGTCAGCCCAAGAGGCGGACAAGAACGTCGAGGTAGAGGTAGAGGTAGGCGCAGAGGACCACGAGGAGGAGGAGGAATAATGAAAAAGGTGAGGGTACAGAGTCAGAGGTCGAGTAAAACGAGGTGAGCGCAGAGGAGGCGAGCGGAGGCAGATGAGGATGATGACTGACGCTGCGAGCGCGCGAGTGCGCTCGACAGCCTGCGCAGGAGGAGGAGGAGGATGACGAGCAGGAGGCGCAGGCGGAGCACAGGGCCCTGCCGTGCCCGACGCGAAGCGGTGTGCCATTCATGAGGGCAATGGGGCCGAGCAGGAGGAAGGCCAGGAAGTAGAGGAACAGCAGCGGCTTCGTCGCGATGAGCGGCCGGTAGATCTGTGCCGCGCTGTCCAGGGTCATGAACTGCATCAGAGCCCGCCGGAGCTCTTTCAGAGCTTCGGGTCGTCGGTGTCTCCTCCTCCTCCTCCTCCTCCTCGTCCTCGTCCTCGTCCTCGTCCTCCTCCTCCTCCTCCTCCTCCTCCTCCTCCTCCTCCTCTTCCTCCTGCTCCTCCTCCACCTGGCGCATCCCCGGTGGATATCGGATCGGAGGGGCCCGACGCCATGGTTAGAGTGTGCACGGGAGCCCCAGGATTGTGAAAACCGCGCCCGTGGCAGCCACAAGCGACGCCACCCACAAGATTCCTCCGGATGCGCCTCGACCCACAGTGGCCCCTTTGCTGTTGCATGCTTCCTGAAGAACGCCAGGCCCATTCGGGAATGCCCCTCGGTGCCAGCCCGCCAGGGGCGACCTTACGCCGTGACCTGCAGCCTCCAGAAGACGCGGCGGGGCGGGGTCGAAGAAAGCGATAGCCTCGGACTCGGGAAGGGGGAAACAACAGGGGAAGCAAAGCCTCCAGGCGGTTTCCGTGCCAGTGCCCGTGTGTGCGCACGGCGACGTGGACCATGGACTGCCCCACCGCCTCGCGCACGAAGGCGAGGTGGAGCGCACCATAATGTGATGTCGAACTGGCCATCCGAAGCACCCATCGATCTTGTCCGCGACACACATACGCCCCCAACCCCTTCGGATTGATACACACTTCAGTTGGCCCCCAGGAGGTTTCCTCAGAGGCCGTGCCCACGCAGGCACCAAAGGGAGCCCCCAAAAGAGGCCCCGAGGCGCCCTAATGCACCAAGAGACGCCAACTGGGCCTCACGAGATCAACGAAGGGAAGGAAGCCAAAGATACGAAACTCCCCCCTCGCACCACACTGCTTCCGTCGGCGACGAGACACAACAATCGCTGCCATGAGTCCCACATGTGCATGGTGCGTCCGCACGACGGCGACCCAGCGTTGGGGATGAGGCGACCGCGAAAGAAACTGGCAGCGGAAAAGGGGAGACCCCAGCTTACCTGCGTGCAAGTCTCCTCCACTCCCCCCCCAACACCACACACACACAGACACACAGACACACAGACACACTCACACACATACACACACACAAACGCACACACACACAAACACACACACACACACGCACGCACGCACGCACGCACGCACGCACGCACGCACGCACGCACGCACGCACGCACGCACGCACGCACGCACGCACGCACGCACACACACACACACACACACACACACACACACACACACACACACACACACACACACACACACACACACACACGCACACACACACACACATACACACCACACACGCGCACACGCACACGCACACGCACACGCGCACACGCACACACGCACACGCACACACAGCCAGACACACGCACACACAGCCAGATACACACACAGACACACACCACACACAAACTCTCACACACACATAGTTTTTGCGTCGGCGGCTGGGCGATCGGGAATCAGGAGGACGCTCTTGATGCAAATTGGGCCGCTGTGCACGTGAGGAGAAGAAGAGACCCCGGCGCGACGGGAGGCGAGGAAACCGGGCCCGCTCATGCAAATCACCGGCTGCGGCGGAGGGAGCGCCGATGGGGAGGCCAGCCGCGGCGCCGGGCAGCAGCTGGGGGGGGATGGCAGCCCAGCGGCGGCCTGGCAAAGCCAGTGGGGGAGCAGACAACAGATGGGCAGGTAACGAACGGCCAGACCAATCGATAATACCAGCCTTGACGGAGTCCGTGAGGGTTGACATTGGACAAGCAGCAAACGGCTGCAAGGAGAGAAACGTGTCACATGTTGATGCAGTCACCACACCAATGGGGGAGCCGGCGGAGCGGGCGAACCCAGCGGTAAGGCGAAGCGCCGAGATCTGGTGACCTACGAGGCGCGGCGTGAGGCGTGAAGGGCGGGGCGTAGGCTGCCACGAGTGCGCTACACTGAGCGCGGCAAGAGCAGGCCAGCGTGAAGGCGTAGGAAAAGGACGAAGAGGCAAAGCCGCGCCATCAGGGGGAGCGGCGTGGAGCTGGGAGTGCCAGCAGGTGAGCGGGCGGGCGCCGAGATCTGGTGACCTTCGAGGCGCGGGCGGGGGGAAGGCAGTGCAAGGCGCCACGGCAGCGCGGCAGTAACCCATCCACCAGTAGGTCGGTGCATGGTCGAGAGGCTGGCCTGAAAACCAGGCAAGCAGGGGTGGGGCCTGGCAAGAGGGCAGTGCCGTGTCGGCCGGGGTCCCTGGTGCCCCCACCGCGCAGAATACAATACCTCGCCCAGGCCGCACTTGGTCCACCGCCTGCTGTACCTCCTTGGTTGTGGCGGCCAAGGCACCGATGGCATTGAGGGGGACGTGGCATGGGACGCCTAGGACGGGGGTGACACGCTCCCCGTCCTGGGGGGTACTGCGGTAAGCCCCGGTGCAAGCTCTCGTCACCGCAACCTCGGCGGACCCTTCCGCTTCCCGTCACCTTCGCCGGCGGGGGGCTCGTGGCCAGGGGGTTGTTGGTGTTCTTCGTCGCCAGCTTCTTCCGCTTCCCGTCACCTGGCCACCAGCCTTCCACGAACAATCACCTCCCCCGACGGGGGGCACCTCGGCGAGGCCAAAGACGGACGGGACGCACACACACAGACACACACACACAAACACACACAGACACACACACAAACACACACAGACACACGCACACACACACACACACACACGGGCACGCACGCACGCACGCACGCACACACGCACGCCCCCACCCACGCACACACACACACACACATGCACACACGCACACACATACGGCGTCGCGGCCCCGCGCGCAGCGACAGGGGGAGGAAGTCTTGGAACAACAATCGCGCGCGCGTCTAGGAACGCCCGAGCCCTCAGAGACCGTGGAAGGTCTCGCAGCAGCCGTCGGCAGAAGCCCTCCAACACACACACACACACATTCACACACACACACGCACGCACGCACACACACACACATACGCGCACATACATACTGAATGTCTGCAACTCCGCGGCGCCGAGGGCCCCGCGACGGCAGTGTCGAAGGGCTGTGGGGTGGGACCAAAAGACTGTCCCCCTGGCTGCGCGGCGCCTCGCCATGGTTGCTCCGCGGCTGTCCCCCGGTTGTCCCGTGGCTGTCACGTGAGTGTCCGGTGGGTTGTCCAGTGGTCGCCCCGTGTGACATGCAGATCGAAATCGTGTGTCCCCATCGGTGCTCACGCCGAGGAAGCGGCGTCAGAGGAAGGAGAGCTTGGGCAGGTGCATTGAATCGCTGGTATGTGGCGCGCTTGACTGGCAAATCACTTCGCATGGCTGAGTGCAAGCGTACACTATACCTACGGCGCTGTTTGCGTCGGCATGACCACTGGGAGTGGCGAGGGCCCAGGCGCCATTACCACTGCGGGCATTCATGTTGGCGTTCCTCCTAAGCTTCTGATGCCAATGCCCGCGCATATGGCGGTAGTGCCAGTGCAGACTCTGCTGTCGGTGCCCTTGCCAGTGGGAGATGTGGCAGCTGATGCCGCGCGGCCCACGCAGCTCCAGGCTCAGTCCGGCTCCCGTCGTGCGCTCGGCGTGCGCGGGCGGCGCTGGCTCCACACTCGCTTGCGGGGGCGCTGGCAGTGAGTCTGCTAGTCCTGGTGCTGGAGGTTTCCGTAGTCGAAGTCGCGCTGCGGGTGGTGCTATTCTTGCTGGTATCTGTAGAAGGAAGAAAAAACGCCATAAACATAAACTTTTGGCGCCTCGCGCGGATTTCTTGGATCTGCGCTGGACCCCCCTCCCTGGCGCGCGGAGAGCGCCAGGGGCGGCGCCGGAGGCGCTGCTGGAGGGGCCCAGCACGGAACCAAGAAATCCGCGCGGAGCACCAACAATTTATGTTTATGGCGTTTTTTCTTCTTCGAAACTGCTCAGGTGGCGTTGCCGCCGACGCTGCTGGCGCTTGTCGTCCACGATTCTGTCTCGCAGTCGCCAAGTGCCGTCGTGATGGCGTTCGGGTGAGCGGTTGATTCGCCAGCGCATGCACCATTCAAGTGTTAGTGGGATGGGGCATTGTTATCGAGGTCTTCAACTGGGACACGGTGCGATTAGGTATAGCACCTCTCGCGTGGGTCTTTGGCGACGGGCAGGCCAGGCAGGTTGAAACCATCCAGCTGCCTGGTGTAGCCAATGACCTGGCACTCCTGTCTGGCCACGGCAATGCAACGCAAGAGAAAATTACTCGCGGCGACGGTCATGTCGGAGCCGTCTCGTTTGCGCTTTTGCTAGTATCTGCGCAGCTGGCGTTGCCGCTGGCGCTGCTGGTGCATGTTGCTGTCAACCACGACGCTGGTCGCGCAGTCGCACAGTGCGTCGTGATCATGTTCGGGCAGGCGAAAGAGAAGCTGGCGCATGCACCAGCCAAGTAGGTTGCGCCATTGTTATCGTGGTCTTCTTCCTGGGCACGGTGCGATCAGGGATGGCACCTCTCGCGTGGGTCTCTGGCAATGGGTTGACCAAGCAAGTTGAAACCATCCTGCGGCCTGGCGTAGATTGGCGTAGAAGGTGACTGGGCACTCTTGTTTGCCCCAGGAAGTGCAACGCAGGAGAAAATTACTCGCGGCGACGGACGGTCATGTCGGAGCCGTCTCCTTTGCGGTTATGCTGGTATCTGCGCAGCTGGCGTTGCCGCCGGCGCTGCCGGCGCATGTTGCTGTCGGCCACGACGCTGGTCGCGCAATCGCCGAAATGCATCGTGATGGGGTTCGGGTAAGCGGAAGATTTAGCTGACGCATGCACCAACCCAGTAGGTTGCGCCATTGGAATGAGCGTTTTCTGCCGCTGCTGGCAGGGGGGGGGTTCAAACCCCCCGCCCCCCGCGAAAATGAATGGGGGGGGGTGGACCCCCCCCCAACCAGAAAATGAGTGGGGGGATCCAGGAACCCCTCCCCCAGGGAAATTAGCCGAGGGGATCCAGAACCTTCCCCCCGCCCCCCACCCCCCGCGGGAAAATTACTGAGGGGGGGCCCTCTGGTGGAGAGACCAATCCAAGCGAACTGGTACCAATCCCGGCCGCCTGGGGCCAATCTCAACTGCGTCTGGCCCAGACTGGAGCCAATCCAAGCTGCTCTTACATCCCACCAGCCCTCTCGGCGTAGGTAGTCTAGTGCGTCTTCTCTTCCACCCCTCCCCGAAGGTTGACCCCTCCCCTTAAACCCCTCCCATGGACCTAGAGGGGTGGGGTCGCGGGTCGTTGAAGCGTCCAGGATGGCCCAAGATGGCTCTAGGAGGGGCTCAGAGAGCCCAAGATGACTTCCACGATGATGGCCCAAGATAGCCCAAGATGGCTCAATATGGATCCCAAAATGCTCCAAGAGGCCCAAGACTGCTCCAAGACGGCTCCGACTGGCTACGGAGCCTCCCCAGAAGGCCGCAAAGAGGCCCAAACCCTTCAAAAATCTACTAGATAATAAATTAAATGTGCCTTCTCGCCTTTTCGCTTCCGATGGCCGTCCGCTGCCTCAATACAACTCCAACAGGGCCCTTGAGGGCCCCAAGGGAGCCCCAAAACGGCCCCAAGAGTGCCCAAAAACGCCCCAAGAGCGCCTCAAGAGGGCTCCCAGTGGGGGTCGCAATAAGAGCTCCCATCTTTTTTGATCGATCTCCTCCAAGATGGCCCCGAGAGCGCTCCCAAGGCTCCCGAGAGCGCCTCAAGAGGGCCCGAAGAGGCGCCCAGGAGGCCCCAAGAGGCGCCCAAGAGGCCTCCAAGAGGCTCCCAAGAGATCCCCAAGAGGCCCCCGAGGCACCCAAGATGCTCCAAGAGGGCCCATGAGGGCCCCAAGAGAAGCCCAAGAGAGCCCCAAGACGGCCCCAAGAGCGCTCCAAGAGGGACACTTCCTAGTGTGTGCTGCCCACTTCCCTGATCGAGGCAACTCCTCTGGGCATCATCTCTAAACGAGCTGGTGGGATTACGCGAAGCGTCAATAAGAAGCTATAAAGTAACTCTATCTTGCAGACACTCGAGAAGTACATGAGTACACCCACTCGCACTTCCCGTCTTCCATCGCCGGGGCTGGTTCCTGATGTCTGCGAGTCATGACAATGTATACAGGTGATGCGTACTGTATACGAATTAGCATGTGATGCATTGTATACGGCAGTTGTAACTGTATTCCATGATTCGCGTGGTCCATCTCTATGTGCATTGTGCACGATTCCCATTGTGCGACTCCAATGTGAATCATATGATGTTCTTGTGTCAGTCGCTTACGATTTCAATGTGCACGACGCATTTGTCAATCGTACACGATTCCGATGTGAATCGTATACGACTCCTGTGGGTATCTTTGCGACTCTTGTGTTCATCGAATACGGTTCCCGTGCGAATCGGATATGTATTCCTACGCGCGTCGTGTGCGATTCCTTTGTGAACCGTATACGTGTCGTATGCGAAACACTTGCTAATCAAATGTGGTTTGTGTACGATTCGTATATGAATCGTGTACGACTCCCATGTGACTCGCATGCGGTTCCTGTGTGAGCCGTGCACGAAATCTATGCGCATTGTATAAAAATCCGGTGTGGATCGTATACGGTTGCGATGTGGGTCGTAAGCGGCTCTCATGCGAAGTGCGCGCGAATGCTATGTGAAACGCGTGCGACTCTTATGTGTGCCGTGTAAGGTTCCAATGTACATCGTATACGGTGCCGATGCGAATCGTATAAAGATCCGGCTTGTATCGTGCACAAATCCTGTGTGAACGCATACGATTCCTACGCGAATCGTGTGCGAACCTCAAGTGCATCGTATACGATTCCTACGTG
The DNA here is from genome assembly GCA_963575745.1 of Prorocentrum cordatum. Lineage (NCBI taxonomy): Eukaryota > Dinophyceae > Prorocentrales > Prorocentraceae > Prorocentrum > Prorocentrum cordatum. The sequence goes on from CAUYUJ010014299.1 coordinate 100,343, forward strand.
GCCCGTCTGCGATTCCGATGTGACGTGTCTACACTCCCTATGTGAGACGCGTGCAGTTGATACATATATATATACAGATCGTATACAATTCCTATGTGACTCACAAACGATTCCGATGCGAATCGTGCACGGGTCTTGGGTGAGCCGTATACGATTCCGCCTCCTATGTAAATCGTAGACGGTTCCCCAATGAAGCGCACACGCGTGCTGTGTAAAACGTATACGGTTCCTCTGTGAACCGTATACGGCTCCAATGCGAGCCCTCCTATACGGTTCCAATGTGAATCGTATACAGACCCGACGAGTCTCGTATGCAATTCCTGTGTGAATCGCATACGATTCCGACGTGAATCGTTTACGACTTGTGTGTGGCGCGTAAACGGCTCCTACGTGGGTCGTATACGATCCCAATGTGCATCGCAAGCGGTCCGTATCTAAATCGGATGTGAGTCCGATGTGGATCGTATGCGAGCCCTGTTTGCATCGTGTACGATTCCAATGTGAATAGCAGACGCCTCCAATTTGAAACGCGCACGAATGATCTGTGATCGTATATGATTATTATGTGACCCGGATGCGGTTCATATGTGAGTCGTATACAGATCCACGTGCAACTCATAGGAAACCCTGCGTGTATCCCAGACGACTCTTCTGTGAACGAATGCGATCCCTGCGTGAATCGTATACGAACCCCACGTGAATCGTGTGCTCTTTCTACGTGGGACATATACGATTCCGAGGTGACTCGTCTACGATCCCCATGTGAAACTCACGCGCGTGCGATACTAGACGTACACGATTCCTATGTGAACCGCACAAAGTTCCACGGTGAAATGCATGCGGTTCCGATGTGAATCGTGCACAAACCCGACGCGTAACGTATGTGATTCCTGTGTGAACCGCTTGCGATTCCGATTCGTATCGTGTGCGGATCCTCTCTGACGCGTGAACGATTCCTACGTGGGTCGTATGCGACCCCAGTGTGAATCGCAAGCGATTCCTATGTGCATCGTAAACGAAACCTGTGTGAAGCGCGTACGCATCCTGTGGATCGTATACAACTACAATGCGAATACTCGATTCCCGTGTGCACGCGCGCGGGCGCTATGTGAATCGTGCAAGATTCGTGAGATTCCGATGAGACCCGTATGCGATCCCGATAAGCCTCGTCTACGATTCCTATGTGAATCGCATGCGGTTCGTATGTGAATCGCGTGCGATTCCTCAAAGAACCGTGGGGGCCCCCGACGGAATCCGAAGGAATCCCAAAGGGCGTAGACAAATCCGTCAGAATCAGACGCAATCCTAGAGAATCCGCAAGATTACTTAGGAACCCTCAAGGATCCTCTGGAACCCCGAAGACTGCGAATCCAGAAGATATCCGGTGGAATCCTGAAGGAACCCAAAAAACCCTGAAGGAATCCTGAAGAATCCGAAGGAACACTCGTCGAACCTAAAACAACCCGGAAGAACTCGAGAAGAATCCGCGGGCCCGCCGTGGCCTTTCCATCATGAGCCACGCGGGGCGCCTCCTAAGAGGCCTCGCAGAAGTCCCGCCCCTCACGGGCACCTCCAGGAGGCCTCCGAGAAGCCCCTCAGAGGACCCCCCCCTCGAGAAATCGCCAGAGTACTTCTGAAGGAGTGTCTCTTAAGAGCACGTCTTCAAAAGCCTTAGGAGTACTTCTCTGTGAGCAAGCACTCCTCAAGACGTCTCCCGAATACTTCTGCAGGACGTCTGCTGCGTGGCCCTTCAAAGGTTGCAAGAGTACTTCTTAATATGTATGTTGAATACTTCCTCAGACGTGTTAGGAGAACTTTGAAATCAGTCTCACAAGCGCTGCGTGAACATGTAAATAGCACTGAAAGCAGAAACGGACTCCTTAATACATAGGATTTAAGAGAACTCGCAGCCTGGACCGGTACCGACCCAGCTGGAATTGGCCCCAAACGGGCCGGGCCCGGGACTGGCAAGCTGGGGTCGGCCGCAACGTCGACCGCCCCGCGCGGCCGGAGACGGCGACGACGACATCGACGACGCACGACGCCCGGCGAATGTCGCCGTCGGCCACGGCGCCAGTCGCGCAGTCGCCGCGAGCCGTCGGGATGGCCTGGGCAAGCGTAAGATTGCGCATGCTCTGGCCAAGGGCGGGCCGAGCAGGTGGAGGCCATCCCGCGGCCCGGCGCAGCCAATAATGTTCTGTCGCTCCCGTCTAGCCCAGGTGGCGCAACGCAAGGGGGAGTTACTCGCAGCGACGGTCATGCGGGGGCCGTCGCCTTCTCGGGCTGGAGTTGTTTTCGCTGGTATCGGCCCAGCTGGCGTTGCCGCTGGCGCTGAAGTCGCATGTTGCTGTCTCCCGCGACGCCGGTCGCGCCGTCGAGAAAATCCGTCGCGATGGCGCTCGGGCATGCGGTCGATTCGCCGGCGCGCGCGCCGGCCGACTAGGTCTGGGGCGCGGCGTGGTCGGAGGCGCGGGCTGGCCGATCGGGCGAATCATCCAGCGCCGCCAAATCGCCTGACCCTTCAAAACTGACGTCTCCTGCCCGCGGCGCCGCCGCGAAGGACTCGCGGATGTCAGCGGCTGGCGCGTCGAGCGAGCCCAGCGCGACTCGGTCAACGGGCGCGCCGTCGGGCCGAAGATCACGGGGCGTCGTTTTCGCCGCGCTTCGCTTTTGGAGCGACTGCTTCGGGGGCCTGGCTCATGCCTGCCCGCGCCGCCGCGGGGGTTGAGCAGCGCCGTCGAACTCGCGGCCTAGTCGGCCAACGTCTGCAAAGTGGAATTGGGCGCCGAGAGGCGGCCCACTCGCGGGGCGGCGCGGGGGGTGGCCCGCGGCGGGGCGGGTCGCCGGCATAGGGGCATGCGACTACATTTGGCCCATGGCCATCCGGATGCGTCGCGCCCGCTCAAAGTCCCACGCGCTGCGGCCCAGCGGCGCGACCGCGCTGGCGCGCCATCAGATTGTCTCGGCCTCGCAAGCCCCCGCCCGATCCATGCCTGCGGGCGCGGGGCGGCCGGCCGCAGAACAGACCGTCGCTCGGGGGGGGGCGCGCGCGCGCGCACGTCGCACCCGCGGGACAATGAATTTCGCGCGCAGCGACCGCCCCGCGGCCAATGTGAAGCGCCGGCAGGCGCGGGCGGGGCCGCGCGCGCAATCGGCGACGCGCTCCGCGCGCGCCGCGCCCGCGAGCGCGCCCGACGTCTGCGCCCCGAGCCCGCGGCGCGCCCCCTATCCGAGGAGCGCGGGGAGGGGGGGGAGACTCGCTCTCGTTGTCAGATGGCGGGGGGACAGATGCCGAGAGCGCGCGCGCGTTCTTCGGCGCGAGGGGCGGCGGCCACGACTCGGCTATCGAACGTCGGCGATTCCGAAGTCGGTGGAGTGAGGTCTTTCCGGTGCCGCCGATCTCTTGACAGCTGCCAAGTGTCGATCAATGGAATTTGCCCTATCCATGATCCGACGCAACCAATGTCGCGACCAAGCGGGCGGTCGGTGCCCGCTTGGCCTGGGCGCGCGGGTAGAAGGCGTCGAATTGGCGGAAGAACCGACTTTCTGGTGGAATGTCGCGTTGGCCTGGCGAAGGTGCCTGGCAGCGACGACGCCGCCCCCTTCCCCCTCTGGTTGCCCGGGCGCACCGCCCGTCGCGCGCCCAGCTGTCGTGCCCGATTGTTTGCGAAACTGTAAACAGGATAATCCAAGTCGCCCGTCGACATCTAGCAGCGCAGACGGATTTTGCCCATCTTGCATCTGGCTGCCCCCGTCGACTCGCGCGCGAACTCTGCGCGAAAAGACCGCTTGTGGACGAGCAAGTGGAAAATAGATCAGAATCCCCCGCCCACCAACCAACCGCTGGCCCTCGGGGCATCACTCCAAGGAGCGAGTCGGCATACACCCGGATTTGGCGCTCATGTAATCCAACATACTGATCAGGCAAAGCGACGTGATTGCTGGCGTTTCTTGGCGCGCGCTGACCGTGGCAGGGCCCGCGGAGTTACTGAGGTGGCCTCCGGAGTCGTTGGGCCTCAGATCGCAGTGCCGAGTGCCCCCCAAACTTTCGGTGATCTGCTTGACATCGGATATTGCTGGGGAGTGCGTGATGACATGTTGCATACATAACTGCGACGCTGTCGTCGATGATACGGCGGGTAGCGATTGTCTGATTCGCCGACAAATCTAGCTGCAACACGGACGTGTGCATGGTTTTCACATGCCTCCATCAACTTTGGTGAACAAATGGCTGGTTCCGTCGCTGTTGCAGATGTTAAAGGAGGCGCCTTGTTCCCATGCGCCGTGGCGGCTGCCCTTGACGACGCACCTTTTCTGAGCGTGCGGCGGTGCTTCAACTCAACGATGTCGCTCAGCAGGCGGGTCTCTGCGGTCCACTTTCGAATTTTGCGACCTTGATGTCGCGCTCATTGCGGCAATGCCTCGACGGCCGCATCGAGGGTGCGTAACATTGCACTACATCAGGCGCGTGGCAACATATATCTGGGCATCGTCCGCTCTGTAAGACGGAAGGAATCCGCCTCGAAGCGTTGATTTCAACAACTCTCATGCCCTCTGTCTAGCGGCTCCTCCGATATTCAGGCTGGCGGGCCCAACTTGTCCAAATGCTGGCGCGGATGTCAAAGTGGTTTCCAATCGCCAGCCGGCTCGCTGCAACCAGCCCATGAAGATCTTATCGCTTTCACAAGTCCACCGTGGCGGTATGTCTTCCCTGCTCCAGAATGGCATCGTAGATGGTGTCTGCATGCCAGATGAATTTGGTCGGCAATGTTGGCGCAGCTTGGCCACGGCTCCCAGCAATCACGTTACTCATCGTCCTTGGTGCAAAGCGAGTGCCTTCAGCTGAGGTGGGATGCTCGTCGGCGGCATCTTTCCGAGCGCCCCAAGCTCGATGGCTGACAGTGACACCGGCCTCGCGCACAAGCTTCACATCCCAGTGCTATTGCTGCGTATATACACACAAGACTGAATTGGCGCTTCGCGCCATGCACCTTGGTCCTTGCAGTTTGGCGTGCAGGCGGAAGGGCAGGAAAGTCAAACAATTTTTGATTCGCGGGTCGAGAGCGCAACTCTTCCGGTCGAAGCTAAGCGGGCCGCGCGAAGCTTGAATTAACCAGGGAGGGAGAAGGAAGGTCAAACAAACGATTTCGAGATAACTCCTTGTCGCCTTGTCCGGCACCGCCGTTATAGTAATGTCATCCGTTATCCTTCCTCCATGTTTCTTTTTCCTCATTCTCGCCCTATCCTGCGAATTCTTCCCTATCCTCCTCAGCTCTTTTTGCGGAGCCTCCTCCTTGGAAAGTCTGTGGGGGCCTCGCGGCAGTTGTTAAGGTTTTTTTAGGCCTTCTGGAGGCCTCCTGGGCGTCTTCTAGGGGCCTTTGGGGGGTTCCTCGGGCCACCCTGCCTTCAACCGCGGTCTCCCTGAACGACTCGGTCACGATTCGGAATACTTCGCAGAATGTCTCGGGGCCATCTTGGGCCGTCATGGGCTCTCTTACGCCATCTTGGAGCGCTGCTGTGCCGTCTTGGGGCTCGCTTGGGTTTGGGGCCGATTTTCGGGCCTCCCAAGCGCGGTCTCGGACGCCCAGAAAACCGAAGAACAGGGCATCCCCCAAATCATGCAACAACCTTCGGAAATCACAATTGTTCTATGTTTTGGAAGCCTCTGGGGGGGTTTCTTTGGGTCGTCATCGGACGTCTGGTGGGTGTCTGGGGCCTTTGGGGGCCCTCGGGGTGGCGTTAGGCCGCCCTCCTGACCGATTTGGGCCCCTTGCCAGGGCTCAGCAAGGGCTTCCAGGAGCCCTGAAAAGTTTGGGGGGCCTCCTACAGGAGCGTCCAGGGAGCTTTCGGGGCCACGCATCTGGGGGATCCCAGTTCGAGGGGGGGGGGGTCCACGGTAATGAGAATATATGTATGAGAATATCGCTGTTGTGGGTGTTCCACACCTGAGTCGTTCAGGAGGTTTGTCGACGATCGCTGTGTTAGCTTATAGAGGGGATGTAACAACTACTGAAACTGTTTCTGATTTCGGGTGGTAGAGGATGACGGGTAGAGCCCTCGCGCTACGCAGTAACAGCAATCATTCTTGCCGTGTTATGAGAGCGCCAACATGATATGATGTTCGTCAGTTATTGCCGCGTGTGCGGGCGGGCGAAGGCTGACCCCTGTTTCGACCGCGCCGAGCTCCCACCTTCACCCCTAGAATCCTAGCGGCTTGGGTCAAGAACATTCTGATCATAAATCCGGATTTCCAGACACCACGATTACACCCTATGATATGATATGACATGCTTGAAGCGGGGTGTATTTGCAATCCCAGCGTGAAAACACGGTTTGGAACATGCAACCGGACGGGGTCCTGCCCCTGTCAATGCAAGATCATTGCATCTCACTTTGCCACCAAACGTTCGGAACGCCTGTATGGTGGCCTTTGCTGAAATCGGACTGGTGGCGCGGCTGTTTGGGCGCCGATGTCCAGGCGCGAGGAACAAGCATGTAATAGACATTACCAGCTGGAAAACGCATTCTCGATGAAGCGGCCTGAGGGTTAGCATCCACCTGGCCGCTCGTGCATACGTGACGCTGGGGCGCTGTGGCACCAGGGTCGCGACGCATGTGCTCACCGCTCGCCAGGGTGAGCTGGGCGAACTGCATGAGGACGCAACTAGAACTAATGATGAAGCTCCAAGTCCGTCCGCTACCCAGTCGAGGGCGGAACTTCTACTGCGCGGTAGCATCTGGGCCGGAGATGGGCGTGGTTCCGCTGGGGCTGTGGCCTGGCTGTCCCTTGGATTCGCGGGTCACTGGGCCCGGCAGGTCGCATGCGTCCATGCTCGCGGCCTTGGGCGGGGTGAGGACGGGGCCTCTGGTTGCTGGCATCGACCGTTGTCGGCGGCATCGCTTTTGCATGCGACGACCAGTAGGCCGCAAATAGAGTCGGCTGCAAGGCGAACTACAGCACAACTGATCATGAATGGAGTACGCTCCTTTAGCCCTATTTATTTGAGACACAAGAAAACTGTGATGCTGTGCAATGTCCTGTAGCGAATAATCTGTCTTCACTGCATTTCTGTCTAGAATAGCGGCCCTGAGAGGACTCCGAGAGGCCTCCAGAACGGCCTCTGAATGGGATCAGGCCCGCCCAGCAGAGCCCCCAGACAGGGAACAGAGAGCTCCAAGACGGCTCATGACAGTCCCAAGAAGCCCCTACACGGCCAAAGTTCTTCCAAAACGGCATTAGAAGTCCAAGTGCAAGCAAGGTCCCAATAACTGCTAGCCCCATCAGAATCGAGAGGGAATTTGGGAGGAGGAGGAGGAGGAGGAGGAGGAGGAAGCAGGAGGAGAGGAGGGGGAGGACGAGAAGGAAGGAAGGAAGAATACTAGAGGAGAAGGACGAGGTGGAGTAGGCAGGGAGCGAAGGAGAAGGGAAGAGGAGAAGCAGGAGGAGCACAAGGACGAGGGCAAGGGAGCGGGGTGGACGGACGAGCAGGGGGATCAGGAGGAGGAGCAGGAAAAAAGGAGGGTGAGCGCCGAGGACCGAGGAGGAGAGGGATGACGAGGAAACTCGGACAACACCAAGGGGGACGAGGAGGAGGGGAAGCAGCAGGAGGAGCGCCGTGTGACTGGGCGGACGAGGCGGCGGCGGACACGCGCGCAACACTGATGCGGCAGGCTCCGGCCGCGCGCCCGCGTGTCCGAGCTGTCTCGCCCGCCCCTCCCCCTCCTCCTCCTGCTCCTGCTCCTCCTCCTTCTCCTCCTCCTCCTGCTCCTCCTCCTGCTCCCTTTCTCCTGCTCCTCCTCCTGCTTCTCCTCCTGCTCCTCCTCCTGCTGCTGCTCCTCCTCCTCCTCCTGCTCCTCCTCCTCCTCCTCCTCCTACGTCTCGCTCGCCCAGTGGAGAAGATGGAGGGCGTGTCTGGCCGTGCTTCCCCGCCGAGCGGTGTGCATCATCATGGACTCGCCGATGGTGTCAAAGTTGCGCGCAGGAGCGTTGTAAGCCTCGTTGTCCTCCGAGACGAGAATGAACTCCATGGCGATGACGGCGAACACGTAGATCACAACGAGCATGAGGATGGCCGTCCAGAACATCGGCATAACAGCATACATCAGCCCTTGAACGAGCATCCAGAGAGTGCGGAATTGGACAACCACCCGCACAGTCTTTGCAAGACGGAACAGGCGAATCATCTTCAGCATGTTAGCACTGTCTACCACAGCAGCCGCTGGGTCGCCGCCGAATGCTGTCAGCGTGAATAATAAATTTAGTAGGCCTGCGGCTACCATCAAGGCGTCGAACTTCACCCAATGGTTCGAGAACGCCTTCTGTTTACCGAGGACATACAGCCGCATGGCCAGCTCGACGCAGTAGATGATGACGAACGTGTACTCGGCGACGCGAAGGCTCGTCGGAATATGACCCCCCCTTCGCGCGAGGGAGGTCTCCGTGCCTATTGTCAAGGCGTTTAAAATTATGACGAAACCCATGCCAAAATCCGCCGACCCCTTGAGGTTCATCGTCGCGTGGTTCCCCCCTCCCCAAACCCCCCTCCCCTGAGAGCCTGGCCTGGTCGATCTCGAGGAAGGGTGGTCCCCCACGGGACTGGCCGAACGCACCACAAGGGGACAGAGGGCCCCAAGAACTCCAAGCAGCCCCCTGACCCTGAGATCCGACGTTGCAAAAAAAGATGCAACGTCGCAACAAAAACTTACGCCCAAACCTCCGGACACCACTTTTCGGCGCCACTCCTCGAGCCAGACAGATCTGTGAGGGCCCCGGGGGCCCAACATTGAGCGACAACGCCAGGCGTGAACCGATCCGCGACGCCAGGGCCTCGGGGGAGGGCTCATGGAGCTCCAAGAAGCCCCCGGGAGAAACACGCCACGAACGCCAGGCCCACAAGGGGTCGGCGGTGTGGCGCAAGCCTGAGAAGCAAACCTCAGGCTGGTGGTGTCTCGGGGTAAATTGTCGAGCGGAAGAATCGAAGAGTCAAGAGGAAATATCGAGGAGTCAAGAGGAAAGATCGAGGAATTGTAATCCCGTGGAGTCAACAGGAAATATCGAGCGGAAGCCCTTGTCGTTGTGGCCGGGCTTCCAAAGACACACAGGAGGAGGAGCAGGAAGATGATCAAGAGGAGGAAGAGGATGGAAAGAGAAAAACGAAGAAAGAAGAGGAAGAGGAGGAAGAGGGAACGGAAAAGCAGGAGGAAAAAACGGAAACGCTTGAAGGACGCCCCCCACGCGCGCACTATTCCCACGCCGGACGTGCACCCCCGCGAAGCGAGAAGAATCAAACCTCGGGCTCGTGATGGCCCTGTACAAGAAGATGCGGCACCGGCTGGCCTCGCCCGCGGCGGGCACCGACGGCATCGATGTGCTCTGACCCAGCCTTGCGAGAGAGGAGGGAGGAGGAGGAGGAGGAGGAGGAGGCGGAGGAGGAGGAGGAGGAGGAGGAGGAGGAGGAGGAGAAGCAGGAGGAGGAGGAGGAGGAAGAGGAGGAGGACGACGAGGACGAGGACGAGGACGAGCAGGAGGAGGAGGAGGAGGAGGAGGTGGGAAGGAGGGCGGAGCGAGGAAACATGATGGAGGCGTCACATGTTCTTTGATCCAGCCTTGCGAGCAGGGCCTCCTCCCTCGCGATCTCCTCTTCTCTCATGCTCTTGATGGCGTCGGTGTCCACCTCGGCCAGCCTGCCCTGCCACCTGTCGTTGTGACGGACCGTGTTGCGGCTGCCGAAGGGAGCCTCGGCCTCCCACGCCAGCTCCCACGCCGTCGAGAGCTGCGTCCCCCTTCCGTTGTTGTTGTTGTTGTTGTTGATGCCGTTGCTGGTGCAGCTCTGCCTCCAAGCGACGGCGTGCTCGGGGGCAAGCCGGGACATGCGCACGCGCCTGACTGTGCTCCCGTGCTCCCTGGCAGGAGGCCCTGGAACGCTCGCCGTCGTCCGTAGCTCACCAACCAAGTCGAGCTGACCCTCGCCTACCTCAGCCAGAGGCGTGTTCAGGGTGGGGGGCGGAACCGTAACCTGCGGGGCGTCGGTTCGACTGGCGCCGGCCCCACTGGCGGCCTCCAGGTCGGCGGCCTCCAGGGCCCTGCTGAGCTCCTTCCGGTACTCCGCCTTGAGCTGGTCGGCCATGGTGCGCAGAGCCGACTCCACGACGCCGTCCAGGAAGTCGCCCTGCATCACGCAGACCGGGAGGGCCGCCATCGCACACGGATCTGGGTGGCGCAGGGGGGTGGCCGTGCGCAGCACCGTCGGCGCCTCCGGCGCGGCACAGCGGCGCCGCGCAGCACGGGGCGGACAGGAGGTCTGGGCGGTGCACCCAGCGGCTGGAAAAATGAGGAGAAGCCCGCCGACCCTGTCGGAATGGCGTGAGCCAGAATGGATACTGGGGGGGGGAGGAGTGGGAACAGTGGACTCTATGAGGGGGTGGACCTCTGTCCGATCTCTGCGGGCCTCTGCCCGATCTCTGAGCTCATGTTCAAGTCGGGAGACGAGGCGAAAGAGGGGGCAGTGACACATTTGAAGATTATGACGCCCGATTTGGTTCGTCAGAGAGGCCCACCTGCGCGGGTTCTTAAGCAAACAAACATGTAGCCCCAACAGTCCGAAACCTTGGCACGGTAATGCCCGCGCCGCGCTCGAATGCCCAGCTCACTGGCCCCTTCCTCCTGAGGAGGGCAGAAAATCCACCCCGAAAACAACCACCCCGACACGAGAAGCCGTTTAGTAAACGCACCCCAAGAAGGAATCAAACAAAGCAGGGCTGTTTAGTAAACGCCAAAGGCCGTTTAGTAAACGCCATTGTCCGGTCTGGGTGGCTTCTCCTCCCTAAAGGGCGAGGAGGAGAACGGGAAGGAGAGGAAGACCACCCAGTCCGCACCCCGCCCACCCCTCCCGGGCAATGCTCTGGCAAGCGGCAGCCGCGCAGGCAGCCCAAACGGCCCTGGGTTGAGCGCTGGAGGGATCGGAGGCCCCCCTCTCTACTCCCTCCTCCTCCTCCTCCTCCTTGCTTCCCTCCTCCTCCTCCTCCTCCTCCTCCTCCTCCTCCTCCTCCTCCTCCTCCTCCTCCTCCTCCTCCTCCGCCCTCTCCTCCTCCTGCTCCTCCTCCGAAGCCATCCTTCTCCCTATCTTGGACAAGGAGCGCCCCGCCTCCAGGGCGCTGCAGCGGATTGACTTCGTCGGCGGCAGCCCGCTCCAGCATGTGGCTATTCGGGGCACCCGAGAGGCGAATTGTCCGGCGTGCAACAGGGAGGAAACAAGACGAGGGCGGTCGCTCGGGAGGAGGAGGAGGAGGAGGAGGAGGAGGAGGAGGAGGAGGAGGAGGAGGAGGAGGAGGAGAGGGCGGAGGAGGAGGAGGAGGAGGAGGAGGAGGAGGAGGAGGAGGAGGAGGAGGAGGAGCAGGAGGAGCAGGAGGCGCGCGCTGCAGAGGACACGGGGCCTTCAACTCGGCTGCAGCTGCGGACCGACACCAGGTGCGGACCGCCCACAGAGCTGCTGCCACAACTTGGCGCAACAGGGATCCCACGTGACGCGACCCTTGCAAGTAGATGCATGTAGAAAGCATCAGTCACAGACGTTCTGAACCATAGAGGCCAAAGCTACATACTGCTTACATGTCAGACGTTTTGCAGTTTCGTTCCGGACTTGAGCGGACCTGCCGCACTTCCCCATTTCATCAAACGTGCTACGATGAACCTGGCGAGGTCTTGCTTATCTCTAGGATAAAGACGTGCTGAAGTCAAGCAATGCATCGGACTGCATAAAAGAATAAGCGTCGCGCAAGCCAAACCCAAGCTGAAAACGCAGGAACTTCTGCTTTGCAGTGCAGTGCGGTGAAATCCGCCACCGTGCCTCTGGCACGAAGTGGAGTGCCCCGAGGCTCACGCAGCACTGAGAGGGCTGCTGCTGCTGCTGCTGCTGCTGCTGCTGCTGCCACCAGGGTTGTGAGTCGTTAAGGGCCCGGACCAATCTTTTGCTGGGCTTTCCCGGGGTCCGCTGGAATCGCTCGCGTCGGCCTACCCCGCCCAGGAGGGCCCCCAAACGAGCCCATATGGCTCCAAGAGGCCCCCAAAATGGTCCAGGAGGGCCCCAAGTCGCCCCAAGATCGCTCCAAGACGCTCAAGATGGCCCCAAGATGGCCCACGAAGCCTCCAAGATGCCACAAGAGGCCTCCAAGAGGCCTCCAAGAGGCACAAAACTCATGTGTTCGTTAAGGTGTTTTAACGATTTGGGCGTGCTTGCCTGTTCGGATTTCCGACGCTCCAAGACGGCCCAAGAGGCAGACCACCCCAAGACGGCCCAATAGGGCCCCAAGACGGCTTAAGAGCGCCACAAGACGGCCCAAGAGGCACCCAAGACGGCACAAGAGGGCCCCAAGACGGCCCCAAAAGGGGCCCAAGAGAGGGAACACGACCCGAAAATCTGAGCCTTCTGCCCCAAGAGGCCCCCAGGAGGCCCCAAGAGGCCCCAAGAGGCCTCCAAAAGGCCCCCGAGAGGCCAAAAAGAGGCCCCAAAACGGCTCCCGAGAGGCTTCAAAACTGCTTCCAAGAGGCCCCCTAACGACAAAGTTTCTCGTTGTTGCGACGCCTTTTGCGAGTCTGACGGTCGACAGCTTGCTGTTTGTGTTTCTGAGTGATTTCCTTCATTCTCTCCTGTCGAAGTTGATTAACTTGGTTCCATTTCAGATGATAGTATTTTTGATAATGATGATATTTTCATCTTTGCAAAGTTTTGTGAATTATTATGCAGTCAGATAAATTGCGGATGACTGCAGGGGTTGGAAAAAAATATGTTGTAGATTTGGTGTCCTTGATAAGGAGCTCCAGTTTCGACCATAGTTGCATCAGATGATGGGAGCTAAACTTGTTTAGTCCAGCAGATATCGTACCAACACCGGAGTGATATCACCGAGGTGAAATGAATATATCTCATAGGAGTGTTACCACCGGTGTGAGCGCTGTACAAAAGCTGTACGATTCTCACGGGCAATTCTCACAGCGGGGACTGGTAAGTACAATTTTAACAACGTGCATAAATATTTGGTACCACATTGGCAACGCAATTTGTCTCACATCAATCATCAATTTCCTTTATACCATGACCGGCATAATATCATCAACATTCCGTGGTCTGAGTACTGTAGTGTACACCGTATTCACTCAGCAAAATCATGATAAAAAACCTTGCTAGAGGGTCACTTCAAAGTCATCAAAACTAAGGATTGAGGTTGAAGTTGGACCGTTTAGTCTCATCGTAAATTGAAAAACTGTCATTACAAAAGACATTCCACAAAAAATGGTCCTTTAAACCAATCCTTCTCTTTCTTCTCTTCAATATAACGTGTGTTGAGTTTTCGTGCAAGATGCCTCTGTGTTGACGGTATTTTTTCGATTTCGCAAAGTTGCCATGCTTACTCACACTAGCCAGCGGTTAAAAATGTCGCTATCTTCATGGAGCAACAAAGTGTTTTATATCACATGATGCCTTTAACAAACTTATTGGCAAAAACAGAATATATCACGTTTTGTACTGTGCCTTCACTCTCCGTGAAAGATGCGCTGAGAACAAGCATTCCGATGCAAAACTTGAAGCACGCACAAAATTGGCATTGATGCATTTGCTGATATTGTTGGTGGCGAGTCATTCAACCAATGACTAAAGGTCATGAATTGGTATGGAAAAGCCATCGTGATTGGCTTTGCCGGAGGGCCCCCCACGAGATCCCAACGAACATCTGATGGGCCTTATACTCACAACCCAGGCACGGTGGCGGGATGGGCCGAGGGCCATTCGTATCCGCCGCCCCCTGTCGATTCATCGCAGGGGTGCCTGGCGTGCTTGACCCTTTCGGTTTTGGTTTTGGTTCTTTGTCCAAAAGAACTCCCCCTGGCGCTTCGGCCCGTCCCGCCGGGGTCCCGGGAGGATTGCCCAGGACCCCAACGTTCCGAAAAAATCCTCCAAGACGGCTCAACATGGCGTCAAAGATGGCCACGTTGGCCCAAGATGGCCTCCAAGATGGCCTCCAAGTCCGCCCAAGATGGTCCAAGACGGCCTCGAAGACGGCCCAAGAGAGTCCAAGACGGCCCAAGAGGCCCCCAGAGGCCTCCAAGACGGCCCAAGAGGCCTCCAAGAGGTCCTCCAGGAGGGCCCGAAGAGGCCAACATCATTGATTTTCCTTAGGTTTTTGAAGGATTTGGGGATTTGCCTCTTCTCGGCATTCCGACGGCTCAAGACGGCCCAAGAGGCCCCCAAGATCGCCCAAGAGGCCCCCAAGAGGGCCCCATGACGGCCCAAGTGGCCTCCAAGACGGCCCTTAGAGAGCCCCAAGACGGCCCAAGAGGCCTCCAACACGCCCAAGATGACCTCCAAGACGCCCAAGATGGCCTCCAAGACGGCCCCGAAGCGCCCCAAGAGGGCCCCAAGTCGGCCCAGAAAGGCCCCCAAGACGGCTCCCGACGGCGTCAGACGTGCCAGGAACCCACCAAGATGGCCGAAGTTGGCTCAAAGCTGGCCCAAGACGGCCCAAGAGGCCCCCTAAGAAGGCCTCCAGGAAGGCCAGAAGAGGCCAAAAACATGGATTGTCCTAAGGTATTTGACGGATTGTGACATTTGCTTCTTTTCGGCCTTCCGACGGCCCGAGACGGCCCAAGAGCCCCCAAAGATCGCCGAAAGAGCGCCCAAGAGGCCTCTAAGATGGCCCCAGAACGGTCCAAGAGGGCCCCAAGACGGCCCCAAGAGGCCCCCAAGACGGCACAGGAGGCCTTTAAGACGCCCAAGATGGCCTCCAAGACGGTCCTGGAGCATTCCAAGAGGGCCCCAAGTCGGCCCATAGAGGCCCCCCAAACGGCTTCCGACGGCGTCAGACGGACCAGGAGCCCACCAAGACGGCCGAACATGACCCTAAGATGGCCCAAGACGGCCCAAGAGGCCTCCAAGAGGGCCTCCAGGAAGGCCCGAAAAGGCCAAAATCATTGATTTCCCATGGGTTTTGAAGGATTGTGACATTTGTTTTTTTTCTGCCTTCCGACGGCCCGAGACGGCCCAAGTGCCCACAAAGATCGCCCAAGAGGCCCAAGACACGGCCCCAAGAGGCCCCCAAGAGGTCTCCGAGACGCTCAAGATAGCCTCCAAGACGGCCCAAGAGCCCTCCAAGACGTCCTCCAAGAAGGCCCGAAAGGGTCAGAATGGCCTCCAGACGGCCAAGATGACCTTCAAGATGCCCACGTGTTCCCCGAAGGCTTTCCAAACCGATTCGGGGAACACATGGTCCGATAGCTTGGCAGGCCTCTGGCCACAACCTTCGGCCACATAGGTGCTTCCAAAAAGGCAGGGGGCGGCGGTGATTCGCCGTAGGCGTCTTCGATACAGTGCGGTGCAGGGAAATGCTGTTTCACTACTTCCCTCTGTCGGCCCTCTTTCGAGCTGCCTTGCCTTGCACATATTTCCTTGCCTTAAGGATGCGGTGCGGTGCATCGATCTGCCTTTATGGGCCAGAAACCAAACAACACCACCCCACCTGCGACCCAGCGACTTGCCCACCTACGACAACCTACGACTCAGCTGCGACACCACCCCACCTACGATCCATCTACGACCCAGCGGGTCGTCTGAGGCGTTCCGCCCTGCACCGTGCGCGCGCGCAGGTGCCGCAGACCCCAGGAAGCCCCGTCGCAGAAAGAGCGCCGACGCTGCCGGAAGGCAGTCCGGAACTCGGCTCAAGTGACGGGGGGGCCGCCAGAGGGTCTGCTAAACCTCACCTCGCGGCCCCATCAAGTCGAAGATGGGGTGGTGTCGGCTGGTTCCTGGTCGAATATTTCTTCCTTTTTTTTTTCTCTCTCTCTCTCTCTATCTTTCTCTCTCTCTCTCTCTCTCTCGCTGCTTCCGAAGGAATCCGATGGATTTCGCGAAGAATCCGATGGATTTCCTCGGGCATCACTGTGGATTTCGTAATGAATCCGATGGATTTCCTTGGGAATCTCATGGGTTCCCTACGGAATCCATAGGATCTCCTTCGGAATGCTCCGCGCGCTCTCTGCGCGGCCGCCGGGGGCAGCGGAGCTCCTCGTCGCGCGCCCGCCCGCCCGCCCGCCCCGCCGGGAGCTTCGTTGAAGTCCGGGCTCGCCTGGCGAGGCGAAGGCGGAAGGGACGCGGGAGGGAGGGAGAGACGAGGGAGTGGAAGAGGAGGACAAAGAGCAGGAGGAGGAGGAGGAGGAGGAGGACAAGGATCAGGCGGAGGAGGAGGAGGAGGAGGACGAGACGCATGAGGAGGAGGAGGAGAGGAGGAGGAGGAGGAGGAGGAGGAGGAGGAGAACCACGCAATTGACCACTGGTCTGTGAAAGGGGGATGGAGCCTGCCCGTCAATCAAGGGAGGCACGGGAGGGTCTATACCTCCCCTCTCTCGAATTCGTCAAGATAAGCTGCACCTGTGGGCGTGGCCTTCCTGCACTCTTTCCGAAGGTTCTGTGCACTTCGCGTGGCATGGGAGCCACACGTCAAACAGATGCAGTGATTTGTGGCATACAACACCATGTCATGATAATGATCAACGACACTTGCACCGATATACACACTCTGCAGCGGAGGAGGAGGAGGACCAGTGCAAACCCAAGACTCATCAACGATGTTGGAATCAACCCTCCCTCCAAGCTTCCTCTTCTCAGGCCCTTGCATGGATGTATTTCCACTTAGGAAAGTGCCCGGTTGGGAGACAACCGTTTGAAGACCCTGAAGCGTTCCAAAACACAGTTCTCTGGAGTTCAACGCCACGAATCAACTTGATTGTTTATTGTTGGCTATCCTGAATCGCGCCAGAACGCCATTCCTGGAACATCGACACGGCGAATCAACGTGACTGTTAGGCCCTGGCACTCCTGAGTTGCTCTAGAGAGCCGCTTCTGGTACGTTAACTGTGGGAATTCGTGGAACTCTTGCACGCGTTTAAAACGAATGCGCGCGGCGGTGATGCGAGAACATAATTTTGCAAAGGGGCCTCTCTCAATATGTAATGCTCTTGCAATTGTTTTAAACGAATGCACGCGTCGATAACGCGAGAGCCACAATTTGAAAACGAACCGCTGTCAATCCGTGAAGCTGTTGCACACGTTTAAGAAGAATGCGCGCGGCACTAAGGCGAGAACCACATGTTGACAACCGCCCGCCTCATCCCGTGAAACTCTTGCTGTTTTTCAACAAACTACGGATGTGCGCGGCGCTAAGGCGAGAACCACATGTTGGAAGCGACCCGCTGTCCACTCGTGAAATTGCAGCACATCTCAAGCTTCAGGATCATAAACGGTAGCGGAGTCTCAGGCACCCGCCCATCCGACTGGCCTCGGGGTGCGGCACGGAGGAGCTCTTCATACTACGCCGTTACAAAAGTTCGTCACGTTTCATGAGAGCTTGAAGATGGCATGGGTTTCGTGCACTGTCCCGACCGCGCCGAGCTGGCCCCCCCTTCCTCCCTAGAATCCTAGCGGACTGAGTCAAGAGCGGTCGGATCAAAGATCCAGGATTTTCAAAAGTGGGATTTCATCCCTTACTATAATACTATAGACTTTAAACGGGGTAATATAAAATCCCGACGTAAAATCACACGGCTTTAGAAATCCCACTGGGCGGGATTTACCCTTGCTTGTGCAAGATGATCGAAGCACAATGTATGACGAAACTTGTGTAACGCCGATGTATAAGGAAAGGTCATGGAGGACGAGGAGGAATACCAGTGCAAACCCAAGACGCATCAACGATGTCGGAATCAACCCTCCCTCCAAGCTCTCTCTTTCTCCCTCTCTCTCTCTGTCTCTCTCTCTCTCTCTCTCTCCTTCTCTCTCTTCACAGGCCCCTACAAATATTCATGTCCACTGAAGAAAAGGCCCCGTTGGGAGACAGCCGTTGGAAGATCCTGAAGTGCGCCAAAACACAAATCTCGGAACTTCCACGCCACGAATCAACTTGACTGTTGCGTCTGAGCGATCCTGAACCGTGCCAAATACCATTCCCACGACTTTAACACCGCGAATAGACGTAACCGCTGCGCCATAACAGCCCGGAATCATTCCAGAACGCCCTTTCTGATACGTCCACCATGGGAATCCACGAAACGTGCACAATTATTGTTGAACGAATTTACGCGGCGCTATAGCGAGAACCGCATTTTGAAACGGAGCCGCCCTCAATCCGTGAAGCTCTTGCGATGTTTGTCACAACGAGTGTGCGCGGCGCTCAGGCGAGAGCCACACTTTGAAGACGGCCCGCCTTCGATCCGTGAACCTCTCGCAAGCTTCTGAAGCTCATGGTGCGCGGCGCCGAGGCGAGAACCGCAACCTGAAAATCGCCCCGCCCCCGATCCGCGAAGCCCTTGCAGTGCTCCACAGCAGTGTGCGCGGCACCGAGGCGAGAACCACGTCTAAATAAACGGCCCGCCGCCTCGACCCGTGCAGCGCCTGCCTGCGTGCTTGTCGGACGAACATAACACACTGTGTGCGCGGCGCCGAAGCGAGAAACGGCCCGCCCTCCATCCGCGAATCTCTGGCAATCTGTTGGAACGAAGGTGCGCGGCGCTGAGGCGAGCGACAGCCGCACTTGGAAACCCGCCCACCCTCCATCCGTGAAGCTGCTGCAAAGCTCAAGCTTCAGGATCACATCGGAAAGAAGTCTCAGGCGAAACGCCCGACCCGCCCTTTCGACCAGCCCAGGGACGCGACAGGGAGGAGCGAGTCACAAGGGAAAGGTATGCAGAGGCCCGAAGTCCGGGCTCGCCTCGCGAAGCGATGGCGGAGGGGACGCTGGAGCGAGGGAGGGAGAGACGAGAGAGTGGAGGAGGAGGACAAAAAGCAGGAAGAGGAGGAGGAGGAGGAGGAGGAGGAGGAGGAGGAGGACGGGGAGGAGGAGGACGAGGACAAGGAGCAGGAGGAGGAGAAGGAGGAGGTGGAGACGGAGAAGGAGGACAAGGAGGAGGAGGAGGAAGAGGAGGAGGAGGAGGAGGAGGAGGAGGAGGAGGAGGAAGAGGAGGACGAGGAAAAGGAGGAGGATGACGAGGAGAGCGAGGACGAGGAGAAGGAGGAGGAGGACGAGGAGGAGGACGACGAGGACTGCCAAGTACGCTATAGGCTTCAGCGCGCCTAAGCCCATCTCTAAGGATGAGGCGACCCACAAAGTTCGGTGATCCACGACCGCTTGGAAGTCTCATCCTCAAAGTCCGGAGTTTATGTGGTGCGATAGGTACTCGCATGGGAACAGGCCGGGGTCGTATGCGAACGCGCCCCTCAAAATGCGGAACGTGCGTGCTCCACGATCTGATTGATGAGCCCTCTGGTGCGGTCAGCACGCCGAATTGTCCGGTGGACAATTACGTGCCCGCACGCGTTCCTCAAATGTACTTCTGAGTACGGTGTCCAAAGCCCCCTCCTCCTACTTCCTCTCATCCCCTCCAGAGGGAGAGAGAGAGAGAGAGAGAGAGAGAAGACAAAGGCGTCGGCGATGGTGGCGCAGCGGGAATTCGGGCTCGGCTCTCATAGGCCGGCCGTGCGTGCCCGGCCGTGGACCCCTGGAGGGGCAGGGCGCGGCGACCCTTCCTTTTGGCCCGCCACCGCTTCCAAAGGCCTCCGAAAGCCGAAAGGTAAGGACCCGACCCCCTGAAAGGTAAATCAATGATGCACGAGTGTCTGACAAAGACCAGCGAGATCCCTGCGACACACGCGACAGCGTACAAAATCCTCGTTATACAATGCAGCGAGTGTGGAACTTGAGCCCAACGCAGGTAGAAACGGGCCGCATTCGAGGGGTAAAACAAAGGCGGGACCGCCAGCACTTCCGCTGGGGATCTATATCTCTGTTGTGCGAGTGTGGAGTGGAAGCAAGACCGCCGGCATTGCCGCCCGGCTGTCCCAGAGGTCGATGCCTCTGGTGTGCGAGTGGGATGGCAGCAGAACCGAGGACCGCCTGCATTTGCGCCGGGCTATGTCCTGGAGGTCAGTGCCTCTGGTGTGCGAGTGTTGAGTGGGAGCAAGACCGCCGGCCTAACCGCCAGGCTGTGTCCTGGAGGACGATGCGTCTATATATGGTGTACGAATGTTGAGTGGAAGCAGGACCGCCGGCATGGTCGCCAGGCTGTGTCCTGGAGGTCAGCACCTCCGATGTGCGAGTGGGATGGCAGCAAGACCGCCAGCATTTGCGCTGGGCTATGTCCTGGAGGTTAGTGCCTCTGGTGTGCGAGTGTTAAGTGGGAGCAGGACCGCTGGCCTCGCCGCCGGGCTGTGTCCTGGAGGACGATGCCTCTATGGTGTACGGGTGTGGAGTGAAAGCAGGACTGCCGGCATTGCCGCCGGGCTGTGTCCTGGAAGTCAGCACCTCTGGTGTGCGGTTGGGAGGGAAAGCAGGACCGCCGGCATTTGCGCCGGGCTATGTCCAGGAGGTTAATGCCTCTGGTGTGCGAGTGTTGAGTGTGAGCAGGACCGCCGGCCTAAACGCCGGGCTGTGTCCTGGAGGACGATGCATCTATGGTGTACGAATGTTGAATGAAGGCAAGACCGCCGGCATGGTCGCCAGGCTGTGTCCTGGAGGTCAGCACCTCCGATGTGCGAGTGGGATGGCACCAAGACCGCCGGCAATTGCGCCGGGCTATGTCCCGGAGGTCAATGCCTCTGATGTGCGATCGGGGGTGAAAGCAAAACCGCCGGCATTGCCGCCGGGCTGTGTCCCAGAGGTCAGCACCTCTGGATTCGCGCGTGGGATAGCAGCAGGACCGCCTGCATTTGCGCCAGGCTATCTCCCGGAGGTCAATGCCTCTGCTGTGCGCGTGGGAGCAAGACCGCCGGCCTCGCCACCAGGCTGTGTCCTGGAGGACGATGCCTGAATGCACGGGTGTGGAGTGAAGGCAGGACTGCCGGCATTGCCGCCGGGCTGTGTCCTGGAGGTCAGCACCTCTGGTGTGCGATTGGGGGTGAAAGCAAGACCGCCGGCATTTGCGCTGGGCTATGTCCCGGAGGTCAGTGCCTCTGGCGTGCGAGTGTTGAGTGGGAGCAGGACCGCCGGCCTAACCGCCGGGCTGTGTCCTGGAGGACGATGCCTCTATGGTGTACGGGTGTGGAGTGAAGGCAAGACTGCCGGCATTGCCGCCGGGCTGTGTCCTTCATCACCTCTGGTGTTCGCGCGTGGGATGGCAGCAAGGCCGCCGGCATTTGCGCCGGGTTATGTCCCGGAGGTCAGTGCGTCAGGAGGAAGAGGAGGAGGAGGAGGAGGAGGAGGAGGAGGAGGAGGAGGAGGAGGAGGAGGAGGAGGAGGTGCAGGACGAAGGGCCCTCTGCTGCGCGAGCAGGCCGTCGCCCGGCGCCTGGGCGGGCAGTGCCCGAGATCGCCCACGAGCCTCCCGATGGGGGCGCCAAGACGGCCATGCGGCGCTCAAAGAGGGCACCACGACGGCCCAAAGGCCCCCAAAACGGTCTCCGAAGGCACGGGACGGGCCAAGAGTCCCCTTGGAGGGCCCGAGGGGCCCCCCAAAAGGGCAGGGGGGCGAGAGCAAGGTGGGGGCCTCCCGGCCGCCCCGGGGCCTGTCTTCGGGGCACGCCAGGGCCGTCCAGTCACTGCCTGGAGAAGAGCGCCAAGAGGAGAAGGAAGGTGAGGCGGGCTCTTCTGTTTTGTTCCAACTGCTTTCAAGTCGGCACGTTGGATTGTTCTGCACTGTTATCCAGAAAACTATAACAACTCAACAAAAAAAACGGTACATGCCTTGTCCGTATTATCTACGTTTTTCCTGCGTTTTCAGATCAGTTGCTTGCATTGTTGAACATGGCCGTCTACGACGTCCTCAGTTCCTTCTCCTGACGTGCAGCCCTCCTTCTTCCACTTCCTGTATACTTCTGATGCGGAGGGGCGGAGACCCCCCCCCAAAGCCAGACCCCCCGCCATTCCTGGGCTCTCAGGGACCCCCGGGCACTCCAGCGCCTGGGGCTCTTGGACGCCCGCCCCCTCGAGGGAGCCCGCGAACACCCCGGACCGCCGGAAGTCCCCGCCGCGCCGTGCCAACGGGTCGGCGGCGATCCCACGAGACCCCCCAAGAGGGTCCCCCAAGTGCCCACGAGACCCCCGCCAGACGCCCGCAGACGGCCCAAATGTCATCCCCCAGAGGCTCTCGAAACGCAGACAAGGTTGATTCTCCGTTGGTTGTTATATGCTTTTGGGTTGCACGGATATTTGCTTTTCCAGGTGCCCGAGAACGCCCGAGGGGCACGGGAAACCGCTCCAAGACGACCCAGCAAATGTTTCTGACAGTCCAAGATGGCCCCAAGACGGCCCAAGAGGGTTCAGAAACTGCCCACAGAGGGCCCCATGGCGGGCCGAAACTGCCCCAAGGCAGCATGGTGGCCCGATGAACCCCCCAGAGGCCGCCAAAAGGCGCCAGAAACGTGTCCAGAGGCGCCCAAGGAGCCCCTGAAAAGCTTTCGCGAGATCCTTGAGAAACTCGCCTCGGAGAAGCCTCCGCAAACAAATCTGAGTAAGACGTCGAATGTTCGCGAGGCAATGAAGGCGAGAACGAGGAAGAGGAAAAAGAAGAAGAGGACACATGAGGGAAGGAGAAGGAAAACAACATCTTAACGGTGACGGCGAACACTGCAACCAACAGCAATCGTTGTTTTGGTTGATCTACCTCTCTCTCATTATGCCTGCATGTAAGACGTGAAGGACCAAGGCGCATGGCGCGAGGCGCCAATGCAGTCCTGTATGTGTCTGTAGATGATTATTGCTGTTCCTTTTGGGAGCGAAGACAGCAGGGAAGACAAGGAACAGCCTTGGACCAGGAAGCAAAAAACGCGGAAGGAGACGGCCCTTAAAACTGTTTTTTTGTTACAAAGAACCTGAGCGGAGTACGCTAAGTCACCGTCGCATTGTTTTAGTGTTCCAGCTTGTCAAAAGCCCAAAATGCAAAGCCCAAGGCGTCTTTAGAAGAACCAAGCCGTAAGGAGGCTCCACCGAAGGCCCCCTTGGCAGCGCCCGCATGCGTCTCCCGCCCATGTTGGCACACCCCTTACATGTTTCGTGGCCCTATACTGGAGCTCCACCGAAGGCCCCAGCGGCAGTGCCCACATGCGTCCCCCGCCCATGTTGGCACATCCCTCACACGCTTCGCGGCCCCATACGGAGCTCCACCGAAGACCTTAATGGCAGCTCGCATGGTACCGCCGCCCACGTTTCGGCACACCCCTCACACCTTCCGCGGCTCCACAGGGAGCTCCACCGAAGACCATATTCACAACCGTAGTGCTCACAACTGCATCTGATTGGGCCTTTCCCCAGGACAATTGTTGTTTGGTCCCGTTCCGAACTACGCGCTAGACAAATGCAAGACAGCTGCTTTTGAAAGTGGGGCCCTCGCCAAAATGGCAGGCCCACCTGTGCTGGTCTTTCAAAGGGGGGCGCTTCTTTCAGTGACAAGAAAGACCTGTGGGGGGGCATGGGGAGGGGACTTGGAACGGGAGGCTGTATTGCAGCATGGCTTACGCATCTATGGTTTACTTGGGCCATCTGAGCCTCTGAAAAAAAACAAACGCTTATGCCACATTCACCTGTCAATGCCCCTCACCCCATGACCAATGTTGGCGGTGGGTTGAACGAATTGCACTTCGACCGCAATCCCCCCCCGCGCGTGCAAACCTTGAACTCCTCTACCGCCCTCCTCTTCCTCCTCCCCTTCCCCGTCACCTCGGGGCCGTGCGCGAGCTTCGTGCGCAAGCTCTGGGTCTGCTTTGCCGCCTTCTCCAGCTGCTTATCCTTGCCCTGACCTCTCTGCCTGCCGGCCGACGGCTCGTCGTCGTCGTCGTCGTCGACCCCTCCCTCTTCCTCCTCCCTCCTCCTCCTCCTCCTCCTCCTCCTCCTCCTCCTCCTCCTCCTCGTCCTCCTCCTCCTGATGGGAGGCAGGAGTGGTAGAAGGAAAGGGGATGAGAAAGAGCGAACTCTGGTCTAGACTCCTAGAATGCTCGTTCGGACTTTCCTAGGTATAACCTGGTCGCTGTCATGACCTCTCGGGAACTTCTTCTTGAGAACTCTGGGACTATCTAGGACCTTCTGGGGCCCACTTCGGACCCTGCTGAAGGCCTTTTAGGAACATCTTAGCTCCCTCTGGGGCCCCTCTGAATCAGCAAAGGCCGTCTCGGACAAATATTAAATTGGAGGCGGTTCTGGGAAATTACGGGAGTTCTGGGTCTGTTCTGGGGTCGTACCCAGCAACTGCCAGAGCGAAAAGAAAGGCGGGTGGTGGCCGAAAACCACATTGACGAAATACTCAGCGCCGCTATTTTCTTTTTTCCACGTGTCAGCTATACAAGTCGTTTTAACGTGGGAGATTGCTGCACAGTCTCCTGCGAGCCCTACGTGGCTCAGAACAACGCGCCGTTGGTACGAGGGAGAAACAGAAGTTCTTAACTGGGGACGCCAGCTGTCCGCCCTTATCGGCCAGACACAGGCGAACTGCCACGTGCCCCTGACCACCATCGCAACTGAGCGAAAAATTGCGCGCGGCGCGTAGGTGGTCCGAATCCCCATCGGACGAATCCACTGATTCTCTTTAGCATCTCGAGGAATGCGAAGCTCGTTTCACCCACCAGCTCAATCGCTCCCGGAACGCGGGTCCCAACACACACCCCTCTCAGAAACGGAAAGGACGAGGGGGAGGCAGAAGAGGGGGAGGCGGAAGAGGAGGAGGAGGAGGAGGAGGAGGAGGAGGAGGAGGAGGGGGAGGGGAAATGGGCTTGCGAGGCGGGCCCACCTGCCCCCAGAACGACCCCGCGCCCTCTGGATCGTCCCCCTGGGGTCGGCGGATGCGCCGCAAGCCTCGCCGGACCAGCTCGGCAACGCACCGCTCCCAGTTAAGAGCGCTAGCTACAAGCAGAGGTAACCAGGTCGTCGGCTCGGCCTGCCCCGCTCTGGGGTCACCCGCTGCTGCCTCCACGGGCGT
This sequence comes from Prorocentrum cordatum, assembly GCA_963575745.1. Lineage (NCBI taxonomy): Eukaryota > Dinophyceae > Prorocentrales > Prorocentraceae > Prorocentrum > Prorocentrum cordatum. The sequence goes on from CAUYUJ010014299.1 coordinate 125,285, forward strand.
GGCTGGCGCACGTGCCGCGCTGGCCGAATGGGTGAGGGAGGTGGGGGGGATGCGGAAGAGGGAGGCAACAGAAAACTGGTCTGATCACGGTGTCTGGGCTGCTAGGCCCCAAGCGGCTGCGACGCGCACACCTCGAGACCCCGATGGGGCAATTCCCAAAGTCGTTCCTGGTCCTCCTGGTCCTCCTGGTCCTCCTGGTCCTCCTGGTCCTCCTGGTCCTCCTGGTCCTCCTGCTCCTTCTGCTCCTCCTGCTCCTCCTCCTCCTCCTCCTCCTCCTCCTCCTCCTCCTCCTCCTCCTCCTCCTCCTCCTCCTCCTCCCCCTTCTGCTCCTCCTGCTGCTTGCCCTCTTTCTCCTGATCCTTTTTATCCTCCTCCTCCTTTTCCTCGAGACCTCAATGGCACTATCTCCCAATCCTCCTCTTCCTCCTCCTCCTCATCCTCCTTCATACCCTTCTCCTTATACATAACTCCTCCTCTTCTGGCGGCCAGACGTGTCGGTAGGGCGACCCGGACGCTTCCCATCAGACATCTTCCCCGCTTGTGACCCCGAAGCTCGAAACATTCGTCTTCGAAGCTTCCAACAGTTACACGTATGGTAGGTTGGTGGTGGTTTTCAGCATGCGGATCTCGCCTCAGCGCCGCGAGCCTTCGCCTTAAACTCTTCGAGCACATGTGCGGGTGGATACGAACGTTTTCAAACTGTGGCTCTCGCCCGAGCACCACGCATATTCGTCTTAACAGTCTCCGACGGTTGCACGGATGAAGGGGGGCGTTTTCAAAATGTTGCTGCTATAGCCGTAGCGCCGAGCACATTTGCTTTCTTACAACTGCACGGGTGGAGGGCAGTTATGCTGCAAACTATGGTTATTGATTGACGCCGCGCACAGTTGTGTGTAAAGTTGCCAACGGTGGCAGATATGGAACGCGGGTCCTATTCAAAATGAGCGCTCGCTTGAAACTTCGTAATCCGTATGATGAAACATCAGCAACTGCGCAGCAACTACGAGTATGGAGGGCGGCTCTGTTTTCAACTCGGGGCTCTCGCTTGAGACTTCCATGGGTGAGCGTTTTGTTTATTCGGCGTTTCGTCATTTGGCGGAAAGGGAGGGAAGGGGGGGGTCTCACTCCTGACCTCTGGTTAGTTCGACTGTTTGCAAGAGTGCTGCCTCTGGGGGAAAGGCTCCACCTGCTCGAAACAGGCGTCAAAAACAGCCTAGGTCCACTCCAGGGGGGGGGGGAGGGGTGCGAGGGCCCGCGCCGATCGGCAAAACAACGATCACTAGGCGTTATGACTTATCTTCGTGGTCAACACTTGTACGGATCGCATGCGTGTTTTGTTTCAAAGCGGGGCTCGCGCTGGACACTTCGACTTTGTGCTCCTGCCTCGCTGCCATCCTGACGGCTCTAGAAGCACGGATGGCAGCTCGGTTTGAAACTGGGCTTCTCGCATGACCTGCAAGGCCATGGGGCGCTCGTCTCCCAAGGGGACGCGTCCCGCAGTAAAGAGAACTTCTCGCAGGAACTTATGAGGAGGGGGGGGGGTCGGGACACGTGAGCGTACTAGAGCATGGTTGCTGCATACTGGGTTTACTCTGGTCCTCCTAATACTCCTCCCCGTCCTCCTGCTCCTCCTCCTCCTCCTCCTCCTCGTCCTCCTCCTCCTCATCATCATCAGCATCATCAGTATCATCATCATCATCACCACCACCATCATCATCATCATCAGCATCATCATCATCATCATCATCATCATCATCATCATCATCATCATCATCATCATCATCATCGTCGTCGTCGTCGTCGTCGTCATCGTCGTCAGCAGCAGCAGCAGCATCATCATCCTCATCATCATCGTCGTCGTCGTCATCGTCGTCAGCAGCAGCAGCAGCAGCAGCATTATCATTATCATCATCATCATCATCATCATCATCATCATCATCAGCATCAGCATCATCATCATCATCCTTATCCTCATCCTCATCATTATCACCATATTCTTACTCATCTTCACCCTTCCTCACATAGCATCCTCGCTCGAATGGCAAAGCCAAACAGAACGCACCAACGACACATCACGCAAGCTCGTGGCCATGCACCTGCCGTACGCCGTACTCTATGGGACCTCTCGAAAACTCGATACTCAAGAACGAATGCCGACTGGGCACGGAAAACCATGCGCTGGCAACTCATGGCAAATCGATGCCGAGAGAAAAACAAAGCACTCGCGAATATAAGAAGCTATACGATCGGACCTGCCGTGTGCGCAACGCTGTAAGATGATGGCCCCGCGCGAACATGGGAAAACTTGCCGCTGGGCGCACTGTACGTGCGGAATTCAGCGGCGGGGGGCTGCGAGTAACGGGGATGACGCAACAGACAGCTCTGCACCGCTGATGCTTGCTTGCGAGCAGGACAAGGTTCGACCTAACCAGTGTTTTCCGTTTTCGTTGTGGCTTCGTTTTCCCTCGTGCTGCCTTCGCTCCACCTGTGCTGCAAAACGGACTCAACACGACACCGGGCCACGAGATCGCTGAAACGCCGTTTGGGTCGAGCCCTGCAGCTGGAGCTCTCCGCAGCCAGGCCGCCTTGGAGCAGGGCGTGCCCCGCGTGCTGCCTTCACAGCCTCGTGCGCGGGATGCCCGCCTGTGTACAGTGGAGGCCAAGTCCAGAAGAAAGTTTCCACGAGAGACCCCGCCCCGAGACCCCAGGACGTCCCCTGATGTTTGGTGTGGGGACGTCACGCTTCCCATCGCAGAACCATCGAAGCCCAAGAAACCCGGGGCACCCTGGGTGCAAGCGGGGTGTGTCTTGGCACGGGTCTCCACTGTATGGCCCTCCAGCAGCTGCAGGATGCGCTGCACGCGGTCGTCCAGGCGGCCCAGGCGGGCCTCCAGGCTCTGCGTGACCTCCAGCGGGCAACCCTGGACTGCGTTCCTGGCCTGTGTCGCCTTCGTGGAATCTGCCGAGAGCTCCGAGACCCTGCCCTCCAAGCGGGCAAACCCCTGGTGGATAAACATTCGAAGGTCGACGATGTCCTTCACCGAAGCGCGGTTCGAACCTCGCAGGCCGTAAACCGTCTCAATGAACTCGTCGAAAGTGAACGTAATCCCGTCTTCAGTGTTCTCTTCCTTGGTCTTCTCATCGCCCCTCTTGAAAATGATATCTAAGAGGTCCATGAGTCCGACAACGTCTACGCCGACCTCAGTCAGCGCAGCCAAACACTCTTCCTCGTCGACCAGCTTGATGAACTCGTCCCGTGAGATCTTGCCGTCCGAGTCGCTGTCGATCCTTCTCAGTACCTGCAATACCTTTTCTTTCACTTGCGCGATGGTTCGCGTGTCCTTTTCCATGGCTGCGACGTTGGCCACGAGCTCACACACAATCCCGATCAACATATTCGCCATACCCCCTGTTGGGACCACCAGGCTGCGAGGGTAAGGAGCTCCGATCATTAATCAAGTGCGTATGTCTTGGTACATGCATGCTACATTCCAGTGGATACGAGTACATACGTCTCGTAGTATGGGCCGCCATTGGCGGCCAGATGCACCCATTCTAGCAAGTAGAACATAGTTGGAGAACGCTCGCCTTTAAATGTACCGAAACAGTACATGCATATACTTTCGCATTGACCACACGACCTCATGTTCTACAAGGTGCAGAACAACACTTACAACGCCCAGTCATATTACCTCAGGTGCTACTGAAAAGGATGCGACATTAAACTCTCATTCGCCGCACTCGGACCATCCAACATTGTCCCAACATGCTCTTGAGGCCGCAACATGCTCCCGGGATTCGCCAGAGACATCCCGAATGTGGTCCTGAATGCCCGAATAACCTAACAAAGTCCGAAGAATTTCACCCAGAAGCTCCAAAGTAGCTTCAACAACGCCAACAAACTCCAACCGTGTAGTCGAAACGATGTCAGAAGGAACCCGAAATAAGGAACGAGGCTCCTTGATTCCAGAAGTTAAACTTCGATTTCCCATAGAAGGCCACGTGAAAATCTAAGACAAGCTGTGAAATAGTTCAGAAACGCTGAGCCACTCCCCAAAGAAAAGGTGTCCTTCTTCAGCGGCCCGACTGTACGGACCTCAAGCCAGGGGGGGCGGCTGCCAAGGGCGAAGCCGTTCATATTCATCACTGTGAGCGTCGCAAGGCACACGAATCCGCCACCGCGCTGGCAGCGGCAGGTGTGTGTGTGTGTCGGGCCCCCTCGCCCTTTGCGAAGCAATAATTGGGGCCCCCCGACGCATCGAGTCCAAGATGCCTTCATTTGTATGACCAAGTCCCTGCGTTTTTGGCCTTCCAGGCCGAACATGTGCCCAAACACGAGGTCGGGAGAGGGACCTTCAGTGCACCCCCCACCCCAGCGCGCGCCCCCTCCCCCCCTGGATGCCCTGGGTGCCCGCCCGAGCGGGGTGGCGGAATTGCGCGGCAGCGCCACTGGATATCTGGAACGTACAGGCGGACCATATGCTCTGGTCCCCAAGCTTGCGAATGACCCGACCAAACTTGTCGAGGAACACGCCGTCGATCAACAGCGTCGTCATCGCTTCCGGAACGCTCTCGAACAGCTGCTCCCCAACGGCCGACTCGTCGGTGAGCTGCCGTAGGGCGATTCCGAACACGTACATGATGCCGAAAAGCAATATGGATGCCAGGGCCACCGAGCGTGTGGACGCCATCACGCCGCGGACCATTGTCATGAGCTCGGGCACGGCTCGAAGGAGGCGCGCCATGCGCGCCATGCGTGTGAGCCTCAGGAGACGTGCCATACGGAGGATGGAGGCATTCCCCAGTCCAGCACCTCCTGCCCCTCCCATCACGAACAGCACCATATTGAGAACCCAAACCTCCAGCACCATGAAGAGCACGAGGGTCGAATCGAAAACCATCCACGAATCTCTGAGGCAATTCTGCTTCACTTGGAAGGACATGAAACGAACCAGCCACTCGAAAAAAAAATAGGCGCAAAACGCATTCTCGCCAACAACAAACTCTACAGACGCGTCCAACAATCCCGACTCTGCATGGTTGTAGTCGGTGTCAATCCATATCCAAATCGCGTTCAAGAAAATAACAACAAGCGTGAAGCTGTCAAACCGTGGGTCTCGCGCAATTTGTTGCCAACAGCCTGACTCCTTGTAGAAATCTGCCACGTTGTATTGCTTGTGCTTCAATTTCGCCTTCAGTCGCTCCTTCATGTCCTCGGCGTCTGCGAAGATAGACCCGCCACCCTTCGTCAGACTCAGAAGAGAGAGTCGCGATGGAATCTTCTTAGGACGTGCGTCCTCGTCAGAGCACGTTTCCTCTTCATCATCTGCCTTGAGGTGCGAGTTGTTACGCGACAGCCTGGCAGCGAAACTGCGAAAGTTTAAAGAGTCGCCGTTCGCCAGGGGGGGTAGGCTGTCCATTGTGGAGGCGGCGTCCTGCTTTTGCGTGCGGACAGGAGCAACCTCCCCAGCGATGGGCGCCTAACGAAACTCGCTTTGCACTACCATCGATTCCTGTGCCATCGGGCTCCGGTTCGAGCCTGAGCACTTCCTTGACCCCAATGGCTGCAGAATCTACTCTCCGCGCTGTGTTGACCGACAGCGCGACAATGCACCCATTGTCTGTGATGCCTCCCTGCTACAAACGATACATCTGGGCAACTCCTAGGCTATTAATACATCTTTCCGAACTAGCGCTAGGCTTGACACCCTGATCATTGCCGTGGCGCTGTAGGTGCAACGTGGCACCTGATGCAACACCGCTGAGTGTGAATTACCAACCACAAGCTCCCGTCCCGCACGTTTTGAATTCTCCCCGTCTCCACCTCAACAAACAAAAGAGGTGGTTCTGGCAAGTCCTCAAAGTTACACTCTCGAAGACCCAGCCTGTTCGCCCACTTCTGGATTACTGGCTGCGCTTTCCAAGTGCATGGGCGAAACTGGCGCTACCAACAACCCCCGCATGCGGCCCAGACCTGTCGCAAGGGTGGTCCGCGGTTGCACACATGCGGCGACGGTTCGCGGTGCTTCCAACGGGAGGGACTGAGGGCAAGAACGGGGGGAGAGAGCGAGAGAGCGAGAGAGAGAGATGAGAAGGACGAAGAAGGAGGGAGCAGGACGAGGGGAGAAGGTCGAGGAGGAGAGACGGTGGCCGCAAGGGTGGGCCCCATGCTCACCGACGTGCCCATGATTTCACAGCGTGGGCCCCAAAAACCCTCGACTCTCTCGACGCCTTCCCTGGGGGCCCGGCTATCCTTACGGCTGGGACTTCCTGGGCGTCCTGTGGGGCCCGACGTGGGCCTGGACGACCAGAATGATCTGGGGACCCAGACATCCGGCTGCTCCAATTCGTTCGATGCGTGGGCCCCGCAGGTCCGGACCACTTCCCCACAGGGCCGGTTTTTCGTCCCGAGCCGTTCTCTGACGGCCCCGAGGCCCAGCGCGAGGGCCCTCTCGGAGGCCGAAGACTCGGCCCCCCAAGCCGCCCGCTCCAATTCCTTTTGTTGCAGCGTCGGACCTCATGGGGGGAACACGTCTTCCGGCTTCTGCTCTGCAGCGCGCGGGGAGTGGCCGCGAAAAGCTGGGCCGCCCCGCCCATGGGGTGCCCGGGCATCCCGGGGGGCGTATAGGCGCCGGCCGAGCCGGCCCGCGGGCCGGGGGAGCCGAGCGTGCCGGCGCTCCCCCCCGAGAGCTCCTGGCGGAGCAACTTTGTTTTCGAGCCGGGCGCTTTCGCGTAGAGATTTCCGGGCCCCGGGGCCCTCACAGACCGATGCGGCTCGGAGCATGGCGCAGACAGGCAGGGTCTGTATTAGGCTCCAGGCTCGGTTTTTCACGGCGCCTCAAGATTTGTGCAAGGCGTCGGATCTCAGGGTCTCGAGAGAGCTGCCGAAGCCAGCGGGCCCTCCCACAGGGGGGGGGGGCAGAGACCGCAGCTCCCCCAGCTGTGGCCGACCTGCAGCTGCGTGGACTGGCATGCCGAGGGCGCATCGGGCGGCCGGAGGAAGCCCCCGCTGCCACCGAACGCGGAAAGTCGTGCCAGTCTTGACTGGTCACCGTCCATCTTGGTCAGCGTCGATTCATGGGTCAGCCTCGCGGATCGGCGACGGCCGGCATGGACCATGACCAACATCGGCGTCGACAAGATCCCGCGACATCTTGGTCATGGTCAGCGTGATCCTTCCCTCGAGCCACTGAGTGGCACGTCGCGGCGCGACAGAGAAAACACCAGACCCCCCGCAGCCGCGGACGAGCAATAGAGGCCTCCTCAATGGGGTCCCAGTACATGGGGTCGGAGGAACGCGCCGCATCGCCGATGAATCGGCGACGTCGGGGTGGAGAATATCGAGCTTCGCATCGCGCCGCAGCGGCGGTGCATCGTCGCTGTGGAGCGGTCCCTGAAGCCGTTCCAGCTTTGCTGAGAAGGCCTGGGTTACTCCAAATCCCTCATTACTCATCCCCCTGTGGGGGAGGTGCCGGCCGATAAAACCAGATCTTCTCGCGCTGGGGATCCCCACGCATGCCCGCGCGCACCGGCACCTGCGCCCACACGCGGACCTGCGCGCCCCCACAGGGTCACGCGATCGAGGGGGAGGGCAGGGGGGCAGGCGGGCTCGAAGACGCGGGTGATCGCCAGACCCTTCCAAAAACAGCCTCCTACGACCCAATCTGTTCGGACCCCATGCGGGAGGCCCAGAGCGGTGGGCGGATGGAAAGGATCCGCGCGTGTCTCGCCAAGATCTTGAGTTATCATGGCACGTCGGACCCAAATGTATACCCCCCCTCCCCCAGATTCAAAGTTGACTGGTTTGGGCGGTAGGCCAAAGGCCAGGGACAAAATGTAGACACTTGAACATTGGGTTTGGTAATGGAGGGATATGGAGGGGTGCGAAGAAAGGGAACTTCGCAGCTGTGGTTCTTATTATTTTGCATCGCATTACCGCCATGGGTGTGGAAACTTCTTGTCCAGGCACCGAAGCACGGGGGGGGGGGCCGAGCGCATCCAGATTTAATGAGAGGAACAAGGAAACGACGTAAACATAAACTTTCGACGGTCCGCGCGGACTTCTTGGGTCTGCGCTGGACCCCTCCCTCTCCCTGGCGCGCGGAGCGCGCCAGGGGCGGCGCCGGAGGCGCCGCCGGGAGGGCCCCACGCGGATCCAACAAGCCCGCGCGGAGCGCCAAAAGTTTATGTTCATGCCGCTACCTTCGCCTTCGAGAAGCTTAAAGGGGGGGGGGAGGGGGCCGAGTGCACTCGGACTGGCGCCACCACGGGCGGCGACGGGCCCCAAAGTCCCCCGGCCCCCTCGACGCCGCGGGGCCCCCGCAGAGCCGGACCCCACCGGGCCATGCCACCCGCCCCCCCCCCGTGGGGGGCCCCCGCGAGGCCCGCGCGGGCAGGGCTTCCCCCCCACGGCCGAGCACCAAAATTACCCCGAGATCCTGGCGCTGCAACTCTTTCACAACGCGCGTTTCCGCTCGACTTCGGGCCATGGGGCCCTTGCAGATCGATCCGGCTCGACTTAAGGACGCAGAAGGATGGGATCTGGAGTTCCAAACGTGATTTTCCTACGATGTTGAATTTGTTCCCAACCAACCTGTGTTGTTGGGTCCTCGTTTTGAAGACACGGTCCCCGCGTCTCCTCATCCTCCTCCTCCCTCCTCCCTCCTCCCCTCCTCTCATCATCATCATCATCATCATCATCATCATCATCATCATCATCATCATCATCATCATCATCATCATCATCATCATCATCATCATCGTCGTCGTCGTCATCATCATCAACATCAGCATCATCAACATCAACACACGTTTCGTTACCCCATAAGGAGCTCCGCCGAAGGTGCCAGTGGCACAGTTCGCATGCGTCCCCGCCACTCATGTCGGCACACCCCTCACACGTTTCGTGGCCCCATGGGAGCTCCGCCGAAGGTCCCAATGGCACAGTTTGCATGCGTCCCCGCCACTCATTTCGGCACACCCCTCACACGTTTCGTGGCCCCATAAGAGCTCCGCCGAAGGTCCCAGTGGCACAGTTCGCATGCGACCCCGCCACTCATGTCGGCACACCCCTCACACGTTTCGTGGCCCCATAGGAGCTCCGCCGAAGGTCCCACCGGCACAGTTCGCATGCGTCCCCGCCACTCATTTCGGCACACACCATACACGCTTCGTGGCCCCATAGGAGCTCCGCCGAAGGTCACAATGGCACAGTCCGCATGCGTCCCCGCCACTCATGTCGGCGCACCCGTCATACGTTTCGTGGCCCCATAGGAGTTCCGTCGAAGGTCCCAGTGGCACAGCTCGCATGCGTCCCCGCCGCTCATGTCGGCACACCCCTCACACGTTTCGTGGCCCCACAGGGGCTCCGCCGAAAGTCCCACTGGCACAGCTCGCATGTGTCCCCGTGACTCATTTCGGCACACCCCTCACACGTTTCGTGGCCCCATAGGAGCTCCGCCGAAGGTCCAAGTGGCACAGTTCGCACGCGTCCCCGCCATTCATGTCGGCACACCCCTCACACGCTTCGTGGCCCCATAGGAGCTCCGCCGAAGGTCTCAATGGCACAGTTCGCAAGCGTCCCCGCTGCTCATTTCGGCACGCCCCTCGCACGCTTCGTGGCCCCATAGGAGCTCCGCCGAAGGTCCCGCTTGCACAATTCGCATGCGCCCCCGCGGTTCATTTCGGCACACCCCTCACACGTTTCGTGGCCCGGTAGGAGCCCCGCCGAAGGTCCCAGTGGCGCAGTCCGCACGCGCCCCCGTGACTCATTTCGGCACACCCCTCACGCGCTTCGTGGCCCCATAGGAGCTCCGCCGAAGGTCCCAGTGGCACAGTCCGCCTGTGTCCCCGCCACTCATTTCGGCACATCGCTCACACGTTCCGTGGCGCCATAGGAGCTCCGCCGAAGGTCCCCGTGGCACAATTCGCATGCGTCCCCGCCACTCATTTCGGCACACCACTCACACCTTTCGCGGCCCCACAGGAGCTCAGCCGAAGGTCTCAGTGGCACAGTTCGCTTGCGTCCCCGCCACTCATGTCGGCACACCCCCCACACGTTTCGTGGCCCCATAGGAGCTCCGCCGAAGGTCCCACTGGCACAGCTCGCATGCGTCCCCGCGACTCATTTCGGCACACCCCTCACACGTTTCGTGGCCCCATAGGAGCTCCGCCGAAGGTCCCAGTGGCACAGCTCGCATGCGCCCCCGCCATTTATTTCGGCACGCGCCCCACACGTTTCGTGGCCCCATAGGAGCTCCGCCGAAAGTCCCACTGGCACAGTTCGCATGCGTCCCCGTTGCTCATTTCGGCACACCCCTCACACGTCCCGTGGCCCCATAGGAGCTCCGCCGAAGGTCCCAGTGGCACAATTCGCATGAGTCCCCGCCATCCATGTCGGCACGCCCCTCACACGTTTCAAGGTCCCATTGGACCTCCGCCGAAGGTCCCACTGGCACAGTTCGCATGCGTCTCCGCGACTCATTTCGGCACCCCCCACACGTCCCGTGGCCCCATAGGAGCTCCGCCGAAGATCCCAGTGGCACAGTTCGCACGCGCCCCCGCCATTCAATTCGGCACACCCCTCACGCGCTTCGTGGCCCCATAGGAGCTCCGCCGAAGGTCCCAGTGGCGCAGTCCACATGCGTCCCCGCGACTCATTTCGGCGCACCCCTCACACGTTTCGTGGCCCCATAGGGAACTCCACCGAAGGTCCCCGTGGCGCAGTCCGCATGCGTCTCCCTCGCCCAGCGCAGCGTGTCGTGGCCCCGCATGGGGCCCCACCGAAGGTCCCCGTGGCGCAGTCCGCATTGCGTTGTTCGTTTTCGTTCGCGTTGTGCACCACGCCACTCACGTCGGCACACCCCTAGCACGGTTTGTTGCCCCATAGGGGTCACCACCAAATTACCCCGGCGACGCGCCCAACCCCTGCGCAAAAGCGGGGCGCAAATAGTTTAGGACACTTCATGAGGGGGGCGATGACGGAGCGAGGGTCACATATGTCTGCAGACGGAATTCGGGAGACTCGCAGGACACTGGCTGCAGGACAAGGACAAGATAAAGCTGATTAGTTACAACCCCTGAGCACCCCATAGCCACTTCGAAAGCGGTGATCTCATATCGCAGCCCCCGAGAGATGGCGAGGTCTAACTTGAGTCTGCGGCGAGGTCCCAGAGGCAATAACGGTTCGAGGACGGTGTGATCGAGGGCCTGAGAGCAACTCGCGAGGCATGAGGGGCGCCTCGTGGAGAGCAAGCTGTTTCTTTCCGCTTCGCCCCCTGCAAACGGCGCGCAAAGCGCTTGCATCTTTTACGAGGTACAACTCTTCACCCAGCGGGTTCCAAACGACTTGATGCAGCATCAACGCAGACACATGCGATTGAACTACTACTCGCCAGGCTCCCTAAGAGCCCCCGCTGACGCGGCAGCAGCAACATGACGTGGAGAGCACGAGTGTGGCGACAAAGGAAGGTCGGAGGAAAGGGGGGGACGATGTTTTGAGGCGTGCCAATTGTCGCCGCAATAACTGCAAGATGCAAGAGCTGCACAGAACGGAATTTAAAAGCTAGCAAAAGAGCTTGCGCCACGCGGGGCCTCGCTCTTCATTCACTCGACGCCCCAGTAGGCGGTGCGGGCGCGCTTGCCGCGCACGCGCCTCGCACGTAGGCCCCAAACGCTAGCCGCTGTATCATGAGTCGACGCACTGCTCATCAGTCTTCCAGTCGGCAAGACTACGTCTACATGGCGCTCCCCCTGGCCTAGTGCACCTGCTTGGAAATTTGCCAAGATCACATTGCGCAGTTCAGGGATTCCCATACTGGGGTCGATACGTCTGTTCCAGCATTCTTCTTTATACTCCGACGGCGTTGACGACGACGACGACGACGGCGATGACGGCGTTGACGACGACTACTACGGCGATGACGACGACGACGACGACGACAACACCGGCGACGAGGATGACGACGGCGATGACGACGACGACGACAACGGAGACGATGACAACGGTGACGACGACGATGGCTACGACGATGATGACGACGACGGTGACGACGACTCAACGACGACGACGGCGACGGCGACGACGTCGGCGACCCGACGGTGACGAGAATGACGGCGCCGACGACGATGACGACGCCGACGGCGACAACGACGACGACGATGACGACGACGACGGCGGCGACGACGCCGACGACGTCCCAGGCAAGCGGCGAACGTCCTGCTCCTCATTCGCCTCCTCCTCCTCCTCCGACTCCGCCGCCTCCTCCTGACCCGCAGGCCTTCCGGCCCAAGGATGCGGAGGTCTATTGTGGATCCGCGTAGCGAGTCACTGTGCTGGGCCCCCCAGCAGGCCTCGAAAGTGGCGACATTTTCACAGATCGCAGCCCCCCAGGGATGGCGAGGTCTACTTTGGGTCCGCGCGTAGCGTCACTGTGCTGGGCCCCCCAGCAGGCCTCGAAAGTGGCGACAATTTCACAGATCACAGCCCCCCCAGGGATGGCGAGGTCTGATTTGAATCTGCGTGTGGCGTCACTGTGCTGGGCACCCCAGCAGACCTCGCAAGTGGCGACAGTTTCACAGATCGCAGCCCCCCAGGGATGGCGAGGTTTAATGAGGGTCCGCGCGTAGCGTCACTGTGTCGGGCCCCCCAGCAGGCCTCGAAAGTGGTGACAGTTTCACAGATCGCAGCCCCCCAGGGATGGCGAGGTCTAATTTGGGTCCGCGCGTGGCGTCGCTGTGCTGGGCCCTCCAGCAGGCCTCGCAAGTGGCGACAGTTTCACAAATCGCAGCCCCCCAGGGATGGCGAGGTCTAATTTGGGTCCGCGCGTGGCGTCAATGTGCTGGGCCCCCCAGCAAGCTTCGAAAGTAGCGACAGTTTCACTGATCACAGCCCCCCAGGGACGGCGAGGTTTAATTTGGGTCCGCGCGTGGCGTCACTGTGCTGGGCCCCCCAGCAGGCCTCGAAAGTGGCGATAGTTTCAAGGGATGGAGAGGTATAATTTGGGTCCGCGCGTGGCGTCAATGTGCTGGGCCCCCCAGCAGGCCTCGAAAGTGGCGACAGTTTCACAGATCGCAGCCCCCCGCAGCAAGACAGGAGGAGGCAGGCAGGAGGCAGGAGGGAGGCGGGAGGAGACGCGCGAGCAGTGCTCTATTCAAAACGACTACCCAACCAAGGAGGGTTGGGAATTATCCTGCGACGTACCCAACCCTTTCTACACAAGTGACAATTGCATTCAGGACCACTCAATACCGAAGGACATTTGGCGCCATGGTATAGTGGTGATCTGCGTAGGACGTACCTCCGCTGAGCCTCCCAGAAGCCCATGCGGGCCAGGTGAGCCAAGCGCGCCAGGCGCGCCAGGTGCGCCGGATGCGCCAGGTGCGCCAGGTGCGCCAGGTGCGCCAGGTGCGCCAGGCGCGCCAGGCGCGCCAGGTGCGCCAGATGCGCCAGGCGCGCCAGGTGCGCCAAGTGTGCGCCAGGTGTGCGCCAGGTGTGCGCCAGGTGTGCGCCAGGTGTGCCAGGTGCGCCAGGTGCGCCCAGCGCGCCAGGTGCGCCAGGTGCGCCAGATCCGCCAGGTACGCCAGGTGCGCCAGGCGCGCCAGGTGCGCCAGGTGCGCCAGGTGAGCCAGTCGCGCCAGGCGCGCCAGGTGCGCCAGGTGCGCCAGGCGCGCCAAGTGAGCCAGGTGCGCCAGGTGTGCGCCAGGAGTGCGCCAGGTGCGCCTAGCGCGCCAGGTGCGCCAGATGCGCCAGGTGCGCCAGGTGTGCCAGGTGCGCCAGGTGCGACAAATTCGCAAGGTGCGCCAGGTGCGCCAGGTGTGCGCCAGGTGCGCGCCAGGCGCGCCAGGTGCGCCAGTTGCGCCAAGCGCGCCAGTTGCGCCATGCGCGCCAGGCGCTGGCGCCAGGTGTGCCAGGTGCGTCAGGTGCGCCCAGCGCGCCAGGTGCACCAGGTGCGCGCCAGGTGCTCCCAACGCGCCAGGTGCGCCAGATGCGCCCAGCGCGTCAGGTGCGCCAGGTGCGCGCCAGGTGCGCTCCAAGCGCGCGCCAGGTGCGCCAGTTGCGCCAAGTGTGCGCCACGTGTCCGCCAGGTGCGCGCCAGGTGCGCCTGGTGCGCCTTTTGCCCCAGGTGTTCCAGGTGCGCCAGTTGCGCCAGGCGCGCCAAGTGAGCCAGGTGCGCCATGTGCGCCAGGTGCGACAGGTGCGCCAGGTGCGCCAGGTGCGACGGGCGCGCCAGGTGCGCCAGGTCTGCGCTAGGTGTGGCAGATGCGCCAGGTGCGCCCAGCGCGCCAGGTGCGCCAGGTGCGCCAGATGCACCAGGTGTGCCAAGTGTGCGCCAGGTGCGCGCCAGGTGCGCCAGGTTCGCCAGTTGCACCAGGCGCGCCAGGCGCGCCAGGTACGCCAGGTGCGCCACGTGCAGCAGGTGCGTCAGGTGCGCGCCAGGTGCGCCAGGTGCGACAGGTGCGCCAGGTGCGCCAGTCAGGTGCGCCAGGTGCGCGCCAGGTGCGCCCAGCGCGTCAGGTGCGTCAGGTGCGCCCAGCGCGCCAGGTGCGCGCCAGGTGCGCCAGGTGCGCGCCGGGTGCGCCAAGGGGACAGAGAGGCCTCAAAGTGGCCTGCGTAAGACGTGCCTCCGCTGGGCCTCCCAGGAACCCATGAAAGTGGCGACAGTTGCGCAGATCGCAGCCCCGCAGGGGACAGGGAGGCCTCAAAGTGATCTGCGTCTGACGTACCTCCGCTGGGCCTCCCAGGAATCCACGAAAGTGGCGACGGTTGCGCAGATCGCAGCCCCGCAGGGGACAGGGAGGCCTCAAAGTGATCTGCGTATGACGTACCTCCGCTGGGCCTCCCAGGAACCCACGAAAGTGGCGACGGTTGCGCAGATCGCAGCCCCGCAGGGGACAGGGAGGCCTCAAAGTGATCTGCGTCTGTACCTCCGCTGGGCCTCCCAGGAACCCACGAAAGTGGCGACGTTGCGCAGATCGCAGCCCCGCAGGGGACAGGGAGGCCTCAAAGTGATCTGCGTAGGACGTACCTGCTGGGCCTCCCAGGAACCCACGAAAGTGGCGACAGTTGCGCAGATCGCAGCCCCGCAGGGGACAGCCAGGAGCCCACGAAAGTGGCGACAGTTGCGCAGATCGCAGCCCCGCAGGGGACAGGGAGGCCTCAAAGTGATCTGCGTCTGACGTACCTCCGCTGGGCCTCCCAGGAACCCACGAAAGTGACGACAGTTGCGCAGATCGCAGCCCCGCAGGGGACAGCCAGGAGCCCACGAAAGTGGCGACAGTTGCGCAGATCGCAGCCCCGCAGGGCACCGCGAACACAGGAGAGAAGGAGGAGGATAGCGGGCGGAAGGTGGATACCACAGTGCTCTGTTCAAAACGAATACCCAACACAAGGAGGGTTGGGAATACAGCAGGAAGCAGGACGCAGGAGGAGGGAGGGAGGCGGGAGGAAGGAAGGTGGAGACCACAGCCCTAATTCAAAACGAATACCCAACCAAGGAGGGTTGGGAAAAAGTGAATCACAATTGCGGTATTCACACCTGCATATGGTTGGGTCCTTCGTCAGGCTAATTTTGGCAATGTCTCGAACCAGCTCTTCTCGAAGGCTGGGCCGAGCGCGTGCGGCGTCTGCCGCACGACACCCTCATCCACATCCCCGTGGCTCTCTGGCAGCGCATCGCGGTCGTGGCCGCAGACGTCTGGGAGGGCATCGCCCAGGGGCCCTCCGGGCGTGGACGGCCATCGAGGGCCGCACCAAGCTGGTGCTCGCTAGCATCCCAGCAGGGCGCACGCTGCCCGTGAGGTCGGCGCGCGGGCCGGCATCTGGGAGACAGGGGACCTCGAAGTCTCGGCGGCGAACGGAGAGAGGGGAGGAGGGGAGGAGAAGGCCTTCTCAGGGCACGGGGGGGATAAAAGCGGCTCCCGGGGGGGCACTCGTCGACGCCCCCATCGCCCGATCGCCGAGTAAGGGCCCGAGGGCCCCACCAGCCT
The DNA here is from genome assembly GCA_963575745.1 of Prorocentrum cordatum. Taxonomy (NCBI): domain Eukaryota; class Dinophyceae; order Prorocentrales; family Prorocentraceae; genus Prorocentrum; species Prorocentrum cordatum. Next base: position 141,272 of record CAUYUJ010014299.1, read on the forward strand.
GGCAGGGTGCGCTTACGCCGTCGGGGCCCTGTCGCCGATCAGTCGGCGACGTATCGCCGAGTCGTCCCCCTGTGCCAGTCCCCCCCCCCATCGTTGCCCCTCAACCCCTGGCCAGGAGAATACTACGAATAATAGTGTCACGAATATAAATGACAATGCCAATACGAATATTAACAACAAACAGAATTATCCCGGCAAAGCAACCTAACAGCGATGTGTAGGAGCATATCTGGAAGCATTCCCCTTAAGATTCAGATGAGAATCCAGTTGTAGAATTCTGCTGTTCTCGCAGTCGTAGTCGCATTCGCGATGACAGTCGCAGTGGCAACGGCAGTCGCAGTCACAGCCTCAGCCTCAGCCTGCCTCAGCCTCAGCCTCAGCCTGCCTCAGCCTCAGCCTGCCTCAGCCTCAGCCTCAGCCTGCTTCAGCCTCAGCATCAGTCTGCCTTCGGCCTCGGCCTCAGCCTCAGCCTCGGCCTCAGCCTGCCTCAGCCTCACCCTGCATCAGCCTCAGCCTCAGCCTCAGCCTGCCTCAGCATCAGCCTGCCTCAGCCTCAGCCTCAGCCTGCCTCTGCCTCAGCCTCAGCCTGCTTCAGCCTCAGCCTCAGTCTGCCGTCGGCCTCGGCCTCAGCCTCAGCCTGCCTCAGCCTCAGCCTGCATCAGCCTCAGCCTCAGCACGAAGCGACCCAGCTAGAAGGACAAAGCGCTGAATGTACACCGATGTGTTCGACGACTGCGTATGTAATGATGTGACGATATACAGACTGAGCCCTTCGTGAATGTCTACATGTTTTTCTGACGCCTACAAACGGCGCTGACGTGTGTGAGAAAATTGTCCGCGCAGCAAAAGCCGGCGAAGCGTGCGGGAGCTCGCATGCTGAGACAGACTACGTCTGCAGACCGCCAGCTGCAAAAGGTTGCGAGCGGCTCTTGGAAGATGTTTACGGAACGGAGCTACGGTGTCTGAAAACATTGGCATCGAAGCGAAGAGCCTCGGAGCCCTGCAACCTGAGAAACACCGCAGGAACTCGCATACTGAAAAGGAATGCATTGCAAACCGCACGCTGCGAACCCTGCAGGCTGAGAAGCACCGCAGGATGTCGCATGCTGAAAAGCACTTGTACTGCAGAGCGCTAGCATCTATCTCGGGCTCGGACCCCCCCGTCCTGATCCAGAACGTGTCCGGCCACGGCCTGAAAATGCCGTTCCAACTCCCGAGGATCAGCTGGCACTCCGGCTCTGGGACACTCCAGTACGTCTTGAGCACCTTGAGCCAGGCCCCATCTCGGGATCCCCACAGCACGCTGTACTTGACCGAGACCGTGCCGAACTCATAACAATTGACCTCCGAAGGACCTGCGAGTGCAGGCTGAGAAACACCACGCGATTGCAGGGCACGGCATTGCGTGTCACATGAGTGCAGGCTGAGAAGCACCACATCTCGTTTGCCAGAGATCACTCCCAGGTTATTTGATCCCGCAACACCAGCCACGGCGTAGCTGCCACAGGGGCCGCAGATAGCAACGGTTCGGTCACCCAATTGGCGTTCCGGTGAGTCACAATTCGCGCGTGGCTCCACGAGCCTGTGTAGCGCGATTTGCGGGGCACCAGTGTGCTGTAGGTGTTGTTGCCGTAGCAGAAGACGGCCTCTGGAGCCCAGTGCGGATTCCAGCGGACAGCGTAGACCCTGTGGACGCCATTGCGGATGACGTCGCGCGCATCTTCGATATGTGCCACCCATCGAAGCCAGTCAAATGCTGAGCCATCGGTGATGTCAACAGCACCTGGGGCAGTCTCGCCATGGTGGTAGTGCAACAGCGATTGGAGAGCGGCGCTGGCTTCGTCGCGGCCCACAATCTGGCGCGAGCAGGCTGCCTCTTGCAGGTGCTCCTGTGTGAAGAGCAGTGGGGCATCACCGCCAGTCTCGGCAGGCTGAGCAGCGCCACCGTCAGGCACGGCAGTCTGAGCAGCGCCGCCACGAGGAACATGAGGCTGAGCAGCGCCAGGCTCAGGCACGGCAGGCTGAGCAACGGCGCGTGGTGGACCGACATAGGTGGGCTCATCGGGTCGGCCGTTCTTATGGTAATGCAGGCGCATGGCTGAACCGTCTGCACGACGGAACTCGAAGAAGTGCCTGCCGTGGCCATCCGTGTTGGAGTAGTTAGGGTCGCGCTCTGTCTCGATGATGCGAAAGAGAACCTGGGCGATGCCCTGCCCGATTATGCGCTCAGCGAAACCCGGAGCGGCAGACCGAAGCAGTTGCTTCCAGTCGTAGGACGGGTCGTTTGTTACGTCTTTGAACGACAAGTTGTTGACAATGCACTCGGCGCGCAGCGCGCGCTGCCACTGGCAGGCGGTCTTGCCGCCCATCCCTGGTGTACGGCGGATGTCTTCGAGGTGAGCCTGCTCAAAGACCACGTCGACACCTGGCTGAGGAGTCGGTGCGGGCGGATCCGGCAGAATCTCCCACGGGCCATCGCACGGGGCCGGGGGTGGCGGGGGCGATGCCTTGCCGCGTGCTGGCATTGTGACAAGGCAGGCTGAGGAGCACCGCCGCGGCTGGACGGCCAGGTGAAACTCGAGCAAACATGTGGCTACAGCTCTAAGCAAAATGGCTACGAGGAGGTTAAGGATGATGATGATGGTGTTGATAGGAAACCCGGCATCAGCGAGTTGATGTACAATGAGGTGTCCGCAAACGAGACACTGCTGTCAACGCTGTTATAACTAACCACAAACGAGACACTGCTATCAACGCTTGCACAATTAAAAAGAAACGCTGGCATTGACACTACTAGCAATACCAAAGTGGAGTTTAAACGAGGCACTGCCATCAACCGATTCAACTTCCAATAAAAGAAGATCACAAATGAGTTCACTCTGAAGTGACCCATGGCTATCAATGCGAGAAGTCTCTGCAAACTATTCACTCATGGCGACCGCCGCGCACACGCGTGTAGGAAATCGTTGATGATGATAGTGATAATGGAGTGGGGGCCAGTAATGCAGATACACTGCTGTGCATTCACTTGCTGCGAAAAGAAACTCTGTATGAATGAGTTGATATATAATGAGTTGTCCACAAACGAGACACTGCTATCAACGCTTGTATAAGTAAAAAGAAACGCTGCTATCGACACTTCCCCCAATACTAAAGTTGTCTTTAAACGAGTCACTGCCATGAACGGCTTCAACTACAGTGTAACGAAAGGAACTGCAGGCTGAGAAGCACCGCAGGCCAACGTGAACCAGTCGTGGTGATGAGGATGAGTGAAATCTGCGATGATGATAGCGATCATGAAGTCGGTTGTAGGAACCCACTTTTGTAGTAACCAACATACACTGGTATGCATTCACTTATGGTGAAAGGAAACTCGGTATCAGTGAGTTGATATAGAATGAGTTGTCCGCAAACGAGACACTGCTATCAACGCTTTTAGAACGAAGCGAACCCATCAGAACACTGTTATCAACGGAAAGAATGCTGTAGAAGGACAAAGCGCTGAATGTACACCGATGTGTTCGACGACTGCGTATGTAATGATGTGACGATATACAGACTAAGCCCTTCGTGAATGTCTACATGTTTTTCTGACGCCTACAAACGGCGCTGACGTGTGTGAGAAAATTGTCCGCGCAGCAAAAGCCGGCGAAGCGTGCGGGAGCTCGCATGCTGAGACAGACTACGTCTGCAGACCGCCAGCTGCAAAAGGTTGCGAGCGGTTCTTGGAAGATGTTTACGGAACGGAGCTACGGTGTCTGAAAACATTGGCATCGAAGCGAAGAGCCTCGGAGCCCTGCAGCCTGAGAAACACCGCAGGAACTCGCATACTGAAAAGGAATGCATTGCAAACCGCACGTTGCGAACCCTGCAGGCTGAGAAGCACCGCAGGATGTCGCATGCTGAAAAGCACTTGTACTGCAGAGCGCAAGCTGCGAAACCTGCAGGCTGAGAAGCACCGCAGGAACTCGCATGCTTTCGAACACTACTGCTCGAGACCGCAGCTGGAGAGCGGCAGACCGCAGGCTGAGAAGCACCGCGGGCAGGGAGACTTGCAAAACTCAGATGTCCTGATCGTCTTGGAGGAAGTCACGCCAGTCCGGCGGCTGCCAAGAATCGATGATGCTCCTGGAGCCACCGCCCGTGCTGCCGCCGATGTCCAGGTAGTCGCCATCGGCCCTGAACAGACGGCCGTGCCCCAACGCCAGAATCGCTTGGTTGCGGATTTGAAGCAGCGCTCCGCTCTCAAACATCTGCAACACGTCCAGCTGCCTGCGCGTGAAGTTCGGCTTTGGCTGGCCAGCCTGGGCAGACAGATGGCGGGAAAGCCGCTCCCCCTCGTTGTAGCGCGCGATGGCCTCGGCCTTCTGGTGGTGCAGCCGGCGCCGCTGTTGCCGCAGAGCTTCCTCGGGAACTGCTGCATCACGGCCCTCACTGTGATCAGCTTGCAACGCTTGCGTTAGCCAATCAACGTCGAAGCGCCCTGAGAAGGCCAGCACCTCCCAGATCTGTTTGGTACCGGCCACACGTTGCAAATGGCGATGCCACCGCTTACGCTTCTGGTCTTTCACAAACTTGGCGACGCTACCCAGACCTGCACCCTTGGCCTGGCCACCTTTTCCCGCAGGCTGAGAAGCACCGTGAGAACCTTTCTTACCGCCTGGCCCTTTGTTAGGACCCTGCGGAACCGCATGGCCCCCTTGTGGCGCAGACTTGCCTCTCGCTTTTCCCTTTTCGACATCCCGTTCCTGAAGCGCACGCTGCTGCCGCGACTGCTCGTACTGGTCGCGAGCTACTCTGACCAATTCCTGGCGCTCAGGCTCCGTGAGAACGTAGCGCATGTCGTCGATGTTCTTGCTCCGCAGAAAGTCATGTCGAAGCTTAAGGACAGAGAGAATGGCTCGGCCAGTCTCCTCCTGAGACGCAAAGGCCGTGTCATATTCCGAGCCAGGCTGAGGAGCGCCAGCTGGATTAGTGTCCGCTGGCTCCGTGGACTTCCTCTTTTTGAAAAGCAAGAGACTGAGATGATGGAGGACTTTCGGATCGTACTCCTCGTCGTACCTGTCGTCCCAAAGCTGCCTCAGCTCCCTGTGCAAGTCGTTCGCGCGATTCTGAACGACATCCTCGACGTAGTCGGGATCACCCGGTGAAGTCGGTGAAAGCGGAGGAGTAGAACTCGGCGACCGATCCCAATGCACAGAAGACTCGGCGTCCGCCTGTACGCTGACGTCGGCGTCGGAGACGTTTTCGACGACAATCTTCCGCCTCTTGCTCTCCCCAGGCTGAATAGCACCAGGGAGAGTGAGCACAACCGCCACCGCATCGTGTGCGTCGTTGCGCATGCCACGATCCGTAAAAGACGCGCCAACGGCAATGGAGCAGAAACGGGCGACTGCTCCGCAGACCGCGACGTGGTCGCCTTTGAGGTCGGCCGGAGTGGCATGGACCTCCCAGAGCTTCTCGTCGTTCTGCTGGCGCTGGTAAGCCTCCCGCGCCTCCTGGAAAGTGAGGTTGTCGTCGCCGACTACAAGCAGAACGACTGCCTGGCTCAGATTCTCAAGAATCTTTCCCAGGCAGTCCAGGTGCAAGCGGAGATTGCGAACTGTCCGCTTTCGAGTCTGGATGGTCGGCGGTTTCTTGCCGCACACGATGTGCATGTTGGCGATCACCACGTGGAACTTGTCATGGCCTGGTTTGTTCACCTCAAAATGTGAAATAACAGCATCAATCTCTCGGCCGCTAGGAGGCCTGTAAACTTTGCTGTCTTCGCACAGAGTCAGTTCCGCAGGCTGAGAAGCACCGCGGAACCCCCAGAGAGTCAAGTAGTTGTCGACCTCCGAGAAGCGAATGCCATCACCGAAAGGCTTACTGAGGATCTCTGTCACGTTGATCCCTGCTCGGCGAAAGCCTTCACGGAACGCACCGACCTCGCAGCCACAGACAATATCAGCATCAGCGGTCTCCACTATCGTGGCGCACACCCTTCCGAAGTTAGCGCAGTGAGTGGCCGCCTGCTTACCAGTCATCATGCCCTGCTCGAACCCGAAATTGAACGAGGCGACCGTGAAAGACGCAGGCTGCACAGCGCCAGAGCCAGGCGTCTGTCCACCTTCCTCCGCAGGCTGAGAAGCACCGCGAGGCGGCGCAGGCTGAGAAGCACCGCGAGGCGGCGACACTTCGGACGAGCCTCGCGGAGCAGAGGCTGCGGATGAACGTTGGGTATGGGGGTACGGCCAGGGGAACGCCATTGCAATCGAAACTGAGTGGACTGCAGTGAGTGAATGCAGTGGCACGATTGAATGCAGTGGACTGCAGTGTCACTAGCAATTCCTGAACCAAACACGGCTGTGGCGGAAGGACTACGAAGCGTCTGGCTATTCAAAATGTGGCCCGGGAATGTAGTTCTGGGAACTCGAAGACCAGGAAGTGGCCTACAGTTGGCTCCGGGCATCCAAAATGTGGCCCGGGAATGGAGTTCTGAGAACTCGAAGAGCACGAAGTGTGTGACTGTTGCATCCGGCCCTCCAGAATGTGGCCCGGGAATGGCGTTCTGGGATGTCGAAGAGCACGAAGTGTGTGACTGTTGCATATGGTTATTCTAAATGTGGCCCGGGAATGGCGTTCTGGGATGTCGAAGAACACGAAGTGTGTGACTGTTGCATCCGGGTATTCAGAATGTGGCCTGGGAATGGAGTTCTGGGAAGTCGAAGAGCACGAAGTGTGTGACTGTTGGTGAAAAACGAGCCCGGCACCCTGCCGCCCGGCAACTCCCCAACACCTGCCCGGACCCCCCTGTGGAGTGATCTGTGAGCTCTTTTGAGACCACTAGAAACCTATCAGTCTTCGCTGTTAGGTAAAAATGTGACGAACCGAACCGAACCGGAAGGATTAACGAACCGACCAAGAAACACTTCGGATCCGAACCAGACCGAACCGAACCGTAGGAGTATACTACTACGGCTCGGTTTGGCGATGGCTGGTGTCTCGAAAAGCACACAGAGACTGCACCAGATAGTTTGCACCAAATAGAATGCACAAATAGCTTGCAACGCAACCCCAACCATTGCTTGCACTCAGGTGCGCTGAACTTTCTTTGAATAGATAATTCTGGGTGTTCGCCCCGTTGCCGCCCGTGCCGTCTCGTGGGCGTTCGTGGGCGATCCGTTCGCTGGGGAGGGTGCTAAGGCTGCGGCACGTTGCCGCCCGTGCCGCCTCGTGGACGCTCGTGGGTGCCCCGTGCGCTGGGGAGCATTGCTGAGGTTGCGCCTCGTTGCCGCTCGTGCCGCCTTCGTGGCGCTCCGTGCGCTGAACTTGCACCACATAGCTTACACCACACAGCTGAAACGACCTAGTTTACACCATATAGCTCACACCGCATAGCTTCCACGACATAGCTTACACTACAAGCTTAGAGCGCATACGTTCCCACCATCTAGCTTACACGACATAGCTCACACGACATAGCATACACCACAGAGCTGTCACCTCCACAACTCGCACCAAATAGCTTGTACGGCTTTGTTTGCACAATATGCCTGGCAATTACAAATGCAAGTATTCACTGTCCAGGACCCACGCTGGCTAACATCTGTTCAAATAGGGAACCAAGCTCAAACCCCATGCCGAGGCCAAGCGTAACGCGTCCCATCCGTGTGCTATGCTTGGCAATGATTCATCACGGCCGTTCAGTTTGAAAACGAAGTCGTATCGTCCCAGCTGAGCCCGTGGTGACGTCCCCCCTTTGTATGTAAAGGAAGACATGCAATGCACGCGCTTTGGTCCAACAATCGCGTGCAGCACTAATCGATGTCAAAGAACATCGTGCGGGCCACACGCGTCCCCGCACGCACAAGCCGAAATCATCTGACACATGTCTGCAAAAACAAATGAGTCCCTACGCAGTCTCAAACGATAGCCAGCGTGGAGCCACAGCAGTAAGTTATTTCACGGTGGATGTGCGAGCTCTGTGGTGTAAGCTATGTGGTTCAAGCGATGTGGTGCAAGCTATATGCTGCAAGCTATGTGGTGCGAGCTATGTGGTGCAAGCCATGTGGTGCGAGCCATGTCGCACAAGCTATGCTGTGCAGGCTACGTGGTGACGGGGCAAGGGAGCGGAAACGACCGACAACGGACGTCCGCGTGGCGAGTCCTCGGCGGACCCTACAAGTGAGCGGCAACGAGGCGGCAACGGACGTCAGCATGGCGAATCCTCGACGGACCTACCAAGTGGGCGGCAACGAGGCGGCCACGAGGCGGCCACGAGGCGGCCAAGGGCGGCAACGCGGCGAAGCCTCGGCGGAGCCCACACGTGAGCGGCCACGGGGCGGCCACGAGGCGGCGACGCGGCGAAACCTGGGCGGACCACCCACAAGTGGGCGCCGAAGAAGCCCACAGGAGGCCCCTAAGAAGCCCCCAAGAGGCCACCGAGAGGCCCCAAGAGACCCCCAAGAGGCCCCAAGAGACCTCCCAAGAGGGCCCACAGAGGCAGGAATTCGTGATTTTCCAATAGTTTCTAAGGGTTTTTTTGGCGTTCTCGCCTTTTCGGCTTACCGGCGCTTCAAGACGGCCGAAGAGGCTTCCAGGATCGCCTCAGCAAGGCCCAAGAAACCTCCAAGAGCGCCCAGAACGGCCCCTAAAGGCCCCAAGATAGCCTCAGAGGCTTGCAAGATGGCCGAAGAGGCTCCCAAGACGGCTCCACGAGCGGGCCCAGACGAGGGACCCGAACGAACATGTCGAGCTCTAGGCGCAGAGAGGTCCCCTGGAGGCCCCAAGAAGCCCCCAAGAAGCCCCCAAGAGGCCCCCGAGCGGCCCCAAGAGACCCCCAAGAGGCCCCAGGAGGCGGCAGAAATACCGCCAAGAGGCCCCCAAAGAGGCCCCCAAACGGCCTCCAGGAGACCACGAACATAAGAGGGTGCCCATAGGTTAATGGCTACTCCTGTTAGATAAGACCATGCGCCCACCCCCAGTGATCGCAGTTCGAGGTCGCAAAACAAACATAGCGCACAGCATGCAACCATAGATTTATCCCGTCAGCTCAATCGAAAAACATCACACGGGCCACACACGCGCGCCCACGCTCGAACACGTCGAAACCATTCAAGAACACACATGGTTCTGAAACAGCTAAGAAGAGAGCTAGTCAACAACATGTGCTGGCAAGCCCCGACCCCAAACAGTAATGTGTTGCACTGTGGGAGTTGAAGTCACGCGGTGTAAGATATGCCGTATGAAATAGGTTGTGCAAGCTACGTTGTGAAAGCTATGTTGTGTCTGGTACGTGGGGTGAGCTAGGTGGTATTAGCGATGTAGTGTGAGCTGCACGGTGTAAACTGCAAGTGCAGTATGTGATAGACACTATGTGGTGTAAGCCATAAGGCGTGAGCTATGTGGTGTAAGCTATGCTTCGTAACATGCGGTTAGTTATGCTGAGTAAGCTACGTTGGCATGTTCGCCCAGAGCCCGCACATCGATTTCACCACGCGGTCCACCCGCGTTGATCCAGCATGCGCCCAGCGCACGAATCCCCATCAAATCATATCATGCGGGCCACCTGCGCGCGTCCGCCGCGCGCGCATGGCCTTTTCAAGAACAAAGGTGCGAGGGTTTTGGGGCTTCCGCGCGCGCACTTCCTTACCATAACACTCACCAGCGCCGCCGCACAACGTCATCGTCACTAACAGTCGCCGTCGTTGCCGCCATCATCACTCAAGCATACTCGTCATCGACATCAACGGACACCAGCATCGCCATTGGTATCACACGCATCGGCGCCATCATTGGCATTACCGTCGTCATGGTCATCATCGCCACCACCTTCACCACTATCAACATCGTTGCCGCCGTGGCCGACGTCATCATGATACCGTGACCGCGCTCGAACCAGAGACCCGAGAAGTGCCCTCGCGCCAGCGCGGCCTTTCACACGCGCTGAGAAGTTCCCATCGCTATGTGCCATCGCGGCCGCATCGGCTGCGCCAAACCAGCTGGCCGCCCGGCCCGCGAGCTTGGGCGCGCCAGCGCGGCCGCAGAGATGCGCTAGCCATGGCCAAGCAGTCATCCCTATCGCCGCCTCATGGGTCGACATCTCCGTCGTCATCGTCATCGGTGCCTGGTGAGGTGTTGCCCGCCAAGTTACGGGGGGGGCGGCTGCGACGTTTGAACGAGCATGGGAGGTGGTCACGCGCGGTACAGTGTAGTCACTTGAACCCCATAGCTTGCACCACCTATGTTGCATCAAATAGATTGCACGAAATAGCTGGTATGGAACCACACAAGGTACATCGTTTGTAGTGTATTATATTGAACACAGCACGCCGGTTTCACCTTGCACATACTGCACCAAGAAGATTGCACATCGAAAGAGCAAGAGCCCGCTAGGCTAGCCCTCTCGAGCCTTCTCGGGATGTGCCGCCTGAGGCTGCCGGAGGCCAAAACTGTCAACAATGTTGATTAATACACTTCGTTTACTAGGGTGGTACGCCCTGCCAGGTGCCTGGAACCTCTCCCGCCCAAAACGACCCCAAGAGCCTGCACAGACACACCAGAGGCCCCCAGAGACCCCCAGAGCCCCACCCCCGAGACCCTCTGGAGACTCCCAAGGCTCGGCGGTGGAATTGGCCGCATGCACGTAGATACTATGCGGATACAAGATACATCTCTTAGGAAGACTGAGCGAATGCCACATGAAGATTGAATACGATTTGGACACTGCGTGAAAGCTGCACGAAGCCGTTACCGTAGTTTGAGCAATAAGAGGAGTACCCAAAGGCTCATGTAGAGTTGAATGATAGAGAAAGTGTATGTTTCGAAAGACCCAGAGTCACGATGTGCCGCCGTTTCTGGGCGCTCCTACTATCATCATACTACATCGCCAATGCGCATTGTACGAGCACCGCCACACCAACGCTACGTGTTGGACTACATGTTACATGATGTCTCCAGCGTTTTCGAAGGCGAAACTTGAACCTACATGTAATTACTCAAACCACTAGCATCGTAATACTTCCAACGAAGTGTGGTGCAGAACTACTGCGCGAATGCCATTCCAGAAGACATGCATCCACAGACTCCCCGTCGCTTCCCGAGGCCCACTGGGCGCCTTCTGGGGCCAATGGGGGCCTCGCGGGTACTGCTGGGAGCCTCCTGAGGGGCGCCTCCTGAGGGGGGCCTCTCCTCTGGGGGGCAGAGCAGCCCCCGGAGGAGGAGGAGGAGGAGGAGGAGGAGGAGGAGGAGGGGGAGGAGGAGGAGGAGAAAGAGGAGGAGGAGGAGGAGGAGTAGGAGGAGGAGGAGGAGGAGGAGTAGGAGGAGGAGGAGGAGGAGGAGGAGGAGGAGCAGAAGCAGAGTGGTGAAAAGCGATCGGCTGTAGCCCTCGGTCGGCCAGCTGCGCTGCTGTGAGACGGCGGCAAGAGTGCGGGGCCCACCGCGCAGGACCGCCCAGGCCCGCGCGCCGTCAGGCCGCGGGCCCCAGCGCGGCGCGCTGGGAGTCCACGAGGTGCTCCAGCAGGTCGACGTCGGCGGAGATGCCCATGCGTGAGGCCAGCTTGAGGAAGACCTCTCGGCGGCGGCGCGCCGACGAGTGCGGGGTGAGTGGCGGGCAGGCCTCTTCGGAGGGCATTCTGGGGGGGCTTCTCGGAAGGGACCACCCCCACTCGCGCAACCATGCCCGCCGCGCCTCCTGAGTGCCCGGGGGGGGGGAGGCCTTCTCAGGAGGGTCCGGCGGGGAGCTGCGGCCCTGCCCGCCTCTGCGCGCAGGGCCCAACGATACGATGAATCCCAGGTGCGGCGCAGCACAAGCCATATGGAAGGACACGAGGTCCCCAACCGCCCTGGGGCAGGCGACCCCCACGGCGGGTGGGTTCGCTTCGCGATGTGCCCCGTCCGCCGAACCTCCTTGGTCATGTCCCCGGTGAAGGCCTCAGCGCCTGCCAGGAAGAGCTCCTCGCTGTCCGCCTGCGAGACCTGCGGCGTCATGGCGGCGATGAGCGCGGAGAACTCGGCGAACTGCAGCCAGCCGTCGCCGGAGGAGTCGTAGAGCTGGAAGAGCTCTCCCATCAGCTCCATCTCGTGCGCCCGCTCCTGGGCGAGCGACCACGCCGCGGCCCACATCAGCACGCCCTCTGGGCAGCGCAAGACCCCGCCCTTACGCCACGCCCCGGCCAGGCGCTCCAGGTTCGCACCGGTGACCTGCACCCCCGCCCGCATGGAGCCCGGGCCGCTGGGGGCGCCGCCTCCGAGCGCCACAGCGGACAGGGCGCTGGCGACGAGCTCCGGCTGCACCTGCAGGTCCGCGTGCCTCACGACCAGCTCTGCGGCCAGGGAGGCCTCCAGGCTCGAGAGCCCGGTCGTCACGTTCAGCGACGCGCGCACCAGGCCCTCCGTGGGCGCGGCCTGTGGGGCGTCCTCCAGCACGCGAGCCCAGAGCTGGCCGATGATGTCTTCCTCGTCCTCGGCCTCGGGCTCGCCGGCGCCGCCCGCCTGCTCGCGCACGTACGCAGCCAGGAGGTAGGACACGTAGAGTACCTCCCGCCCCGAGGCCTCCCCGCCGCCCTCGAGGCCCAGGCCGCTGCCCTCGGGCTCCTCGCCGGCGCCCTCCGCGGCCGTTGAGGTCCCGTCGCCGGGGAACTCGATCAGTGCGAAGAACGAGGCCCAGAAGAACCTGGAGGTCGCCTTGCAACGCGCGGCGATCGTGCTGAGGGCCGCGACGACGGCCGAGTGCATCGACACTCCCGCGCCGCCCGCTGCGTCGCTCTGCTCGCGCCGGACCATGCCCAGCTCCCGCGCCACGGCGGCGAGGCAGAAGGCCGCGTCCAGAGGCAGGTCGTTCAGCGCACGTGTGTCGAGGCTGAAGCTCGACAGCCACCGGACGATATTCCGCTGCTGGGGCACAGCATCCCCCATCGAGGCCGCCGGCTTGATGCCCGCAAGGGCCGCGAATAGCGCCACCTCGTAGTTCTCGGGCATGTGCTCAAGCACCGAGCGGCACAGCCGCACCGCAGAAGATTCGACGTGCTTCGAGCGCCCCCACTTCAAGAGGTAGAAGCGCTTGATGCAGCCCTGGAACAGCTGATCGGACGACGTCTTGACGAACCTCACGGGCGCCGCATCCTCGAAAGTGGACAGCGACTCCCAGATACTCTGGAGCTCTGACTGCAGCGTATCCAAATCCATCACCTCCTCGGCCGCGCCATCGGGCTTCCCCTTTGCAGGCGCCGCCACCGTGCCCTTGTTGACGCGACGGCCCTTCGCCTTGTGTGGCGCACTCTGCTCCTGCGCCGCGCGGATGACGCGCCTCCAGAAGAGGCCGTCGCTCGCGCCAGTGACGCTGGAGTCCCTGTCCTGCACGGGCATGATCCCGTTCAAGTCCTGCTCCTGGGGGGACGACGAGATACCGACACCGCAACTCCCTGGACCTCTCTCGGGGCACGTCCTGACCAGCATGTCGAGGAACATCCAGCCGTGGCGGCGAGGGCACTCCAGAACGAGCAGCAACGTCGGTATCCTTTCCTCCTCCGAGCTCCAGCTGCCGGATCCGCTCCCGCAGGCCGACCGTCTCCACCATCTCCGTCACGGCCGTCCAGAGCCCCCCGGGGTCGAGGCCGTCTGCCAGGCGTCCAGCGTGCTGGCTGCCCTGCTCGCGGAGGAGGCCCACGACCCACGCGTCAAAGCCCTGCCGTCCCGCCTTCTGCAACATGGCGATCTCGTCCTCCAACTGGACCACGCAGGCCTTCTGCCACAGGCGCTCCACCTTCACCTTCTGGCTTGCGAGGCCGCCCAGCTTCGACACGCTGGACACATGGCGCAGGGCCTCGGGGGGGAGCTTGCTCTGCGCCTGAAGGGCTTTGAGCTGGGCCTCCACGGCGAACTCGTCAGCCCACCTGGTAGGGTCTGCCGCCGTCAGCAGGTACGTGTTGGTGACAGAATTCCACTCGTAGCTGCCCAGCGCCCGGAACAGGCGGCCGCAGTTGGCCACGAGGTCGTCGTACGTGAACCTTGACATCTCGTCTGGCAGCGGAGCAGACTCCTGGAAGAAGAAATCGTTGTCAGTCTGCGCAGCCCGCCCAACGGAGAAAGACAGACCCACCCTCTCGCCCGAGCGCTCGGCGGCCGCGCCGCCCTTCGAGCCAGTGGCTTCGGCCTTCGAGCCGACGCTCTTCGAGCCGACGCTCTTCGAGCCGCGCATCGGCTGGTCGCCCCTCGATCTGGCCGGCGGCAAAGTGGCGCTCTTGGACACGGGCCCCGATGCGTCCGGCGGACCCTCCGCCGCCTCCTTCGAGCTGGGCTTCGATGCCGCCGGGGCCGCCGCGGCGTCCACGACGACGAGCGGCGGCTCCGGCGCTCCCGCCGCGGCGCCCGCGCCGGCGGCCGCCGCAAGGTCCCCGCTCTGCTGCTTGGCGAGGGCCTCCCGCAGGGCCTTGTTGTCCAGCTGCAGCTTGGCGATCGTCGCCTTCATCTCCTTCATCCGGTCCTGCTGGGCCTTGGCGGTGGCGGCGCTCTCGCTGAGGGCGGCCTGGTGCTGCTCGTTCTCCCGCAGCAGCTGCGAGTACTCCTCCTCCTGGCGCGCCAGCGTGGCCTTCAGCAGGACGGCGCGCTGCTCGGCTCCTCCAGCCTGGCCGCCCGTCCCGGCGTGCCGCGACGCGATGTGGGCCAGCAGCTGCCGCTGCTTCTCGGCCTCCTCCCACAACCGGTGCAGCCGCTCCACCTCGCGGCGGCCCTGCACCACGAGGCGCTCGGCCTGCCGCACGCAGACGAGCGCGACGCGGTCGAAGACGTGCGACATTGACGGCACGAGGCCCTGCGAGAGCTGGGCGAGCTGCTCCATGGTCTCCACGAAGCGGCCCAGTGACCGCCTGGTGTCGTCCACCGTCGCCTCCCACGTCCGCGACTGCCGCGTCTCGCCATCCACCAAGTCCTCCATGCGCCCAAGCACCTCCGCGGTCCCGGCATCCGCTTCCGTCTGGGAGACGAGGCCCCGCAGCACGTCGTTCAGGGCCCACATCGTCCGCTGGGTCTCTGTCTCCTTGCCGTCCAGGATTCTCGCCACCCGCGCTAGCGCCCCCCGCTCCGGGTCCATGAGACCAGCCATGCGCCCGGCGAGCTTGCTGGCCTTGAAGTCCGCGTCGTTGAGATCGTACGCCACCTGCCTCACCTCCCCAGGCCGCAGGTCGATGCGCAGCATGTGGAGGTCGTTCTTCTGCATGGGCTCGCTCTGGAAGACCTCTTTCTCTGGGCTGACCGGGTCCCTCACGAGCAGCGGCACCCGCGAGGCGACCTGGATGCTCAGGAAGGGCACGTGGCTGCCGCACGTCCGGGAATCGCTCGACCGCCGCTCCAAGTCGAGGGTGAGGATGCTGCCCAGCTCCGCGAGATCAAGGGCCTGATCCTCGTGGCTGAAGCACACCCCGCTCGTGTTGTTCACGAGGCCCTCTTGGGGGCGGCGGAACTTCTCCAGCCAGTCGTTCTCGCGGCCGCCTGTCACCAGGTCCCTGAACACCGTGCAGCTCGCCGCCGCAGCGTACTGCGGGTCGGAATCCGAGGGTGGGAACGCACCACCCCTCTGCATGAACACTGCCGTCTTAGCCTCCTCGACCTCGCGCTCAGCCAGCTGAGCCTGGTACTTTGTGAAGTGCTGGCCCTCAACCCCCGCTGCGGCGGCCGCCCTCTGCGCCCCGCCTTCGGCGGTCTCGAGAGGCGCGTACAGGATCGAAGGAAGCAGGTTGGCACGCAGCTCTCTGCGCCATTGGTGCGAGAAGCCGTCCTTGTTGCTCTGGAAGACCCTCGGGGTTCGCCGCAGACGCCGCCTCGAGGCGTCCTCCTCGCCCGCCTGCAGGCTCATTGCCTCGACCGCCGTGGGCCGCCTCGTGTGCTCTGGACCGCCGCGAGCCCCCAGCGTGGAATCCAGGGGAGATCCACGGCTGCGGTAGTGGGTCCTGTCCGTGAGGGACATGGCCTGCCTCTGGCGGCCCAGCTCCGTGAGGCGCGCGGTGTCGAACGCCGGCAGCGTCGGCGGCCCCGACATGGCCGCCGAGGAGGCGCCGCGCGGGCGCCCTGGCGGCAGCATGGCCGCCGCGGAGTTGGCGCGGGGAGCCAGCCGCCTCCTGTGCCAGAGGTCGGTGATGACGACAAGGAAAGGAAGGAGGAGGAGCAGCAGCAAAATAGACACACGATGCCTAAATGATGCTGCAAGACACCCGCTCCATCCAAGGACCGCACCCCAAGAAATCCACACAAGCCTTACTTCCGCGTCCTGCGTTAAGATGGAAAAGCCTTTTTTTCATCCTTTTCGCGAACAGCCAGGGATGCGAAACGGTGTGATCATAGAGTTCGACGAAAGGTTCAGTGAGATCGCCAGTTTGAACCAAGACCGCCCCGTCTGTTTTTTTGTTGTTTCTCAGGCCCCTAAGAGACCTCTGGTACACCAGGTGCGCTTGAGGCCTCGGACGGCGGTTGGCGAACATCCTCCCGTGGCAACAGTCCAACTGGTCGCGACGGCGGAGCAATAACAACTCGGCAGTCGAGCGGGCGAAACAAGGCCAGAGGAGAGGAAGAGGACAACAAAGAGGGAAGGATGAAAACTGCACAAACGGAACTGAGCGCTGGTTATCGCCACTGCTTAGGAGAACGGCCTCAAGCAAGAATCGTGCGAGTGCGGAGCGATACGACCTACCCCAGAATAGTGCCGGTAAGACCGGGTGGAGAAGAGGAGGAGGAGGAGGACGAGGAGGAGGAGGAGGATGAATAGGAGGATGAGGTGGAAAAGGAGGAGGAGGGGCGAGAGAGACCAGCCATTAGCCGGGAGCAGTGTTCAAGCCAACCTGCAATAGGCGAGCCATCGCGCGCACCCTGGGACTGGAACAATGGGCAGCGGGGCTGGCTTATAAACCGCAGAAGTCGTCGCCCGACTGTTCGGCAGTCTGGGCGCTCACATGTCCGCTGCAGTGCAAGCGAAGAGACAGAAAACAAAGAGAAAGGCAGGCAGCAGCGGACAACAATGGTACAAAAATACCCCGGGTTCGTATCATAGCGAGACGGGCTGGGCTACCCGAGATACCAAATACAGCTAGTAATGTGAAGCGAGCGGCGCTGCGAAATACGACCGCGCAGAGAAGAGGCGGAGACCCCTGGCAGCAAGCCCGAAAACAGGGGAGGGAGAAATTCCCTACGAAACGCAAGTTTTGTACGGAATTTCCCCCTTCCATGTCTTGGCCCCCGCCCGCGGGGGGGAGGAAGGAGAAACAAGAGACAGACGAAAAAAACAGGGTAAAAACTACTGGACTTCCTCACGAGGCCGTTTGAAAGTGATCCTGACGAGATGCTGTGCGCGTGGGTGTCCAGAGACCGCATCTCGGACGCACCCGCGGAACGCGTCGGCCTCATCAGCGGCCCGGAGGCCGTGTCGGACGGCGTTGTGCGTTTTATATGATGCGAATACCCCGATCGCCCGGAACGCAGCCGCCGTGGCCCTGGTGTTGACGTCCCTGCAGTGCGTGGGTAGAGAGTGCTCGTGGGGGCGAATGCCCACGAAATCGCTGAGACACTCCTCCGCTGGCGGCCGGCTGAGTCCGAGACACTGGCGGCCAAAGGTATGACATGTAGGAGAAAGAGCGCACATAATGCTGTATACTGTCTTCCCCACGCGGGCAGAAGAAGAGGCAGCCCCCTGCCCTGCCGAAGCGGCGGGCGGTGGTCCAACTGTTCCAAGCAGAGCGGATTTGACGCGCTTGGACACGGGGGGGGGGACGAGGGGGGAGGCGAGGGCAAGAGCGTTGAGCCACCTCGCCGGGCGGCGGCCAGGCAAAACGTTGAGCTGCAATTTGTCCCATCGTTTCCTACTGCGCCGCGCCGCAGAGGGAGGGGGAACAGCGTAAAAAAACACGAGCCGCCTGCGCTTGCCACCCGCTCCGTTCCTGTGCAGCGGGGCTTGCAGGGTCGAGGAGAGAAAGCACCGCGCGCACTTGCCGCTCGGCTGCTGTCAGCTCAGTGGTGGCGTCGCGGAGCGAGAACAGAAAGTGCTGGTGGATGTACTGCTAGAAATGCCCCACCCGGGTCTGCTTCCTGGCGTCGCGGCTCAGCCGGTGGAGCTGGCGAGCCCGCGCTTGTATCCGGAGACCGCCGTGCGCGGCGTTCTCGAACCTGGCGACCCTGGCCATCGCCGCGCGGGCGGCGGAACGGACGTCGGGGAAACCTTTCGGGAACCTCATCGATTTCAGATCTTTCAAAGCATCCACGGAGAACCAATCCTGAGGGCCGCGGAACAGCGCACGGCACGCTTGCAGCTCGATCGCGTCAACGGAGCACGGCAGCGGGTCGAGCAGCGCGACGAACATGACGACTGAGCTCACGAAAACCTAGTAGGCCACGAAGGTGTCAAGAAGGACAAAGCCCAGTTGCCCCTTGAGCATGGCCCTGTCGGCGAATTTCTTGAAGGGGGCATCCCATGAGCTAGTGCCGCGGTCGGGGCCAACGACCATGCAGAGGTACTTTGGCAGTGTCCTGGATCGGGAGGGCCCCCCATAACGGGGCTTCGCGGATGAGCTGGTGACGCACTTCATCGCACTCGTAGCTAAAGAGTGGCACGAGGACGGTCTTGTTGACACTAATCCGCAGGCCAGAGATACGCTCACACTCGAGGAACATGTCCTGAACGGCGCCGAAGTGCTGGAAGATAGCAGGGTGCACCAGGGCTGCGCCGTCGGCGCGAGCGCGCACTCGACTCCCTGGGTAAGGCCACCCAGGCGCTGAAGTAAGATGTCCGACACCGTCGCGAACAGCAGCGGGGACAGGGGGCAACCTTGGCGGATGCGCCGTGCAGGGTCGAAGTCAGCGCGTCGCGAGCCGCCCGGAGCGATGGAGCACGAATTTCGGTAGCACAGGCAGACGATATAGTTGACCAGCCGCGCTGGCCAGCGGAGCTTGCGGAACACTGCGAACAACATGTCGCGCTCTACGGATCGGAACGCGGCGGCGAAGTCGAAGAACAGCGCCCCGCCCTCGCGAGATGTGCACGTGCCCATCGCCATGGTCTCCTCGATGTCAACCAGATTGGCTAGCACGCTACGCCAAGCGATGAAGCCCCTTCTGGGTGTCGACAATCTTCGAGCCGAAGACGGGTCCCACGAAATGTCGATCAGCGCTCGCTAGAAGACGATTGTCGGTGTTGGTCACGTTCAGCGGCCTCGTGTTCTCTGCTGTGAAGTAGCCCTCACCTGTGGCCATGGTGCCTGAAGCTTTCTGGGGCAACAGGAACAGCAGGCTCGCATTGAAATCTGGCCACTCCTCGTCGATGGCCGCGCAGCCAGAGTCGTCCATCAACGCGCGCACTGCGTCGAAGAGAACCGCAGTGGAGAGCTTGATGCAACGTCTCCAAGCGAGGAAACTGATGCCATCGGGGCCTGGGAGGGAATTGCTGGAACGTTGGATGGCGCGCCAGATGTGGCGCCTGCAGAGGCGGACAAGCGCAGGGGCCGCATCGACAGTGTCCCCGTCGCCCCTGTTGCCAGCGCCCTCGTTGAGCCACTCCTCGAGGAGTGTGTGGTCGATGCCCTTCGCGCGGAAAACGCCCATCCAGTGCCTCCTGAGTCCGCGGCCATCTCGGCGGCGCTTGTCAGGATCTGGCCATTTCTGACCGGTACAACCGACATGCAACCAACTCTACCAGGAGCGAGCCTGAAGATCAGGCGCAGGCTCTTCTGCCTCGCCTGAGAGGCCTGGCAGCATTGCCACTGACGAGGTCTGCGTGCGATTGGTTGAGCTCTTCAAGGGCGTGCTCTCTGGCCAACTCGGTCGCGTGGGCCCTGACGGGCCGAAGGCGGCTTGTGAGATTGCCCCAAATGCCGTAAAGGTTGTCCATCAGCTCGGCCAGGTGAGGGTAACGCTCGATGCAAGCAGAAATGCCTCCCATCATGCCGTTTCCGACGTTCCGCATGAACTTTATCGTAACGCCAAGCCGGTCTTCAAGGTCCACGGCAGCAGGAGGCCTGCCCATCGCGGCGTCTAGCCGACGGGCCACTTCTTTGATGGAGCCTTTGATCAGCTGTAGTCGGCGGATCGGCGACGCCAGCGGTTTCTCCTGGAACTTGCGGTGATAGTCCAAAGCCAGCAGGCGGGGAAAATCGTCGCGCTGCAGGGCGCGTTCGGACACTGGCCGCTCGTGCTCGCGGTTCCTGTCGGGCGTACTGCGAGATGCGTAAGCCGCCCTGTGCGCCGACAAATCAGGGCACCATTCCATCGCAGAGGCACGGAGGCATCGGTCCAGCTGCTCCGAGGCGTGGAAGTTCATGTAGAGCCGGTCCACCCGCGCCCTTGAAAAAGTTGGTGAAACCCGTGCACGCGAGCAACAACTGTTCGGAAGTGGCTCTCCTCCCCCTGGTCCCGCCTGCCCGTGTTGGAGCGCGTTGCTTAGTTCGTTCGGGGGGTCTGAGAAGAAAAAAAAAAAAAGGCGTTCAGAGGGTCAGTGGGTGGTCGTTCGCGCTGCAGTGCTCTCTGCGATGGCAGGGGTGGCCAGGCCATGGGCGGCCACTGCGAAACGCGTCGCGAGCAACGAAGCCGACGATGGGGTGATTGTACTTCGTGGGTAGGGAGTTGACAGTGAAAGAGGAGGATGGGGAGGGTGGGGGGAGGGGGAGGATGCGGAGCGCGAAGAGCGCAAAAAGGAGAAACGACGGAGGGCACACAACATTGCCTTGGGTCCCGTGCTCGGTCTCATTCGTGATCTTCTGTGCTTCTCTCTCTACCTGGTCTCAGTTGCAGCATGTTCATCCACCGCAGGGCTTTGTCTCCGAGGTCGCAGGCCCCCACGGCGTGGGGGTCTGCGACGCGATGGCGGTCCTGGCGCAGGGCGAAGCCACATAGCTGAAGCCCCCGCCGAGGATGGTCAGCGCCCTCGCACTCGATGAAATCCTTCCAGCCAGGCGGTTCCGCACACGCGCCCGGAGGGCTGGGAACGACCTCGGCGCGGCGTGCATCGACGGGTCCACGCCGAAGAGATCCTGTTCGGTAACGCTCGCCCCCGTGGGAAAATAAGATACGATGATGTCCAAGGTGCCATGGGGGCAGCTTAAGCTTGGCGGCCCCGCCGGGCCAGACAACCTCGAGCGGGGCGACGTGCGAGAAAAGCCTCCAAGAACGAGTTCTTCACGATGATGCCGACCCACGCGTGCCCTGGCGAAGCGCCGGCCGACCACCAGGCGGTGGTGCCGGTTGGAGGCCTCCAGGTGGCGTTCCCAGCATCGGTGCCGTGAGTTTCTGTCAGCAGGCAGACGTCGGACCTCGCGACAGGCTTGTGAACGTGAGAGGCCTTGGCCTCGTGGCGCGCCGGGTCCGTGGCGAGGAGGGCCTGCGCGTTCCACGGGGTCACCGCGACGTCCATTAAGAATCGGCCCTGCCTGGCCCCCTCCTGGCGTTGAGACCACCCACCGTTCGCGGGGTCTTGAGGGCAGGCGTGGAGAGGGCGTCCGGCGGCAGCTCGCCCAGGGCGCGCAGAAGCCTCCGGTGGCGGTGTATGGAAATGGGCACGTCATCTGGATTGGCTGTCAGAGACTGGTCAGGTGGCAGTTCGCGATCACCAGAAGCAACTGCAGGAAGAGGAGGAAGAAGTCGGTCGAAAGCAACAGCGCCAGAGGGGAGAGCACATGGCTGTGGGTGGTCCCAGCGGCCGGGCCCCGCCCGAGCCCTCTCCAGCATCGCTCGTGCAACGAATTCCAAGCCCATGCCCAGGGCCGGAGAGACGCCCCGAGTCTGGGCGGTAGCCGCCGGGGCCGCGAGCAGCTGCCGCCTGCCATTTCCCGGCAGGAATCCCAAGTGCATCGGTGTGTTCATGACCTCGATGGCGACGCTGTCGGTGCCTACGCGGACCGTCTGCTCACGAAGTGCAGCGTGAACCTTGCGGACTTCTGCAGTACTGCGTAGCAGGATCCGCAGGCGACCTGGGGGCGCGAACTGGTCCCGGGAGGCGAGGTGGTGTGTAAGTGTTGCACAAGGTTGCATGCTCGCCCATGAAGCTCAAGGAAGTCTCAAGTGATAGCTCGTTTTGAAAAGGAGCCACCTTCCATCCGTACAGCCGTAAGATATGTTCAACGTTCTGCTCTTCTTGATATGACTAGAGGAAGTCTCAAGCGAGAGTGCTCCAACCTTGCAATGTTGTGAACTTTCAAAACGAATGTGCACGGAGAAGGAAACATATGTTGAAACGGAACCGCCCTCCATCCTTGTCGCTGCTGCAAGCGTTACAAAAACGAATATGCGCGGCGCGTGGGCGGAAGTCACACTTTGCAAAGGAGCCGCCATGCACCAATCATTGCACCTACGACCAAAATTTGAATGCAGATGTGCATGGCGCTTGGGCGAGAACCACGTGTTGAAAACTACGTTTCCTCAATTCCGTTGTACAAGATAGGCTTACATATTGCTTAGCCCCATCCAGCGATGCCGCCGGATGAAATGGAGCTGGGGAGTCGGCAGGCTGTCCTGTCGCAGGGCCGTCCTCGCCCGTTTCTGCCTGGTGAAACGAAGACGCTGGAGCGGAAGACGAGCTCCACACAGCTGAAAGTAATGTGCTCAATCCTTTCGAATGTTGCAGGCTTGCTTGTCGTAAAAATCAGTTCTGGCTGCTCCAAAACATGTGCGCGGTCATTTCCGATAACGACTCCCCTCCATCCGTGGAGCTGTTGCCACTTTGAAGATTCACGTTCATAAATGGCGCAGAAGCCTCAAGCGAAAAGCCCAGCCCGCCCTGCTAACACTTCCGGTGGCGCGACAGGGGGGAGTTATCTTCTATTCGGAACAGGGATGGAGAAGGTGGAGGAGGACCTCACCCCACGGGGGCCTGGGCGAGGGCAGATGACGAGGATGGGAGGGCACGGGGACAGGAAACAAAGAGAGAGCACCAGACCGCGGACAGGACCGAGCCAGTCTTGCGTATACGAGCTGCTCGCTACCGGCCGCGTTCCCAGACGCAGTCTGGACGCCCTGGCGAGCGCTGGTGCAGGGAAGGCAGGGACATGACTAGACAAGGATCTAGAGCCAACGATGTGTTTTTCAATGGGTCCCACGTCCTCCCCACGGCACTGGCAGAGAAGGGGTGTCGTAAGGAGCAGCAAATAGACTCGAGGGGAGGAACGGGAGGATGATGAGGAGGACCATGGACAAGGAGAACAAGAAAGGGAGGAAAAGGGGGGGCGGGGAAGGGGGAGGGGAAGGGTGGTCATCATCCTCCTTGCCCTCCTCCTCCTTCTCCCCCTCCTCCTCCTCCTCCTCCTCCTCCTCCTCCTCCTCACATCCTCCTCCTCACCACCTCCTCCTACTCCTCCTCCTCCTCCTCATTCAGGTCCCCCCCTCCCCCTCCGCGTCCTCCCCCTCCCCCTTTGCCCCTCCTCCTCCTCATACGGGTTCCGCGGAAGGCGGCGAGATGGACCCGGCAGGAGTCCTGGAGGCTCGCACTGGTGCCCACAAGGTGGTCCTGCAGCCTCACGAGGAGGTGGGCAGGTCGTTGCCGTTCAGGATGGCCAAGGCCTGCTGCGAGCCGCTGTAGCAGGATCAGGAGAGGGGAGAAGGAAGGAGCAACGGCAGCAGGAGAGGAAGGAGGAACGGCAACGGCAGAGGGGAGAAGGGAGGAACGGAAGGGAGGAGGTAGGGAGTGAAGAGTTGGAGGACCACCTAAGTATACCCAGAAGACACACGAACCAACCCCCGAGAGGCCTCAAAGCGGCCCCGAGACAACTGCAAGACGTCTCAAGACAGGCCCAAGACTCGCCCGAGATGCCCACTGGACCGCCCGAATACTCCGCAGGATACCCCCGAATCGGCGGAAGACCAGCAATGGCTTTTTCGCGATGGCATCAAGACCCTTCCGGACTGCCCCACGGTTGGTTTATCCGACATCGTGCCCGTGGCACGTTGAGGCGTGGTAGAATGGCAAAACTATCTGGTAGGGCTTCGGCCAGTCTCACAAGCTCACCCCACCCAACGAGCCACTCTCCGTCGCATGTACCGCCCCCCCCTATGTAGGACACATGGGCGGCCCGACACCTCCCTGGGGCTCTCCCAAGATCTTCAAGGCCATTCATACGGCCCAACATTGCTTGAAGAGGCACCCAACAGCCTCCAGAAGGCCCCAAGAGGCCCCAACAGGCCTCAAGACTCAAGAGGCTTCCAAGACATCAAAAGGGGCCAGGAAGCCATCCACCAAGGCCAAAAGAGCCAGTATGCCTGAGGTTCCCCGGGCCTGTCAACTCAATGTAGTTTCGAGAGGGCCTCGGAGGAGCCACAGAGAAATTCACAGAGCTGGAAGCCCGGAAGCCCCCCAAATGGCCCAGGACAGCCTCAGGGCTTCAAGATTTCCCAAGAGGGCCCAAATGTGGCCCGAAAAGGTCCCAAAACACCCCCCAGAAACTCTCCAGAAGTCCGAGAGAAGCCTTAGACGGCCCAACCTGGCACCAAGACGGCCTAAGCGAGCCACAAGACGACCCAAGAGAGCCCCAAGAAGGCTCAACGAGGGCCTGGCAGGAGCTCAAGACGGGCCGCATGAAGCTAGATATCCTCTCATCGGGAGAGCTCTGTAGAACCATCGCGCCTCAGACGGCGAACCTCGTACAACTGGTGGGGCCACCGTAGAACCAGATTGGTCAATGGTAGAAGCACCCTGGGGCCATGTCGATGCTGCGCTGGCAGTGTGGCAGGCATAGAAACAGGAAGCTGAATCATGACAGACTCCAGGTTGCCATCTGCCTATGGCACGCGAGGTCATGATTGCACCGCCATGCCAGCGCGACCCTGACAACGGCAGAGAGAGAGTGGATGCCTTCTGGGACCAACACGGGCGCTATTGCGATCCGAGGCAAGAAGTACTCATGTGACATGCGTGCCACGCCAATAGGTTTGAAACCGTTGCGCGGCCAGAACGAATCAACATACGTAGCACGATAAACATGCCTGGCTTCATGCAACCGTCCCACACCGATACGGCAAACGAGCGCTCGGGGGGGGCTGTCTGGGCGGACGAGACCCCAGGGCTGTGGGACGTGTTGCCCTCCTCCCACAGCTGTTGACCCTCCCCTCCTGCTCTTCCTCATGCCGCTGCTGCTGCCTCCTCAAATGTTCCACCTCCCCCTGCCGCGTGCCCCGTACCCTGCATCCGGATCCCGAGCCAAAGCCCTCCACCTCCTGACACGTTGCCTCCTTGTCCGCCGCGCTTGCGGCGCGACCCCTGGCCTCCTGTAAGGATTGGATCTCCTCCCTCCTGCGCACCACCCTCTCCTCGTAGGAGTTGCCCAGGTCGATGCAGGAAGGCTTCAACCTAAGCTGCTGCACGGTGCGGCGGCGCGCAGGCGAAAACCACCAAGCTGGGACAAGATGGCACCCAAACAGGCGGGACGCTGCGAGGAGCAACAGCTGAAGAAGAGCCACCTGAAATTCGGGATCCGATACAGCACCTGCGTACCGCTCGAGATGCCCTACACCCTGCGAAATGCTTAAGAAACCATGGGTTAAGAAATTCAGAGTCTCAGAACTGGAATAAAAACCCAGAACTTCTATCAAAATCTTGGGATTTACATTGACAAGTTAAGAATAATCAAGACTCTGGCCGAAAACTTAGGTTTTCTTATGCATCGCCTAAGGTGTAGCCAGCAGTGCCCATCCAGACGTCCCAACCCACAGGCACGCGCAACACACAACCACACGCGGACCACACCACATCCGCCGACGCCCGCCTGCCGGGCGGGATAAGGCGTGTCAGATATGTGACTACGGTAGGTTCGTGCGGCGTCGGCGCGCGCAAAGGATTTTAACACCGCGTCGATCGTTCAATCTTGAATCGATCGTGGCCCCGATCGTTCAAGGTTGAATTCAATTGGGTCCAATGGCGTTCCCGCGTCTTTCGGTGCTTCCGCGTCGCAGAATTCAACCTTGAACGCCTTCGCCGGCGTCGCCGGCGCGCCATCGCCGCACGAACCTACCGTATCCCTCCCCCTCATTCCTTTCCCCCTCCCCCAATCCAAAATTGCGCTTAAGAGGGGGCAGGCTCCTCAACGCACCCCCTGGACATCTGGAGCTTCCAAACTTGCACCCAGCGGCCTCCGAGATGCCCAAGATGCCATCTCACCTGGCTCAAACTGGCTCCAACATGCCACGGAGAGATGAAACAGAACCAAGATGGCCTCAAGACTGCCCAAGTGGCCCGCAGGACGCCCCACGAGGGCTCCAAGAGGACCCACCAGAAAGCCCCAAGAGGCAAACATTGTCCCACTCCCTTTGGAAAATGCATACTTTGCGGAAGTTCGACTCCTCGGTCTCATCAGCGTCCCAGGCTGCTCGAGGGGCCCCAAAGATCGCCTCCAGGCGGCCCACGCAGCCCCCAAGACCAACACGGCCCAAGAGGGCCCCGAGACGGCCCAAGAGCCGCCCAAGGTGGCACCAAGGGGCTCCAACAGGACCCCAGAGACCGCCGGCAGGCGCCCAAGATGGCCCGAAGCAACCTTAAGGGGCCCAGAAGATGTCCCCTACAATGTCCCAAAAGGGTCCCCAAGACGCACCCAAAGGACTGCAAAAGGTTTCCAGGAAACCCACAAAGCCTTACCTCGTGCACTTCTTCATCGTCCAGCACATCGTCGTTACCCTCCTCATCACTCCCGCCATCGCCATCTAGGCGGCACCGCATACGCGCTGCAACGTTCCCCAATATACCCCCCAGAAGAAAAGAAGTTGCATGTCTCATGTGTATCTCCTCTCGTTTGCAATTTCCACCTCAAGCAATGCCCCCCAAACAACGGAAGGCTCAGAGCAGGAACCCAGATCACCCACCTTCGGCTCGCCCACGATCTATACCTCCAACAGCCCATCGGAAGGTCCAGGCAACATTCAGACACTCCCAACCTGAGGGCCCGTGGGGCCTCACCCATGGGCTTTTCCATCGTCCAGTACTCCGACTTCGTCGTCAACATCACCACCAGCATCGTCTTCTTGGGGTCGGCGGATAGTGTGCGCCTCTTGGGTACAGATGATCGACGGCTGTGTCTGATTTTGTGGCGTGCTCCGGGCGAGCCAGCACGTCCTCGGGGCCAGCCCGTTCCGATGTTCTTGCCTTCGCCGGCCGTCCCGATGCTTCAACGATCTCCGCATCTGTTCCCGTACGTCTACAGCCACTACCCTCCCACATCTACACGTCGTTCATTTCTAATCGTGCGCATTTCTATGTGTGCTCGTTTCTAATTGTTCCTGGCCCCCTAGTGGCCAGGAAGAGGCCCAGGATAGAACAACTAGAAATGACAGGATCCTGGCCCCCCAAAAATCAAGGAATTTTCGAAGATTTCGAAATGAACAACGTGTACTGCCAAGGATATGCTACGTTGACTTTCTGGCTTCCACTCTCCAGTCTCCGCCCTGCATCCCTCGGCCCTCTCTCTTCTCAACGTTCTGCCATCAGTCGACCTAGACCGGCGTCGTCGTCTGCGGGAGGCAAGATAGCGGATCGAGTCGGGCTAGCCAGAGCCATCGCAGCAGAGGCGTCAGACTCCCATGTTACTTTGTGCTCGCTGATCCCTGCCCCGTCTCTATGTAGTATGTGTGTGTGTTTATACATCGGCGCTGCGAAAGTTTTGACCCGCTTCGTGCTTCCACCAAGACAATTCTTAGGCGGGAGCGTCATTGCGAATTCGAGCTGAAGAAGTGCCAACCTAGATTTTCGAGGAAATCCTGGGCGGGGGCACCACTTCTAAATCAAACCAGAAGGGTGTCGAATTCCAAGAAGTCCTGGGCGGGAGCGCCATTTCAAAATCGACCCCGAAAGGCTTCTTCTATCTGTTTCGAAGGAAGTCTTGGGCGGGAGCGTCATTTCGAAATCGAAACCGAAATTTTCGAAATCGTTCGACGCTGTTTTTGGAGGAAATCTCAAGCGACCGGCGTTTCGAAATGGCCGCACCGCATGGCGTTTGACATATGAAACTTCTGACCAGAGATTTCGAACGTGTGGTTTTCGCTTGAGGCATCATTGAAAAAACGATTTCGACTGGACTTCAAAACCATCGGGCTCGAATTCGAAAGGGCGGTTCCTCCCGAGACTTGAGCAAAACAATGCTTGAACAGAACATTGTACTGGGGCCCTGCGGCTTAACAGGCCAATTTGACGTTTCCACTTTGTCCGCGTGCGCAACGCCAATGACACCATTGTGCCGGGGGCCCGTCGCCTAACGGGAAGCGCTGCATGTCGGCCAAACCTTCGCAGCGGCGAAGTATTACGTGTGTATACATATAGATGCACGTATACACAAACATACATATACATGATATGCTCTCTGCTCGCTATTCTTACCCCTGTGCTCTCTAACCCCTGCTCGCTCCCCTCCGATCCCGGGTCGCGTCCGACGTTTGAGACCGAGGCGCCAGGTCGCAGGGTTCGGGTTTCGGGAGGCCTTCCAAGTCCGCGGCCAGCAGCTCCAGAGGCCGAAGCTCCCGAGGCCCGGGGCTTGAGACCGAGGCTCCAGATCAGGACGGCTCGGGGGGGGGGAGGGCGGGGGGGAAGGGCCCCCTGCCCCCTGCCCTGGGGACCGGGACGGCTCGAAGACTGCCAGGGCGGCCCGCGAGATGTCTCCACGGGGCCGGGGGGGCGGAGGGGGGGGGGTCGGTGGCTCATAGATGGGGGGTCCTGAGTGATAGGGTCCTAAGGAGGAGGTGCCTCAAACAGTGCAAAGCCACCATCTTTGAACCACCGAGGAGGGGGGGGGGGGGGCAAGCGACCGAGCGAGACCCGGCGTGCGGGACCGGTTGTGTGGCCGTCCTTGCGGCCGATGGCCAATATAGAGTGCCACTGAAGAAATTCCTTCGGCCACCTTCCATTGAGAACGGGGACGGGGGGGGGCGGGCGCCGCGAACCCTGCGATCGCGTCCTGCCTCCGCTGCCCGCAGGCCAAAGGAGCTGCAACAAGTGCGGGACCAACCCCTCCGCGGTGCGCGGCGCCAGGCGGCGCGGCCGAAGCCTGCCGCGGCGCACGAGCGGCGGCACTTCGGGCAGGTACTGGCCCAGGTCAGCGCAAGCCCTGGTCGGTCAGGCCCTAGAGACTCCTGCAAAATCCTGCAGGACACAACACAGGCCTCGTGGGATTCTCGAATGGACCGGCAATTTGGGGCCCAACGCTGGGATATACGACGGGGGGAATCCATCCTGGAGACGGGTGCGTCCGAATAGCCCCCGCGGGGTGTATCCCAAGGTTTCCCCATGTTTCTGAGCGGCCAATTTTTGTCGGGCGGAGCTCGGGGATTTGGGAAATAACAACGCCCGCGAGAAGCCTGCAGGATCCTGCGCGTTAGCCGCTAGATCAATGCAGCCACGGCCATTAAGGAAACGGTGCTTGTCCACATCCAAAGTGGGGTTGTCGTGGGGTTCCGTGTTGTGCACGCGCACGAACACCGCAATCCTCACACAGCTCACCTCGCACTCCCTCTCGTCTCACCATTTCTCACACGCACCATCACCACCATCGCCATCATCATCGCACCGCCATCACCAATACCACTATGCCATCGCGACCAGCAGCCATGGTCATCACCATCGCCACGCCATCTGTTCACACTCGCCATCACCATACGGAATCTGTCCTGCATCATCACGATCATCACGGTCGTCATCACCATCATCATCGGACACACATCTATTTTAGGAAACCTCAGGCGGGATCCTTGCCCGTGAATGGCTTGGGAAGAAATCTTCGGCGGGAGGCCCTCCTTATGGAGCCCGCAAATAACGATGTTGATTCACAGGGGTCATCGGAAAAGTGTAAGTGGCATGAATCAAGGGCTCCGTAAGCCTGCAATTATCCTGCGGGTTGCTCGTCCGTGACTGAATTGCGAAGGAGTCTCACGTGGTAGAAACCTCCCGATGGGGTACGCAAGCTACGTTATTGATCCGAGCGGGTCGGACTCCGGAATTGTCTTTACTTGTCGGTTCCCTAATCCGCAATATGGCGCACGTCCCGAACGTGAACGTCGCCACTGAATGAATGGGGAGGAAGTATCATGCGTTAGCCCCATCTCTATGAAGGCCGCAGCTCGTATTACCAATCAGAACTGGCCTTCGGACCCCTGTAACCTTCGTCGCGCTTGGGCTCTCCAATCCGGAATATGGAGGAAGTCTCGGGCGGGGGCCTCGTCTGTGAGTGTTTTGCCGAAGCGCCTCAGGCGGGAACCCCGTTTGTATAGGGTTTGCAGCTCACGTTACGAATCCGAGCGGGATGTCGAAACCTTGTAACTGTCCTCACGTTTTGGCGTTTTGAGGCTTGAGCAGTGGGAAAGTCTCTGGTGGGATCGTCGTGTGTGATTGAATGGTGAGGAAGGCTCAGGCAGGAGCCCCCCCGCATGGGGCCCGCGGCTCGAGTTACCAATCCGAGCGGACCACCGGACCACCTGTAGCTGTCCCCGTGTCTGGCCTCTTGAGACTTGGGCATGGCGGAAATCTCGGGAGCGAGGACCTCGTCGGCGAGTGACTTGCGAGGAAATGCGTGCAAAACGTGCTGATCCTGCGGCCGCCCACGCGAGAGTTCCTGGAGCGCGGGCAGCCTCCGTGCGGAAGGCGCTCAGGGAGCTCGACAGGAGAGTTGGGAGACCAGGGCCGAAGCGGAGCAGCTCGCGGCAGAGATGGGCTTCGCGCTGCCCCCCGCCCGAACGCGGCCGCGACTAGCTCGACGCTTGCGAGGCTGTTCCAACGGTTTGCTCCTGCGCCCTAGCGGTTCGCGGGGTTGTCCCGACGGCCTGGCCCACCGGGTTGTCCCAGCGGTTGTCCCTGACGCACACGGAGCGAATACACGTCCTGAGGATCCTCCTCCTCCTCCTCCTCCTCCTCCTCCTCCTCCCTCCTCCTCCTCCTCCTCCTTCCCCCCCCCCCTCCTCCTCCTCCTCCTCCTCCTCCTCCTCCTCCTCCTCCTCCTCCTCCCCCTCCTCCTCCTTGTCCCAGCGGTTTCGCCGTCTGGCCATCGGAGAACGCGCCCGTGCCGGCCGTGCCGGCCGCCAAGGAACATCGAGTTGCGCGCCCTGGCAAAACGGGGGAGGAGGTGGATGCGAGAGAAGAAGCAGGAAAAGGATGAGGCAAACCAGGGGGCGGGGAGAGTAAACCCGCCGCGGCGGAAAGGAAAAAGGCGATATAAGAGAACGGGGGAAAAAAAACCTACCTACACGATCACCCTTCGGGTTAGAAGGTGGCCCGGGGGGAGGAACCAAGGACTAACTCCATCGATCTCATTATCGATCTCACGATCAATATCACGATTGATTTCACTATCGATGTCACAATCGATCTTACCATCGGCCTCACTATCGAACTCGCGATCGATGGCATTATCTATCTCGCTATCGATTCAACGATCGACATCACGATCCATCTTACAATCAATCTCACGAGCGGTCTCACCAGTCACTTTCGACCTCACTACGGGGCACAGACGGGACAGCGACGGGGCCCCACGGCGGGACAATCTGGCCACAGCCCGCCCTCCGGGGGAGGTTCGGACAATTGTCTTGCCACGCCCTAGCAACATCGGAGCCATTCCCCCCACCAACCCACGCAGCTTCGCCTCGCCCGCACGCACGACACGAACCCGAACCCGAAACCGACTCACTGGTGGGGAGGCCTTTTGTAACGTCGATATCACCCCCAGCATCTGGCTTCCAGATTCGTCGGATATTGAAATTCTCATGCGGGGTCCTACCGTGGGAATTCATTATCCCTCCACCCAAGCGTCCGTGGCGGAGGCGGGGGCGGTGGTCGCAGGCGGGCAATGGTAACAGTGGCGGGCGCGGGCAATATACGAATCGCAATGGCACCTGAGGTAGTCGTGGTAAGAGAACAGCATCAGCAGCAGCAGTAGCGCGAGCAGTACCAATACTAGTAATCGTGGCAATGCGAATCGCAGCTGTAATAATACGGGTAGCAATAGTAACCGTAGTCGTCGGCGTCGTCGTCGTATTTTTAGTAGTAGCAGTAGTTGTGGTTGTTGTGATTAGTAGTAGTAGTAGTAGTAGTAGTAGTAGTAGTAGTAGTAGTTAGTAGTAGTAGTAGTACTAGTAGTAGTAGTAGTAGCGTAGTAGTAGTAGTAGTAGTACTTGTGTAGTTGTTGTAATAGTAGTCGTTAGTAGTAGTAGTAGTAGTAGTAGGTAGCAGTAGTAGTAGTAGTAGTAGTAGTAGTAGTAGTAGTAGTAGTAGTAGTAGTAGTAGTAGTGTAGTAGTAGTAGTAGAGTAGTAGTAGTAGTAGTAGTAGTAGTAGTAGTAGTAGTAGTAGTAGTAGTAGTAGTAGTAGTAGTAGTAGTAGTAGTAGTAGTAGTAGTAGTAGTAGTAGTAGTAGTAGTAGTAGTAGTAGTAGTAGTAGTAGTAGTAGTAGTAGTAGTAGTAGTAGTAGTAGTAGTAGTAGTAGTAGTAGTAGTAGTAGTAGTAGTAGTAGTAGTAGTAGTAGTAGTAGTAGTAGTAGTAGTAGTAGTAGTAGTAGTAGTAGTAGTAGTAGTAGTAGTAGTAGTAGTAGTAGTCGTAGTAGTAGTAGTAGTAGTAGTAGTAGTAGTAGTAGGTCGTCGTAGTATTAGCACTCGTAGTATTAGTATTGGTAGTAGTGGTGGTAGGAATAGTAGTAGTAGTAGTAGTAGTAGTAGTAGTAGTAGTAGTAGTAGTAGCAGTAGTAGTAGTAGTGGTAGTAGTACTAGTACTAGTAGTACTAGTAGTGGTACAATGACTCGTAGTAGAAGTAGAAGTAGTCCTACTACTATTACTACTACGTGTTCTACTTCTTCTTCTACTACTACTAATACTACTACTACCACTACTACCACTACTACCACTACTACTACTCGGGAACGGACCCGCCCAGGTCGATTGGGCGCCACGCGGGCTCCGTCTCGGGACACCCGGCACCGATAACCTTGCGCGCTCACTTGGAGCTCAGATGCGGACCCCTTGCCGCGGCAGACCGGATGGTCTTGCCAGAGGAGGTAACCCAGCAGAAGTGCCGGCACGCGAGGCCGCCCCGATATCTGCTTCGGGCTTCAGGTGCTTCTTCATGTCCACCCCCGCCACCTATAGGGGTTCTCGCAAGACGTACTTTAAGCGTTCGTGCCGGCTCGGGTACGTCGCAAACCCCGAGTTCTCCACGTTCGTCTTCATGGACTCAAGTAAAACCTCCCAGGGCATGCGGTCGCTGACGCAGCCGCCTCTGGCCACTGTCCGACTTTTCTGGTTCAGCATGTCCTCGTTGAGCAGGTGCCCGTGATCTCCCTCGAGGTAGTAGATCCGACTGTATGTCCAGCGCGGCGATACGATGGCAGCCTCCAACCTCCAACCATCTGAAGCGCGCCCAACGAAATTGTCGCTCGTCAGAGCCATAGGAGAAATTTGGCTGGACCTCTCGTTCCTGGACTTCCAGAAGTCCCGACAAATTGGAACCTGGCAGCTCCCGCAAGGGACGCGCGGCGCCTGCCTGCATCGAAGCCCCAGCGCGGCATCTTCGGGACAACGCAATACGCGGGTAGATGTTCCCTCTGGAAGCCGAAGTTCCCGCTGCCACTAGTAATTGTCCTCGCCGAAGTTAATCGCGCCGTGGACTGGATGCACTCCGTGGCCAGGACGGCTCTGCGCGTGCCGATGTTTACACGTCGTCATCCGGAAAGTGTCGCCAAACGCCTCCAGAGGCGTGCCCCCGCGCTCACCATGAGAATTTCCGCGCGCGTCGCCCAAGACTACCACCTTTGGCGATTGTGCATGTCCGAGCAATCACTCGCGCGATCGCAGTTCCTTGCGCAGGTGCGCATCTGGGTGCAGCAGAGGCACATGTTGCTTTTGATGTTGCCTCTGCGCGCCGCCCCGGCAACCTGCAACCGCATGCGCGCGTCGATAGACAAGGCAATGCAGGGCGCGCCTCTTGCTCGCGCATTGCAGTCGCAGCGGCGCAAAGCGCCGCGTTGTCCAAACTTACGTCCGCGATGCGCTTTTCGCTCAGGCTTCCTCGGGAGGAATCCCCGCGACTGACCTAACCCCCTACCCACGGGGCCCCTGGAAATCGCCCATTCTCTCCGTGGCCCCCGCGCGCCCCCGAGATCGGGGAACAGGAATGCGAACATCGCGGACAACGAAAAACAACAATTCATCCAGAGCAACTACTGTTTCCCCAAGGACCCTTGAAGCCCAGAAGCATACACGTCTTGAAGAAGGTATACCATATGATAATAAATGATTGATACGAACATTCGACAATACGTAGATGCTGGGAACAATAACAAACATATAGGGCAACACTGACAACACTAATATATGATATCAATAACAACAATACTAGATGTGAGCAGTAGTATAAATAATGGCTAATCCGATGAGAACACTTACAATAATAATAATAAGTATTCTTAAACATATCATATAAAAGTCGTGATAGCAATACAAATGCGAATAATCAAAAATTATGACAATGAAAATAAGACGGTTAAATTTAACGTTAATGTAAATAATAATCCGCCAGCCCCCTTGTGGGGCCACCAGGCTGTAGGACGGAGGTTTGCTGCTCCCTGCACCAGTTCCACCTTCCAGTTTCCACTGTTACAGTTCTGCGTCTTGCTGCTTACTGTTCCTTGTTGATGGACCGCGCGAGGGGGGAGGAGCCGAGGAGGAAACTAGTTGCCACGCCCGAATCGCGTTGTTTGAATTCCTGGGGGGGGGGGGGGGGGGCGTGGGACACGTAAAATGTCACCGGAGAAAAAAAAAACAAACCGATTTTTGTTGTAGGGCTGTAAAGCTATAAGGTCATGAGGCTATAGGGCTATAGGGCTATTGGGCTATTGGGCTATAAGGCTATAGGGCTATAAGGCTGTAGAGCTATAGGGCTATAGGGCTACAAGGCTATGGGGCTATGGGGCTATGGGGCTATAGGGCTATTGGGCTATAGGGTTATGGGGCTATGGGGCTATAGAACTATAGGGCTATAGGGCTATAGAGCTATTGGGCTATATGCTATTGAGCTATTGGGCACCCCGGGCACCCTGGCACCCGGGCACCCGGCCACCGAAATCGGCCACGCACCTCACCGGCCACCCGGGCACCCGGGCACCGCCGGGCACCCGGGCACCCGGGCACCCGGGCCCGGCCACCGAAATCGGCGACCAACCTCACCTAAACCTTTAATCCGCTAGGACCCCTACAGAGGCAAGCTCTGTTAGGGGAAATACATGAAATTCGCGCTCCCGAAACCATAAACCCTCCAAGATTACACAATACTCGCGTCCCCGAAGCCATAAACCCTCTCAAATCACGCTAAACTCACGTCCCCGAAGCCGTACACCCTCACAACATACGCCACAGCCATAAAACCTAGTAAATTATGCAATAGCTGCGTCCCCGAGGCCCCGAGGCCACAAACACTTGCAAATCACTCAATATTCGCGTCCCCGAAACCATAAACCCTCGTACAGTATGCAATATTCGCGTCTCCGAAGCCATAAACGTGCGTAAATGGCGCCAGATTTGCGACCCCGAAGCCATAAACCCTTGCAAATTAAACTTTAATCGCGCGTCCGAAGCCATCCACCCTCGGAAATTACACAGGTTCGCGTCTCCGAAGCCATAAACCTGCGTACTTTACGTTATATGTGCGAGCCCGCAGCCATAAACCCTTGTAAATTATGCGCCATTCGCGTATCCGAAGCCACAAACCCTCGAAATACAACAACGAATTCAACAATATCATCAGAATCCCAATTTGTCTTGCCGATTACTCATCGTCTTCGCGTGAATTTCTGACGCTGCTTCACGGCGGCGCCAAGGCCTCATGATTTCGCTCTTACATTGCCCATTATCCGAGAGAGGGGGCCGGCGGCAGGGGGCGAAGCCCTTACGAATAAGAAGAAGAACAAGAAGAAGAAGAAGAAGAAGAGCATTCGCACTCGTAGTATTAGTGGTGGCAATACTACGAATAATCGCAGTAGGTCTGGTGATAGCGAAAGTAATGGTCAATGGAAGCGTTCACGAGCACTACAATGCGCTTGCGAGCACCACGCCTCGTGTTGAGGAGCGCAGAACGCCAAGCAGATGGCATGAAAGGAGCTCGCGCGCCGAACGTCAAGTAGAAGTGGAAAAAAAGAAACGCCCTGGAGGAACCAAATAACTGCACAAACATTGTATGGATCTGCACTGAAGCCCCCTCCCTGGTGGCGCCGGAGGCGCCGCCGAGGGGGGGCCCAGCGCCATTCCCAGCAATTTTCGAGGAGCTCCGAGAAATTATGTTTATGCACTCCTTCTTCTATCCTCAACAAATCTTCTGTCTCAAGAAATCGAAATACAAGCGTGCAGAATGCGATGATCATACAGACGCACACGATCTATAACTACGACGATGACGGCTACGACGACGATTGTGACGGCAATCTCGATGAATACGACGACCATTCAAGGAAATAATGCTAACACGGCCGACTCCTACGACTCCGATCCCGACGACCACGCGATGACGACCATGATGACGACCGCGACGACGATCACCACGACAACGACGACGATCGCGACGAGTACGAAGACTACGACGACTACGAATGTCACGACGACGGTCACAACGATGACCACACGCCGACGACGACTATCACTACGACCAAAACGAATACGACGACGACGGTGACGACGACGACGACGACGACGACGACGACGACGACGACGACGACGACGACGACGACGACGACGACGACGACGACGACGACGACGACGACTACGGCAATCGCAACGACGATCACCACGACCACAAGACGACGACGACGACGACGACGACGACGAGTATACCGCGTGAACCCCGCGCGCGTGAGCAAAAACTGCCGGATCCTGCATGTGCGACAGGAGCCTGCGAGCGCAGCACCATGTCTGCAAGCACGGGCAATGAACCCGCCAACGCCACGCTAGCCTGTGCACGTTTAAGTAGCCTGCAAGCACCCATTACCTGCGAGCATCACGTTGGGAGTGCCGGAGGCGCACTACGGGGGGGGGGGGGGCGTTGTGTGGAGAGGTGGGGGAGGGGCATTCTGCGCATTGTGCGCGTTATGGCCCAGAGGGTTAAGAGCATTCCCACCAGCAAGGAAATCACTGGACGATAAAAAGCATCGGAGGAGGAGCAGGAGGAGCACCGGAGAAGAAGCAGGAGAGCAACACGAGCAGCAACAACAGCAGCAGCAACACCGCGAACCAGTTGCTTGCGAGCGGCACAGCATGCTGCGAGCACCAAAGCCGCCAGTCAGCACCATAACACACGCCTGGAAGCATGGCGCCACATCCGAGAGGGAGCCAGCACCACCTACGCGTACGTTCGTTACAGTAACGGGGGGGCAAGGGGGGGCCGGACCCCACCGTTGCGGACGCTACGGTTCCAACGAATAGAAAAACACTCCCCAGGATCCTGCAAGATCAGGCGCCCTGCCTGACCCCTGTTTGCACTGAACCCCCTCCCTTGAGCCCCGACCACTGCCGCACAGCAGGTTGCCGGCCGATCAAGCGGGCTTACATATTTTCCACTGCGAAGGGGAAACGCCAGAGCTCGGACCGTCTGGGTGATCTTCCTGGCGCACGGCCCGCTCATCGCCGTGTGCTCCCAACAGTCGCGCGACCTACACTGAGCCTGCTGCCTTCCAGCAGGTGCATTAAAGAATAGGAGGGAGCGGAGGGGATAGGCGGAGAAGAAAGAAGGATGGATGGCGAAGATCGGGCGGGCGGGGCCAGGCGAGACGAGGAAGGCGTGGGAAACGGAAGGGAAGGGAGAAGAGGGAAGGGCAAGGGAGGGGATGAGGAAGCAGAGAGGGGGGAAGGATAACTCAGGAGTGCGATGTCCCCAAAGCTACTTCAGGACAAGGGGGAAAAGAACAACAAGCAGAAAGAGGCGGAGAAGGGGCATCGGGCCGCGTCAGGATTACAACATGGAGAACCCGCAACATGCTGCTCAATTGTCCTGCTTGCCGGAGGAGGTGCTGGCCCTCCTGATGAGCACCGCGAGGGCGTCGCTGAAGTGCTTGCTGGTGGTGTCGATGCCGTCCTCCGGGTGGACCTTGTTCCACGCGCTCACCAGGCCCTCGATCTTCATGGCGGTGCGGGCGACCTCCTCGGCCCCTGCGGTGCTCTTCTGGCTGTCCTCCGGCGCCGCAGCCGCCCCTGCACCCCCCTCCTGCGCCCTCTCCTCCGCACCGCCGGCGGCCTGGGCGCCCTCGGCGCGCCTGCGCAGCACCAGCGACATGCCCTCGCCCTTCTCCCTGGACGCCACGAACTGCTTGGCGATGATGTCCGCGAAGTCCTTCGAGTCGCTGTTCCACTTGACGCCGTTCACCTCCACCACCTGGTCGCCGGGAGCTATGCTCTGGTCTGGGTGTGCCAGGTTCCAGTCGGCCACCGAGCCGTGGCCCCGAATCTTGCCAAGCGTGACAGGGGTCTCGTCGCTCTCCACGGTGAGCTGCCAGCCGAGGACTTTGCTGATGGGCCCGTTCTTCTTCGGCGGCGCGGGCAGCGACACCGCGAAGTCAGCGGAGCCCGAGGCCTGCACCTGCTGGATGGCACAGGAGCGCGCCACGAGATCCAGGAGCACCAGCGCAAGCATCCGGCGTGCCCCTGTCGGCATGGGTCTGGCACAGCACGCCGACCACTGTGGCGCGAGGTAGACGGAGTTTACTCAAGCAATGGACCTGAAACAGTTTCGGAACCTGAAATGTCGGCGTGGGGTTCGGGCAGGGAGAGAAGGCAGCGGCGCATCGAACAGTGTGCGAATGGCCGTTGTCCCTGGATGTAGTGTGCGCTGCGGACTTGGCACTGTCCGAGGCACGCTTGCAATAGAGGGAGGGCGGACTCTGGAGATCTACCATCTGACGACGACGAAAAATACCCCAACTGAGTGATACCGTCCGTGCTTCCAAAAAGCGTTGTCGCACTGACTGCCGATTGCAGGACGTATCTGGCGAGAGCCTAAAGTTCGCACCATGGCTGCTGCCCTATCGCGGGTTACGACAATTACGCACGCGAGCATGAAGTTCTGTGGGCGGATCGAGCCAGGGCTGGGTGAGCGAGCTTGGCCGAGACATAGTGGAGGCATCCCATACCTGATTCTTCATTATTCCCTCTCCCTTCGAGGGAGAAGAAGATGAGGGTGAAAAGAGGAAGTCACGCGCGCGTTATATTCTCGGCTTCAGGAAGGGAGTGGGAGAGAGGAGGTTTGGGGAGCATGGCGGGGAGGAGGACTCCTCCTCCCCACCTCCTGGAGCGGAGAGGGGGTAATCATTAACATGTGGAGAAGCGGCTCAAATCAATTCTGCCTGCTCCTCGTCGTCCTTCACTTCCTCAGATTCGGCCATTGGCCTCCAGCAGCCTCCTCCTCCTCGTCGTCCACTGCCGGACCTGCGATCGAATGTGAACGCGCCAGCATTCGTGTGGAACTGAAGCCCCCCCTCCCCGCTGGGGGAGGCATGAAGTCGTCAGAAGCGCACTGAACCACTGATGATTGATTGATTGTGCTATCGGCACGTCAAGTCCCAAGCAACAAACCATAACAAGTGTTAGTGGTGGCAGCGCGTCCCCTTCACGGAGCCAGCCTCTGAGAAAATTCGCTTGTTCTTGGGAAACGTCACAAGGCGATAAGTCCCTGCCGATCTCTCAGCCAGTGTCCTGGCGGTTTCCACGAAGGCCCAGGTGTTCAGGACCATTGCTCGCATTCCTACTTGAAAGAACCAATGTCCCTTGCCTGATAGGGGCCTCAACAGATGGCCTGGATGGGCGTGCTCGCATGCGGGTGAAGCCCATTTCGGCATACCTCTCACACGGATCGTGCCACATAGCCTACGGCAGCGGTGGGAGTGTTCGCATGCGGTCTCCCGCCCAGTTCGGCACCTCTCACGGATCGTGCAACAAAGGAGCTCCACCTAGCGGCCTCACTAGGCGGGCTCGCATGCAGTTCCCAGACGATCTCGGCACAACAGGGATCGTGCCCCATGGGAGCTCAAAATACGTCACCCATTGAGGGGGTGCTCGCACTCGGTCTTCCTCCCATTTCGGCACAACCCTCAGATGGATCGTGCCCCATAGGGGGTTCCACCTACTGCACCCGTGGTGGTGCTCGCCCCCCCTCATACGGATTGCGTCCCACAGAAAGAGAAACCTACGGCACCAGCGGGGCTACTCGCACCTCGCATGCGGTCGATCGTCCGTCTTGGCAAGCCCCTCACACAGATCGTGCCCATTAGGGAGCTACACCCATGGCGTCGCTTCCATACAGACCCCTGCTCACGTCGACTCACCCCTCACCCGGATCGCGTCCACATGCGAAAGTCCAGCTCGATCTCTCCCTCCCGCAACTCGATCTGCACTATGAGTCTCACACCCTACACTACACGCGTTCGCATTGTGGTGGGCCCTTCGCTAGGTTATGCGTTGGCCCGAATGTCGACATCCGAAGCTGGGGCGCCAGGCTTCTCGTAGTACTCGAGCGCTGCCGTCAGCTCCTTCTGGGAGCTCTCCAGGTCCTGGTCCCGGGCAGGAAACGGAAACGGCAAAGGAGGAGGAACATATTTTTTGGCGGTCATGGAAAAAACAAGAGCCGGGAGAAGCGCCTCAATCTGTCCCCTCACGAATCTCGCCCAAACGGCGCATTTCGTTCCTGTGATCCGATTTCGACACCCGCTGGCCATTGACTACTGTGAAACTCAATGAGGCCTCTGCCTGCTGTAACGCTGGTCCTCCGAGCCGACAAGCGCTGAGAGAGATCACGGCTCACTCGATCTTCTTCAGCGCCTCGAGGACCAGCTGGACCTGGATTGAAATGACTGCATCGGACCAGTGCGTGCAGTCCCGCGGGGAGCGATGGCACCGCCACGGCGGCAGGAGCATCTCGTACAGGTCCACAACACGTGCGCGACTGCTCTTCATGTGCCGCCACACGCTGTGGCCCCAGATGCTGCTCCTGTGCTTGTTGTTGCCCCCGCTGGCGTCGCTCGGCAACGGAATGGGTCGGCACCCAACCGCCCCCTGGGAGGCGTCGTAGGCGCCCGTGTTGGACCTGAAGTGCTGCGGGGAAGTGCCCAGCACCACCACGCGCCCCAGGAATTCCGTGACCACGTCCCTCATCAGCAGCTCTGCGTACCGCTCAAAGGCTGGGAGCTCCCCACTGTTGAAATGGTTCCCGAGCAGTCCGATCACCATCACGTCGTCCGCCGTCACCTTCAGGTCGTCCTGCAGAAACCGCTGCAGCAAGGCCACGGCCTCCTGCGCTCCCGCGGAGTGTCCGCTTACGGAAGGGGCCACCACCCAGCCTTGCACCTGCGACATCTCGCCCTGGGCGGAGCGCACCCAGTACCGCCTGAGGTGCTGCCAACCCTTGCCCACGTACCTCTCGTCTGTCTTGTCCAACTCGACCTGCCAGGAAACGTTGACGCCGACCTCGAAGGGAGCGGTGCCCCGGCACGGGCGCGCGTCGCTGCAGCTGAAGCCGGGCTTTCCGAGCGAGTGCATCTGCCCGACGACCGAGTCGCCGACCGCGATCAGCCTGGAGCCCGGCTTCATCTGCCTCTCCACCCAGCTCTCAGGGTCGACCTCGAATCCTTTCTTCGCTTGCTGCTTGCTCAGCGACGACGCCAAGCACCCCACCTGCCCCGCCTCCTGCTTCGCGAGCCCACGCGGGTAGGAGCCCGCGGCAAGGGGGGGGAGGCGGGATCGTCACCCGCTGGCCGCTCCCACAGCCCGGCTGCTGCCGCGACGGCCGCCCCCGCCGCGCGCGCCGTCAGCGAGGCGGCGATCAGGGCGAGCATGTGGTGCGTTCTCTCTCTCTCTCTCTCTCTCTCTCTCTCTCCCTCACTCTCTCTCTTGTGCTATGGCACGGACGTGCGCAATACGATGACGGAGTGCAAGGGTCGCCGGTGCCCGCCGGTCGCGCCCTTGATCCAACATGGCCTGAGCCAGAATGGATACGGAGCAGAGAAGAGGGGGGGAGTAGGAGGAAGTGTGACGCAGAGCGGCGCCTGGGCAGCACGGGCACACTGACGATGTTGCCCAGAGGGTGCGAGCGTTCCAACGAGCCGCCGGCAGATTTGGCACAAACCGCGCGCCATTCTCAAGGGCGTGGTGGACAAGGCCCAGCACAAGAGGTAAAGCCAAGAACCCCATGTGAACGAAGGGCGATCGTGATCGGCCTGTTCTTGTTCCAGAGCGAGCCCCAAGAGGCGCAAGCAGTGAAGACGGCCAAAATGAGCCCCCGATGTGGCCACGAAACGTGCCGAATCCGGTGCTGGTACGCCATGCGGACGGTGCAGCCGGGGCCTTCGGAAGAGGACTCTTTGGGGCCACGAAACCTGTGAGGGGTTTGCCGAATCGGGTGCGGCTACGCCATGCGGGCTGTGCCACTATGGCCTTCGCTGGAGCTCCCTGTAGGGCCACGAAACGAATCGGGCGCGGGTACGCCATGCGGACTGTGCCGCTGGGGCCTTCGGGTGAGCTCCCTACAGGGCTACGAATCGTGTGAGGAGAGTGCTGAATCGGGTGCGGCTGCCCCCCCCATGCGGACCGTGCAACTGGGGCATTCGGTGGAGCTGCCTACGGGGCCCCAAAGCGTGTGTTGGGGTGTGCCGAATCGGGTGCGGGGCCTTCGTCGGAGCTTCCAAGAGAGCCACGAAGAGCATGCGAGGGGTGTGCCGACTCGGCGCGGGTACGCCATGCGGACTGTGCCGCTGGGTCCGGGTCCTTCGGCGGATCACTCGTTGGGGTCACGAAACGTGTGGTGGGTGTGCCGAATCGGGTGCGGGTGCGCCATGTGGACTGTGCCACTGGGGCCTCCAGTGAATGGGGCCACGAAGTGTGTGAAGGGTGTGCCGAATCGGGTGCGGGTGCGCTATGCGGACTGTGTCGCTGGGGATTCGGCGGAGCTCCGTGTGGGGCTACGAAATGTGAAAGGTTTGCCGAGTCGGGTGCCGGTATGCCATGCGGACTGTGCCACTGGGGCCTTCGCTGGAACTCCCTACGGGGCCACGAAACGTGTGAGGGGTGTGCCGAATCGGGTGCGGCTACGCTGTGCGGACTGTGCCACTGGGGCCTTCGAGTGAGCTCTCTGTAGGGCCACGAAACCTGTGAGGGGTGTGCCGAACTGGTTGGCACGCGGACAGCAGAGGCAGAGGAGATAGGAGGGGGAGGAGGAGGTGAGGAACACGGGGCGCTGTCTCCTCAAAACAAGGACCCAACACCACAGAATGGTTGGGAAAGACACCAGCAAGACAGCAGTCACGCAAGGAGTATCACGAATTGGCGCCCCTTGTGTTGGGGACTGTGTTGCATTGGCTGCACGGCGCGGTCACTGCTCACATCGCCAGCGGGAACAATCGCTATCGGCATTATGGACCCCACGCGGCCCGCGGTGTCCCGCTGGTGACCTGCGGGTGTCCCGAAATCCTCCTGTGGCTGGGCCGCGGCTGGGCCAAATGTAACGCCTCCGGCGGCCGGTGCCCCGCGGTGTCCCTCCGGTGTCCAGCTGGTGTCCCGTGGTGTCCCGTGGTGACCCGTGGTGTCCCGTTGAGTGAGATCGATAGTGAGATCGATCGTGAGGTCGATAGTGAGATCGATGTGGTGTCCCGAGGTGTCCCGTGGTGTCTTGTGGTGTCCCGCTGATTGAGATCGATAGTGAGATCGATAGTGAGACCAATATTGAGATCGAGAGGTGTCCCGCGGTGTCCTGTGGTGTCCCGTGGTGTCCCGTGGTGGTCCGTGGTGTCCTGTGGTGTCCCGTTGAGTGAGATCGATAGTAAGATCGATAGTGAGATCGACAAGTGTCCCGTGGTGTCCCATGGTGTCCCGTGGTGTCCCGTTGAGTGAGATCGATAGTGAGATCGGCCGTGAGATCGATAGTGGGATCGATGTGGTTTCCCGAGGTGTCCCGTGGTGTCCTGTGGTGTCCCGCTGATTGAGATCGATAGTGAGATCGATAGTGAGACCGATACTGAGATCGAGAGGTGTCCCGCGGTCCCGTTGAGTGAGATCGATAATGAGATCGATAGTGAGATCGACAAGTGTCCCGTGGTGTCATGTGGTGTCCTGTGGTGTCCCGTTGAGTGAGATCGATAAAGAGATCGATCGTGGGATCGATAATGAGATCGATGTGGTGTCCCGAGGTGTCCCATGGTGTCATGTGGTGTCCCGCTGATTGAGATCGAAAGTGAGATCGATAAAAGACCAATATTGAGATCGAGAGGTGTCCAACGGTGTCCCGTGGTGTCCCGTGGTGGCCCGTGGTGGCCCGCGGTGTCCCGTTGAGTGAGATCGATAGTGAGATCGATACTGAGATCGACAAGTGTCCCGTGGTGTCCC
This sequence comes from Prorocentrum cordatum, assembly GCA_963575745.1. Lineage (NCBI taxonomy): Eukaryota > Dinophyceae > Prorocentrales > Prorocentraceae > Prorocentrum > Prorocentrum cordatum. The sequence goes on from CAUYUJ010014299.1 coordinate 185,574, forward strand.
GTGGTGTCCCGCTGAGTGAGACCGATAATGAGATCGATCGTGAGATCGGTAGTGAGATCGATGTGGCGTCCCGAGGTGTCCCGTGGTGTCCTGTGGTGTCCCGCTGATCGAGATCGATAGTGAGATCGATAGTGAGACCGATACTGAGATCGAGAGGTCTCCCGCGGTGTCCCGTGGTGTCCCGTGGTGGCCCGTGGTGTCCCGTGGTGTCCCGTTAAGTGGGATCGATCGTGAGATCGATAATGAGATCGACAAATGTCCCGTGGTGCCCCGTGGTGTCCCGTGGTGTCCCGTTGAGTGAGATCGACTGTGAGATCGATCGTGAGATCGATAGTGAGATCGATGTGGTTTCCCGAGGTGGCCCGTGGTGTCCTGTGGTGTCCCGCTGATTGAGATCGATAGTGAGATCGATCGTGAGACCGATAGTGAGATCGAGAGGTGTCCCGCGGTGTCCCGTGGTGTCCCGTGGTGTCCCGTGGTGTCCCGTGGTGGTCTCGTGGTGGCCCGTTGAGTGAGAGCGATCGTGGGATCGATCGTGGCACCGATAGTGAGATCGATGTGGTGTCCCGAGGTGTCCCGTGGTGTCCTGTGGTGTCCCGCTGATTGAGATCGATAGTGAGATCGATCGTGAGACCGATAGTGAGATCGAGAGGTGGCCCGCGGTGTCCCGTGGTGGCCCGTGGTGGCCCGTGTTGTCTCGTGGTGGCCCGTTGAGTGAGAGCGATCGTGGGATCGATCGTGAGATCAACAAGTGTCCCGTGGTGTCCCGTGGTGCCCCGCTGAGTGAGATCGATAATGAGATCGATACTGCGATCGATGTGGTGTCCCAAGGTGTCCCGTGGTGTCCCGTGGTGGCCCGTGGTGTCCCGCTGAGTAAGATCCATAATGCGATCGATAGTGAGATCGACAGGTGTCCCGAGGTGTCCCGTGGTGTCCCGCTGAGTGAGGTCGATCGTGAGATCGATAGTGAGATCGATGTGGTGTCCCGAGGTGTCCCGTGGTGCCATGTGGTGTCCCGCTGATTGAGATCGATAGTGAGATCGATCGTGAGACCGATAGTGAGATCGAGAGGTGTCCCGCGGTGTCCCGTGGTGTCCCGTGGTGTCCCGTGGTGGCCCGTTGAGTGAGATCGATTGTGAGATCGATACTGAGATCGACAAGTCTCCCGTGGTGTCCCGAGGTGTCTCGTTGAGTGAGATCGATCGTCAGATCGATGTGGTGTCCCGAGGTGTCCCGTGGTGTCCTATGGTGTCCCGCTGATTGAGATCGATAATGAGATCGATAGTGAGACCGATACTGAGATCGAGAGGTCTCCCGCGGTGTCCCGTGGTGGCCCGCTGAATGAGACCTATAGTGAGAGCGATACTGAGATCGACAAGTGTCCCGTGGTGTCCCGTGGTGTCCCGTTGAGTGAAATCGATAGTGAGATCGATACTGAGATCGATGAGGTGTCCCGAGGTGTCCCGAGGTGTCCCGTGGTGTCCCGTGGTGTCCCGCTGAGTGAGATCGATAGTGAGATCGATAGTGAGATCGACAGGTGTCCCGTGGTGTCCCGTGGTGGCCCGTTGAGTTAGATCGATCGTGAGATCGATCGTGAGATCGATAGTGAGATCGATGTGGTGTCCCGAGGTGTCCCGTGGTGTCATATGGTGCCCCGCTGAGTGAGATCGATAGTGAGATCGATCGTGAGACCGATAGTGAGATCGAGAGGTGTCCCGCGGTGTCCCGTGGTGTCCCGTGGTGTCCCGTTGAGTGAGATCGATAGTGAGATCGATAGTGAGATCGACAAATGTCCCGTTGTGTCTCGTGGTGTCCCGTGGTGTCCCGTGGTGTCCCGTTGAGTAAGATCGATAGTGAGATCGATTGAGTCAGATGTCGGTTCCCCCCTCTCCCCCCCCCACAACCTCCTTATCACCCGAAGGGTGGTCGTATAGGTATTGTGTATGTATGACGGTTCCATGGTGGGAGGCATTCGCAGGCCAGAAAATCCGCCGATCCGGCGTGTGAGTTTCAAGGAGTCTCAGCTACAGCCTCGAGGCTGAGCTTCAGCCTCTGGGGGGGTCGCCGGGGTGGCTCTGCCGGGGAAGGGGGGGTGGGGGGGGGGGGGGGGGTGCGAGTTTCCGGCGAACCCCGGGGCCGCTCCGGGGGAGTGGAAGATAGGGGGGGGGGGGGCGCCATGCTCCGCTTTTTCCGGCGCTTTGGAGGAGGGGGGGGGCCCAAGAGACCCCCAAGGGGTTCCAAGAGGGCCCCGAGTCGCCGAAAAATCGCTCCAAGACGCCCGAGATGGCCTCCAGACGGCCCAAGGTGTCTCCAAGACGCCCCAAGAAGCTTCCAAGAGGCCTCCCAAGAGGGCCCCAAGAGGCCAGAATCGTTGATTTTCATTGGTTTTCTCAGGGTTTTTAGCGTTCTTGCCTTTTCGGGCGTCCGACGCTCGAAGACGGCCCAAGAGGCCCCCAAGTCCGTCCCAAGACGGCCCACGATGCTTCCAACACGGCCCAAGAGAGCCCCAAGACGGCCCAAGAGGGCCCCAAGACGGCCCAAGAGGGCCTCTGGACAGCCCAAGAAGGCCCCAAGAGAGCCCCAAGAGGGGCCCAAGAGGGGGACCACGAACCGAAAGAACCGAGCTTTCCGCCCCAAGAGGCCCCCAGGAGGCCCCAAGAGACCCCCAAGGGGCCCCAAGAAGCCCACAAGAGGCCCAAAAGAGGTTCCAAGAGGCCCCAAAACAGCTCCCCAGAGGCCTCCAGACTGCCTCCGGCAGGCCCCCGGTTTCTTCCGCGGCACCGCCCAGGGCGCCACCGGCAGGATGTCCTCCGTCTCATCGTTTTCCTTCAAGTTATCGCCTCTTCCTCATTCTCCTCCTCCTCCTCTGCGACCTCACTCCTATCCCTCAACGATCGCGTCACCGAGTGCCTCTTCTTTGAAACATCCTCGCTCTTCAAACGCACATCCATACACACATGCATACATACCTACATTTAAACACATTTGCATACATAGAAAAACAATCTTCCAGACATACATACTTACATTCACACACATACACACATATTATCATACACACATACAAACATACATACAAACTAAATACATACATACGCGCACAAGCATACATACATACATACGTACCTACACACAGGCACACATGATCAATGCATGCATACATGCATGCACGCGTACATACACACACATATATCGTGAAACTCACCGCGTGCTCGAAACTTGAGAGAGACCGCGGGAAGTCGAGAGAAGCCGCGGAACGAGGCCTCTACTACTACTACCACTACTACCACAACCACTACTACTACTACTACTACTACTACTACTACTACTACTACTACTACTACTACTGCTACTACTACTACTACTACTACTACTAATACTACTACTAGTACTACAGGAGCGTTTCCCAACTAGTATGTGTGTGTGGGTGATGCTGTGTGCGCATGTCTGCGGCGCAGGTTAAGTGGTGTGACTGTGTGTGTGCGTTTGAGTGTGCGCCCATAATTTCTGCGTCTGGAGAATAACCCCGAGCGACCCGGATCGGCGGCACTGGCCGAAGGCCACTACAATATTCAACACCAACGTGGCCGAATTGTCGCGTCGACGCACACGCGTTTCCAAAAAGCAGGAGGCGTCGGTGACTCGCCCTTGGCGTCTTCGGCAACCCAGACAAGATCGTCCTGTCTGGCATCCCCTAGTCGTTCCCCCATCCTCCCCCCTCTTCCCCTTCTCACCATCTCTCAGATCACAGTATTTTACTGCCCTCTTGCTCCTTGCTTCTTTTATCCGCGCACCCACTTGGGCAGATACGCCTGCCAGGAGTGAACACAAGGCGGCGCGGAAAGGGGGTCCTTCTTGGTCTGACGCAGGTCCCGGGAGGCCCTGTCCTGCGTGCGAGGGGGCGCGCATGTCCCTTGAGAGGCAGACGCATTTTGACAGGGTCGGCGAGGGGCGGGCGAGGGGGAGAGGAGGCGGAGGAGAAGAAGCGCGGAAGGAAACGGAACACATGCGTGGTGGGTCATACTCCTCCTCCTCCTGCTCCTCGTCATCCTCCTCGTCCTCCTCCTCCTCCTCAGCCTCCTCCTCCGCCTACTCATCCGCCCCCCCCTCTACCTCACATGCCATCGACCAAGCCTTGGGGAAGGGAGGTGACATGTGAATATCCGACGACCTTGTCGGCGTGTGCGAGGGGTTTGTCTGTTCGAGTCGTCGTCTCCGTCAGTCGTCGTCTGCGTCGTCCCCTTTCTCTGCACCCTCCTCAAGGCTGTCAGCGAGAGAGAAGCCTCGCAATGTCGTAATCGAATCGAAGGGAGGCCCCTTCCCTTTGATCCCTCCTCCCCCGTCGGGGGGGAGGGATCCCGGGGGGGGGGTCAGATACCCATCCCCCCCTGGGGCTCCTTGGGCTCCAACAAATACCCAAACAAGCCAAGAGTGCCCAAAGAGCCAAAGAGGCCTCCCAGACGGTCCAAAAGGGCCCCCAATCGCCAAACGATCGGTCCAAAACGCCGGCACGCTCCCAGACCCAGGAGACCTCCAAGACGCCCCCAGAGACCTCCAAAGGCACTCCCGAGAGGGCTCCAAGCGGCAAAAATCGTTGAGTTGCCTGAGGTTGTTGACAGAGTTGGGAGTTTTCTCGCCTTTTCCGCTTCCCGCCGCTCCGAGACGGCTGAAGAGGCCCTCAAGATCGCCCCAAGAGGCTTCCAAGAGCGCTCCAAAAATCACAACGAGAGGGCCCCAAGACAGCCCCCAAAACCCTCCAAGACGGCAAGGGCGTGCCTTCACGGGGGAACCCGAACGGACATTTCGAGCCCACGGCCCCGGGAAGCTCCCAGGAGGCCCCAAGAGGCTCCTGAGAGCCCCCAAGCAGTCCATCAGATGCTCCCAGGACGCCCGAGACGGCCTCCAGGAGGCCCCCCAAGGGGCTCCCAAGAGACCCCAAAATTCCCCCCCAGAGGCCCCCGAGAGCCTCCCCAAGAGACCCCAAGAAGCATCCCTGAGGACTCGGGCCCGCGGCAGCGTCGTCATCGTCGCCGCCGCCACCGCCGCCGTCGTCGACGTCCCCCTTTCAGGGTCGGGGGCACGGGCCGCAAGGCCTTCGCAATCGAAGAGGGGATGGGCGTGAGGAGGAGGAGAATGAAGGATTGCAAAAAAACGAAGGATTGCAAAAAAACCTTTGTTTTTTTGCAATCCTTCGTTTTTGTTGCAATCCTTCGTTTTTTTGCAATCCTTCGTTTTTGCAATCCTTCGTTGTTTGTGTCGTTGATTGCAGGCGAAACAGGAAACGCGTGCACCCAGCGCCGCCGCAGCGCGCGCGTTCGCCTCAGCCTCACAGCAAGGTGCGGAGCACGCGCACGCACCAGTCTCCTGGCCAGGTGCGGTCGCAGCGCAACGCACAGCTGTCGCACGGACCCTGCGCACTGCAACGCTTTTGAGCGTGACAACGCTTGCGAGCAGCACAACAATCATTGATGGCACGTTTCTTTTGGATGGCAAAACGCACGCGGAAGCGCACGCTTGCGGCCACGATGTCCCTCGGCCGATCCGTCAGCCCGGGCAGCCTTCGTTGCCCGACGCCAGCCACGACGTCGGACCAGCAGAGGCGGACGGCTTGCCCTTGATTGAAGTCACCTGCACCCTACGTCCAGGTCTGGCCAGCGGGGGCGCTGGCGTTCCGCCACGAGGGTGCGCCTGGACGCGGCGTATTTGGCCACTGCCTCTGGGGCCGCCGTTTCGACTGGCCCTCCTGCGGGAGGACCCCAGCAGGGACTACTTCCTGGAGTGGCCCAAGATCCTCGCCAACGTCGAGAGCCATACAATACACGCCAGACCACCAACATCACACTCGTGCGATAGTGGACTCGGTGCCACTGCGGCCAGCCCGCCGTGACTCTGGGCCTCGCTCGACGCTCGGGGCGCGCCCTCCTCCTGCTCTCCTCGCTGTCCTCAGGCTCTCCGGCGCACCTCCGCCCGAAGAACGCCAGCACCTCACCATCGTCGCCGATGCCGAAGAGGGCGGCGCCCTCCTCGACGGCCTCCTCGCAGAAGCCCAGGGGCGGTTCTCGCTACGCCGCCCGGGCTGCGCTGGCCGCGCTGCCCACGGGCGTGCCGCATCTCAGAGGGGCGGGTATCGGTGCTGCCGGGGATGTCGACGTCGCAGGCACAGGCGGGGTTGGCCGGCGGGCCCGGAGAGATGGGAGGACGAGGAGGAGGGGGCGGCGGACACGAGGAAGGAGGAGACGGGCGTCGGCGAAGCAGATCAGGGGGCGTGGCGTCCAGGGCAAACGCCCAACTCCGGAGGCGGCGGCCTCAGCCAGGCCTGCAAAGTGCCGGCTTTGAGAGGGGGGCTCCCGATCCAGGGTCACAGCCTTCAGCCGGCACGTGGTCTGTCACCCGAGGGAGGTCCTGCACCCACCCGTGGAGGGTCGGGGGGCACACTCGAGCCCCCCGGCGAAGAAGCAGGCCTGGAGGCCGTGCGGGGGCCCAGAACGGCGAACAGGCACGGGATGCTCGGCCGCTCTGGGAGGGGCTGGGGGGGACGTGGCCGAGCTTGGGAAAACTTCCGAGAGAGCTCGCGGGGGCAGGTGGGTCCAGGGGGGTCTGGCAGAGGAGTCCTGGGCCCCTGGGCTCGTTGGGTAGCCCATTGGAGCCGCCTTGCGCCCTCTGAAAGCGAACGCGTACTTCTGACCTTCTGTGTCTTCGCGGCGGGCTTGGAATCTTGGACGCCTCTTGGAGGGATCTCGGGGCTGTTTCGAGCCGCCCAGTCAATCTGAGGGAAGACTCCTGCATGATGGCTCCTGGGGACGTCCTGGGGGTGCCTTGGGCCTTGGAGGGGAGAGGGCACTACCGCACTGGCAGGACCCACACAACAAGAGGAAGGTCTTGGCGCGAGTTTCGAATGTGTGCGTGTTGCAAAGCTTGAGGTGAAGG
>CAUYUJ010014299.1:197500-254879 GCA_963575745.1 Prorocentrum cordatum
GATGTGGATCCTGGAGCCTGCTGCCCTTTACGCTTCCTACTCAAGTGGAAGATGGGCAGAAGGTGGCCAACGCGCGCGTACTCTACCAAGGGCTCAAGCACCGCGACATCACCGATGGCCAGCTCGACAAGGAGGCGCCGACCTTCAGCAGGCTTGGCCGACACACGGTCATGCTCTGGGCGTCTCCGAGGAAGTGGAGGTTGTTTAGCGCGGATGTGAAGTCCGCATTCCTGCGCGCTGAGGACGCGAGCGTACACGGCCTCAAGCTCTACGCGGACCCGACGAAGGAGATGAGAGCGATGCTCTCGCACCAAATCGGCCTGCAAACTGGACAACTGCTCAAGATGATCAAGCCGTGATTTTGTGACCAGCGGTCGCCCAAGCTCTGGCACCACCGCTCCGACGAAGTCACGAAGGAGATCGGGTTCAGGAACCACGAGCCCGAAGATTGCCTGCCGTTGTCCCTGCGCCCGGCGAGGGTCGAGGACGACCCGTTCGACGCGCGCAGATTCGAGGGCCAGACCTACGCGGTGGACGGCCTGATCGGCAAGCACGTGGACAACTTCATCGGATGCGGCGAGGGCGTGACGAACGAACAGGACCTCTACGCGAAGCTTGCGAACGCTGCGCCGAGTGCTTCCAGGCGCGGCTAGGGGCGCTCGACGAGAGGTTCACGTCCGGCAAGTGGGAGTTCGGGCCGAGTCTGATCTTCACCGGAGGCGAAATGGAGCAGTCCCTGAACACCTACAGCGTGACCCTCAAGTTCGAGAAGTACCTGCACGCGGTGAAACCCATCACCGTCGAGTACATGCACCGCGAGTGCGCCGTCGCCGAGGGAGCTTACGACCTTCAGGACACTGAATGGACAGTTGCAGTGGCCGGCAGCCCAAGGAGTGATCATAGCAGCGGCTACTGTGTCATTCCGAGCTTTGGCGACAGGCCGAGCCACCGTGCAGGACCTACTGGATGCGGACAAGGATCTGCGCTTTCTGAAAGCCAACGCGGAGGTAGGGCTGTACTTCGGGTTCGAAAAGGCCTGGAGCAACCTGCGAGTTGGCAGCTACACCGACGCGTGCTGGGCGAGCCGACTTGACGGCAGTTCGCAAGGAGGCTACGAGATCTTCATCGGACCCACGGACGAGCTCAACGCCAACACCCCGACGCCTTTCGTGGCCATGGAGTGGGTCTCGAAGAAGTTGCAGCGTCTGTGCAGGAGCTCGCTGTCGGCGGAGGCCCAGACAGCAGCTTTGGGCGTGGACTCACACTCAGATGTGGATGACAGTCTACCCGGCGTGGAGCTTGCGACCCGACCTGGAGCTCGAAGAAGCGATGGTGCACCTGGGAGAGCCGCCGCTCACCACGGGCGCGACGCGTCGCGCTCAGCGGCGGCAGGCCTGGACATCGCGGAGAAGAGGACGGCCATCGAGGTGAAGATCGTGAACGAGCAGATGACGGAGATACACCCTGCGAAATGCTTAAGAAATCATGGGTTAAGAAATTCATAGTCTCAGAACTTGAATAAAAAAACCCATCTTCTTTATTACAATCTTAGGATCTACATTGAAATATTAAGAATAATCGAGACTCTGGCCGAAAAAAAAAAGTTTTCTTATGCATAGCATAAGGAGATAGGAAGGATGTGGGAGATGGAGGAGGAAGGATGTGGGAGGAGGAGGAGGAGGAGGTGGAGGAGGAGGAGGAGGAGGAGGAGGAGGGGGAGGGGAGGAGGAGGAGGAGGAGGAGGAGGAGGAGGAGGAAGAGGAGAGGAGGAGGAGGAGGGAGGGGGAGGAGGGAGGAGGGAGGGGGAGGAGGGAGGAGGAGGAGGAGGAGATAGGACCCACCTGGAAGCGAGTGCAAACGCGGCAGCAGGTGGCGGACGGACTCACTCAGCCCTCGGCCCGCCAGATGATGATGGCAGACGCGCTGCGCCGTGGAGTGCATGCGTTTTGCGCCACGACCCCAGAAAACGTCCCAGAGACGTCCCCCTCCCTCCCCCTCCTCCTCCTCCTCCTCCCCCTCCTCCTCCTCCCTCCTCCTCCTTCCTCCTCCTCCTCCTCCTCCCTCCTCCTCCTCCTCCTCCTCCTCCTCCTCTCCTCCTCCCTCCTCCTCCTCCTCCTCCTCCTCCTCCTCCTCCTCCTCCTCCTCCTCCTCCAAGAGAGCGATGGAGCAACGCGAGAAGGAGCTGGACGACGCTGGCGAGGCGCTGCACGACACCCTCGAGGCAACGCCTGTGACAAAGGCGAAGGAGAGAGCGAAGGACAAGGGCAAGCGCCACTTTGGCGCAGGTGGAGCGAAGCTGGCTGCGGCACTGGCAGCTAGCGCAGGCGGCAGTGCGGTAGGTCAGGTGGTGCAGTATACGTCCAGCGGCGTCGAGCTGTTCAACCCACCGACGCCGGCCGACTGGAACGACCTGACCATGAAGATGATGGTTTTCGGCTTCGTGATGGGACTTGTTGCGGCATTATACTGCGGGTTTCATGCTGGAGTGTGGTGGACATACTGGACCAAGCAATCTGAGCATGACACGAAGATCGAGAATACACGCGAGCCCGAGACAGAACCAATGCCCGTCAAGGTCAAGACGACGGTGACCAGGACCGACCCGAAGCCGACGACGCAGAAGAAGGTTGCGCAGCGTGCTCGTCCAGTCGCAGTGTCGCTACAACCTGGATCTCAGCACGCAGAGGTTCCAGCCGCTGCCCGAGTACGCTCATGGAGCTCTCGTGACAGGATGAAAGGGTACCCAGAGGCCGTTTTGGCAGGACCGTTTTGGCAGGAAGCCAGCTTGACATGATGGTCGGCAAGGCCGGCAGGAGGATGACGGCCGACAGAGCCGACGTGAGCAAGTTGATCGGCGGAGGCCGACTCGTGACTGAGTGCTCCGAGGAGCACACCTTGTGCATGTTTCTGCCAGGCGAGATAGTCCGATCACCAGGTGTGCTGACAAATTAAAGAGATATGAATGTCGCTGTCGCGACCGCCGGTGAGTCTCACATTCGAGTCAGACTGGTTTGTGCTGTGGACCCGCGAAGTTTGTGACGTTTTATATATGTTTTAGTTTCGGTCCTGTTCCGTTTTGAATTTCCAGCTGTCGTTTCCTGGTAAAGTTCCGGGGGCCCCTGATCTTGGCAATGTGCGATTTGAATGAATATGTGCTAACTCCTTTTCCCGCCCGTGTCAATATAACTCCAGTTAAACCTTGTGTGTTTTCTTGTGTATTAGCACAGCTCAGCGGCTTCAGCAAATCATGATGTGTAGCAAGGACTTTCTTCACATGTGTCGGTACCATTGCCATTTGATGCTCAGGGGCCCCTGAGTCAGGTAAAATAATGCGTATCTTACGAGCTGATACGATTATCAAGATCATCTGTTCTATCGAGCACATCCCGAGGAGACTTCGTGTGCTGCCATCGGTTGATACCAGGAGGCCCCAGGAGGCCCGCAAGAGGCTCCAAGGGGCCCCCAAGAGGCACCCCAAGAAGCCCCCAAAAGGCCCCAAGAGGCCCCAACACGGCCCCCAAGAGGCCTCAAAACTGCCTCCCAAAGGCCCCTGAGAAGCCAACCACGAGAGCCCAACCAACATCCGTGAGGCCTCTGACCCGCCACCCACCGTTTCCCAACAAAGGCAGCCGCCCAACCGCACCGCATTGACAACAACACCCCGGCAAACGAAAGTGGCGAGGCAATATGGGCCGCCGTAATGATCGAAAGATTGAAGCGAATCGTCTCCCTGTCGCACCCTGGAGCCAGTTTTTAGGGCGGGCCGGGCGTTTCGCCCGAGACGCCCTCACCATTTATGACCCTGAAGTTCAAAGAATGGCAAACGTTTCAAAGATGGAGGGCGGGTCTTTTTCAAAATGTGGCTCTCGCATGAGCGCCGCGCACACTCGTCTTAAACATGTGCAAGGGTTTCAAGGATTCAGGGCAAGTCGTTTTCAAAATGTAGCTCCGCCGCGCACATGCGTCTTAAAACAATTGCAAGAGCTTCACGGGTTGAGGGCGGCTCCTTTTCAAAATGTGGATCTCGCCTTAGCGCCGCGCGCATTCGTTATCTTGCCTCCTTTTTTGAAAAGAAAAACAACAAACTGCAAGGGTTTCACGGATTGAGGGCGAGTCGTTTTCAAAATGTGGCTCTCCCCGTAGCGCCGCGCGCGCTCGTTTTGAACATTTGCGAAAGTTTCACGGATTGAGGGCGGTTCCTTTTCTAAAATGTGGCTCTCGCCTTAGCGCCGCGCACATTCGTTACAAAAAGAACTGCAATAGCTTCACGGATTGAGGGCGGTTAATTTTTCAAAATGTGGCTCTCGCCGTAGCGCCGCGCATACTCGTTAAAAAAACTGCAGGCGTTTCACGGGTTCCCATGATCAACGTAACCAGCAACGGTGTGTGGGAAAGATTCAGGCTTATGAGGGTGCACAGGTTATGCAGATTCGCGGCGTTCTGGCACGATTCAGGATCGTCAAGACGCACCAGTCAGGTTGATCCGTGGCGTTGGAATCCCGAGAACAATGTTTTGGCATGCTTCATTGTCTTCAAACAATTAAACGCCTTCCAGAGAGGCAGTCCCTGAGTAAACATGAACCGTTGTAGGGGCCTGTGAAGAGGGAGCTTGGTGAGAGGGTGTATCCCAACATCATTGATGCCTCTTGGGTTCACACTGGTCCTCCTGCTTCTCATCCTCCTCTTCCAGGGTTGGGTGGGATGGGGGGGACATCGCAGTCATCATCGCCATCATCAACACCTCCACCATCATCACCATCATCATCACCACCACCATCATCATCATCATCATCATCATCATCATCGTCATCATCACCATCATCGTCGTCATCATCATCGTCATCACCACCACCACCATGACAATCATGAGGATAGCGATGCTGATGATGGTGGTGATGATGATGGTGTTGATGCCGAGTATGGTGATTTTGATGGCGTTGAGGGTGATGATGATGACAATTCTTTGACGATGGTGATGAGGATGAGGAGTATGGTGTTGATGATGAGGAGGAGGATGAGGAGTATGGTGATGATGAGGGTACTGCTGATGATGATGATGATGATGATGGTGACGCTGATGATGGCAATAGTGACGATGATGAAGGTGACTGTGATGGTGACGGTGCTGTTGATGGTGATGATGATGATGACCATCATCATCAGCAGCATCATCTACATCAGCATCAACATCACTATCGCAATGATCATCATCACCGTGATCATCATACTCATCCTCAGCGTCACTGTCATCGTAATCACCATTATCATCACACTCATCATCAGCATCGTCATCATCCTCAGCATGCACATCATCACCATCCTCATCTTCATGATCATCACCATCTTCATCACCACCACCATCATCGTCGTCGCCATCGTTATCGTCATCATCATCATCGTCATCGTCATCGTCATCATCATCGTCAGCATAGCCATCATCATCAGCACCACCGTTGTCCTTATCAGCATCATCAGCATCATCAGTATCATCATCAGCATCATCATCATTATCATCATCATCAACATCGTCATCATCGTCATCATCGTCATCGTCAACATACTGTTCAGCATCTCCATCATGTGTATCATCGTTGCCGTCATCGTCGTAATCGTTATCATCCTCATCACGCTCGCCGTCCTCCGCCTCCTCTTCGTCCTCGCACCCCGTCCCTCCCCCCATGAGCGTTCCATCCTGCTGCCAATCCGCCTCCTCTTTCTCCTGCTCCTCCTCCTCCCTTTTAATCCTGCTCTCCTTCCACTGTGACTTGGGCGCTGCTGAGACGCTCTGCTGGACGCCGAGTGCTGGAACCCAAGCGCGGGCGCCAGGGGGACCCGCGCGTCCCTACAGCACCGCACAGTGAGAGCGTGTGTGCCTGTCCGTGCGGGCAGTGGTCTTCTTAGCGCATTGGCAGACTCACTCCACGCAGGGAGAGGAGCGAAGTGAGAAGGGAGCGGGAGGGGAGAGATGAGACAGGAGAGGCGCGGGAAGCAAGCCATGGGGCGCCTTGCTCCTGCACGGTGGCTGCAGGTCTGAATCCCCGCCGGGGGCTGCGTCGGTGTGCCTCGCCGACCCGGCGGGCGGGCGGGAGGCGGGGGGAAGCTGCCGTGCCACGGGCCACGCCTGTGCAGGGCCACCAGGGGCCACCTCTTGCGTCCAGGGGTCGCAAACAAGAGGAGGGGATGAGAGAGTGAGGAAGTGGGCGAAGGGGGAGGTGGAGGGGAAGGGTGGAGGACTCGGCGGGGGAATGACGGGGCACGGTCACGCCCTGGGCTGCTGAGGCACCCTGCTCAGCACCGGCGACATCCCACAAGATACTCAGATTCACAGAATCGCGTGCTGAGTCGAGGCTGCCGCCTAGATCTCCGCACGCAGCCGAATGTCAGAATGGGCCAACGATTAGACATCCGATGGTTTGACTGCGCAGAATGGGGGGTGCGGGCACGTCCGTCTCGGACTTCTCCACGAACTCCACGAACTCGCGCTGAGCCTGCTGGGGCCGACGCCAGGTAGGACAGGCGATGTGGCCTCCACTACTCCCCGCTCCACATTCCCTTTCATGCTTCTCACCCGAGTCCTCATCCTCACATCCGTTGTCCCCTCTGCCTCTCACGCTCCACGCTCCGCCTCTGACTTCTCGTGGATGTGGAGTGGCACGAAGAGGCGGAAGGGCAGGAGGAAGAGGAGCAGGGGGAGGGTGCACGGAGTAGCAGAAGGCAATCGGGGAGAAAGAGGCGGATAATGAAGAGGGGCAGGAGGAGCAGGCTGAAAAGCATCAGCGAAAGCCTGACGAGCAGGAGGAGAGGGAGAGGGAGGAGGCGGAGGGGGATGGCGACGAAATCGACAGCGGCAGGTGCGGCAGCGCAGAAGGCCGGGACCTCCTCCTCGGCAGTGCTCGTCTTCGACTCCAAGCGAGCGAAGTCGGACTGTATCACCTGGATTCGGGTGTCACCCCGAGCAGAGCCCACTCGGCCTCCTGTTTCGCAAGGTCATCCTCGTCGTCATCATCGTCGTCCTCCTCCTCCTCCTCCTCCTCCTCCTCCTCCTCCTCCTCCTCCTCCTCCTCCTGGTCACCCTTCTCTGCGAAGCCATTTTAGCTGAGGCAATCCGTCTGGTCCAAGCCTCGTGCCGCTGGCCACGCCTCCCGAGCGCGCTGGTCGCGAGGCTGATGCTGGGGGCGCTCTCGCAGCCGTCCGGGCGACGCGACGCCGGGCAGGCGGCCTGAAGTGAGGGTCGGCTAACTAGACCCCGCCCCCACTGGGGCCACATAAACTGACAACGATCGGGTCCGTGTTTCGAAAACCGAGATTGACATCAGCTGTAGGAGCCCAAAGGGCCCCTTGAGGGAGCCCTGGGAAAGACCTGACGACACCCCGCGCCCTCCTCTCGCCATCCCCTGCCCTCCCTCTACCTTCACTCCATCCCTCGCTTGCCCTCCCCTGCAACTTGTTGAGGTGTCTCGGGCCCGCCTGGACTGGCGCCCCGAAAATGCTGGCCAACGGGATGCAGTTATTGTGGGGGCGGGGGGGTGACGGTATAATCATGCCGCAGGCAAGGCCTGACTATACACCGCCGCGACAATAGTTTGGCCCGTTTATCTTGCCAAGGCGAATGAAGGCGAGAGGGCCGCAAGATTTGCGACGCTCCCTCCCCGTAGACTCCTGCACCAAGACGACACAGCGCCGCGGTGGCGCAGCCGCGGCGGAAGAAAAAGTTCTTCCGGCGGAAGAACAAGATCTTCCACTGATACTAATTAGTAGCAACTATTTACTTCAAGGGGTTAATTATTCCACCTATTTTCTGACGCATGGAAAATTATCCCGCGCCGGCGCGAGGGAACTCCACTGGGAAAGGCAAATGGGCCTAAACTTTCGCCCCGCCGGAATATACCCCACCCACAAATAGACCCCACCCGCGGAAGGATAAGTTCGAAGGCGGCGCGGACGCTGGAAGTCCGTCGTGGACTGCTCCGCCTGGAAAGCCCAGGCACTCCGAAATGTCCAAGACAGACTTGGAATAACATCATATTTCTCTTCGTTTTGCGCGGTGCACTTTGTCATGCGACGCGCGGGGGCAGATACACGCATTTCGCTCCGCAAGAGCGCTGGGAACCGGAATACGACTTGCACAATGGCAGAACCCATCCCGAAAACGTACATATGCCTGGGGGTGGGCGTCATATCTCGGACCCCGGGCGAGGGGCCCTCCTGCGGCGCAGGCTGCGGCGGGGCCTGAAGCCGGGCCGTTCCCAGGAGGCGCGCCTATGCCACGAGCCGCCGAGGGGCTGATATACACGCGGCGGTGGCGGGCCTCCCAGGACCTGCCACTGCAATTACCCCTGCGCCGGTCTCGCCCTCTGCTCGGCGGCGGTGGGGACGCAGGGCGGAGGGCGGCGATGCTGCGGGCCGCGGCGAGCAGGGCGCGGCGGCCGTGGGACCCCCCTGCCGATGGCGGCGAGGCGGTCGTGGACCTCCGAGGTGGAGGAGGGCGTGGGTGGCGGCCGTGGGCGGCGGCGACGGCGCCGTGCGCGGCCTGCACCTGCAGCCAAGCCGCAAGGCGAGGACGCGGCGCCGGCATGACGGTGGGGGGCGAGGAGGAGCTGGGCGCCGCGTGGGCAGTGGGCCCCCCCCCCAGGCTGCTGACGGCGGCGCTGGCGGCGCGGCGGTGGTGGCTCGTCTCGAAACCGAGGTGGTCCAGGCCGCGCCGTCGACGACTTGGTGTCCGCGGCGATCAGCAACGCAGAGCTCTCCCGCCATCGAACTCGTGGGCGAGCTCATCTCGACGCTCGGGTTGGTCGGGTTCTCCTAATCGTCATCGACGTCCTCATCCTCCTGCCTAATACTTGCACTTCACCTGCCAATCCCTTGGTATACCATCTGACTCCTCCTCCTCCTCCTCGCCCTCCTAATCCTTGCCCTCATCTTCCTCATTACCCGCGGGCTTCTTTCTTGATGCATCAATGTACCACCCCGCATGCTCCGCCTAGGCTGAGCTGCGCCAAAGCCAAGGATGTTGGTATCAACTGTCGAGCCAGTCCGAGGGACCCGAGTGCAGTGTTTCCCCAACCGACACCAGTTTGAAGAGCACCTTTCAAACCAATGGCCTCTGGTCCGTTGCTCTTCGTGCAGCCGCAACGGGGATCCGTGCTAATCTGCACAACATCGGACAAAACGGGGATGCGCTGGCGCCAGTGGTGCAGGGCTTCCTCCGTCGACCGTCGCTCTCCTCCCACAGTTCTTGTCATGAGGACCCTGGTCGCGGGTCCAGCGCGACGCCCCGCCTCATCCAGGCCCCCACTCGTCCGCGCAAGTGTCGGGAGAGGAGGAGGAGGAGGAGGAGGAGGAGGAGGAGGAGGAGGAGGAGGAGGAGGACGAGGAGGAGGAGGAGGAGGAGGAGGAGGAGGAGGGGGGGGCTGGCGAAAACAATATCGCGCGCGGTGGGGGGGCGTCCACGCCGGCGACCGATCGGCCGTCGATCGGCGGCGCGCCGAGTGGGGATGTGAGAGGGGCCAGGCCATCTCAGAAGGCGGCACGGCCTCTCGGAGGCCCCCGCGCCTGCTCTGGGCGGCCGCCCGTGGCTCCCGAGACACGTCTCACCGGCCCCTGCGCCTGCCCGCCAGGGAGCGCCGCCGCATCGGCCATCGACCGGCTCGACCTCCCCCTCCGCGCCTCCGCTCGGGGGGGCGCCCGCGAGGCCGGAAACCTTCCGCGAGCCTTCTGAGCAGGCCCGGCCTCTCTGCCTGCCCGCCAGGCAGCGCCGCCGAATCGGCCATCGACCGGCTCGACCTCCCCCTCCGCGCCTCCGCTCGGGAGGACGAGCGCGGCGCGGCGCGGCGCGGGCCTCCATCATCCCGATGATGCCACCTTTGCTGGGCCGCCGCCGCTGCCGCGCGGGCGCTTCACGGCGAGGCGCAGTCCTGGTTCAGGAAGCGGGGCGACGACCAGGGCAAAGACGGGACGACGGCGGCGGCGGTGGCGGCGACGACGGCGGCGGCCGGCGGCGACGGCGCCCCCACGCTGCAAGAAGCCGCCCCACAGCGGGAGGCCCCAGGGAGAAAAGAGCTGCTGCAGGGGGGGGCCCGCTGCGCTTGGTTCGTTCGCTCATCGCATCGGCCTCTGCGCAGGTTGTGCGGGGGAGGTCGATGACCACGAAGGGCAGGCGGGGAGGAAGGCGCTGGAGAGTCGAGAAGGACAGAGGAGGAGGGAATAGGAAGAACATGAGAGGAGGAGGAGGAGGAGGAGGAGGAGGAGGAGGAGGAGGAGGAGGAGGAGGGGTGAACGTACTCAAAGAGGAAGAGACGACGGCAAGCGGACAAGACGCGAGAAGAGGGCAAGTGATCCCGCTCCTGTCTGTTGCCGCGCGTCTACCTCCACGTGCGTGCTTTGTCGCTCGGGCGCACAATCGCCGCACGTGCTGCGGTGAGCACGGGGCCTGACACGCTGGGAGCGGAAGTGTATTCGTGCGGGTCTGGGGCATGCGTGAAAGCGGGGAACGCAGGGACGGGAGGCAAGGGGCGGAGCGAAGGGTACCAAGACGGAGAAGAGCGGGGTGGGTGCGCGGGACAGGAAGCACACGGCGAGCTACACAGACGGGTCTGGGCCCACGAAAGGCATCAGAAAGGGGTCTCATTTCCAGCGCACACGCGTCGAAACAGTTCGGGTAGAGAGCATGGGGATTAGGAGAAACGTCGTGCGGTACATCCTCATGCGTTCGTTCACCACTAGCGGCAGCAGCATGTGCGTCTTCATGCACTCGTTCGTCACCGGTGGCAGCAGCAGGTACGTCGTCATGCAGTCGTTCGCCAGCAGGTGCAGAAGGTACGAATTCATGCACTCGTTCGCCAGCAGGGACAGCGCGTACGTCTTGATGCACTCGTACGCCACAGGCAGCAGCAGCAGCAGGTACGTATTTGTGCACTCGTTCGCCACCAGCGGGGGAAGCAGGTGCGTCTTCATGCACTCGTTCGCCCGCAGGGGCGGCAAGAACGACTTCATGCACTCGTTTGCCACCAGGGGCGGCAGGTACGTCTTGATGCACTCGTTCGCCACCAGCGGCGGCAGCAGGTACATCTCCATGCACTCGTTCGCCACCAGCGGCAGCGGGATGTACGTCAGCATGCACTCGTTCGCCACCAGAGGTAGCAGCAGGTACGTCGTCATGCAGTCGTTCACCCCAGGGGCAGAAGGTACGTTGTCATGCACTCGCTCGCGAGCAGGGCCAGCAGGTACGTCCTGAAGCACTCGTTCGCCACAGGCAGCAGCAGCAGCAGCAGCAGGTACGTCCGTATGCACTCGTTCGCCACCAGCGGGGGCAGCAGGTACGTCGTCATGCGCTCGCGCCTGCAAGCCAGGCAGCCGAGGCCGAACTTGGTGAGGCGCCTGAGACGGCGTGCGGCTCCATGCACTCGGCGCCTGGCACGACCGACGGGAAGAGCGGGCACGCCGATGCCCCTGGAGCCGCCCGAATGCGACCTCCCGCCCTCGTTCGCCACCAGCGGGAGCAACAGGTAGGTCTTCATGCGTTCGTTCGCCACCAGCGGCAGCGGGATGTATGTCGTCATGCGCTCGTTCGCCACCCTTCGTAGCAGCAGGTACCTCTTCATGTACACGTACGCCCGCAGGGGCGCAGGTACGTCTTGATGCACTCGTTCGCCACCAGCGGCGGCAGCAGGTACATCTCCATGCACTCGTTCGCCACCAGCGGCAGCGGGATATACGTCGTCATGTACTCGTTCGCCACCAGAGGTAGCAGCAGGTACGTCGTCATGCAGTGGTTCGCCCCAGGGGCACAAGGTACGTTGTCATGCACTCGCTCGCGAGCAGGGCCAGCAGGTACGTCTTGAAGCACTCTTTCGCCACAGGCAGCAGCAGCAGGAACGTGTTTTACATGCACTCGTAAGCCACCAGCGGCGGCAGCAGGTACGTCATCATGCACTCGTTCGCAACCAGCTGCAGCGGGATGGACGTCGCCATACTCCACGTAGTCGGACCACGCGTCGAAGCAGCAGATGAGAGGCCTGCTAATGCTGATGAGCACCTTACGTCTTGCCACACGCTGCCATTCGCGAACGAGGGGTCGAAGAGCAGCCAGGGCCTCACCTTCAGCCCGGTGGCGGGCGTTCCCAGCGGGAGCAGCATGCAGAGCAAGTTGAGGAGCGCTAGCGCCAGCGCCGGCAGCGGGGGCCGCTCCAGCGCCAGCAGGGGGAGCGGCGAGTAGAGGACCATGCATGCCACCTGCTTGGCGGCGAACTTCAGAGCGTGGAACGGGGCGTGAGCGCAGAGCTCCAGGAACCCCACGTGCAAGCAGCGGAAGAGGGCCAGCTCCAGGTCGGGGAACTTCGCGTGCGGGTTCGGGTGGCGGTGCAGCTGCCGCGGGCCGCGGTCCGTGGAGAAGCGGAGCGGCAGGTGCAGGCGGTGGAAGCGGTCCCGCTCCGCCAGGAGGCCGAACGTGCAGGCTCTTGATGAAGCTCGCAACCGCGGCGAGCTCGCTGTCGCGGCAGCTGCCCAGCGGGTAGGCGGGCTGCGGTGCGGGCAACGGGGCTACCCGAGCCGCGGAACCTGGGAGGAGGAGACGAAGTCGAAGCTCGTGGCGATGGACCGCAGCACGTGGGCGGGCCCGTCCGAGCTGCAGGGCACGGCAAGATCGTATGTATGAGGCCGTTGGAGACCGCGAGCGTGACATGACGAGGGCAAGCAGCAACAGACAGCAGACGCTCGGCGTCGGGAACACGCACGGCATCCGAGCGCATCAGTGCCCCCGCAGGGCGGATGGATGTGGAAGAGCGGGCCAAAACGCTGGGAGCGGATGCCCTCGGGGGAGATGGCAATGGCGACGGAAGGAGGAGGAGGAGGAGGAGGAGGAGGAGGAGAAGCAGGAGAAGCAGGAGAAGCAGGAGGATGAGGAGGAGGATGAGGAGGAGAAGGAGGAGAAGGAGGAGGAGGAGGACGACAACGACGACGAGGCCGACGAGGCCGACAAGGCCGACGAGGCCGAAGACGGCGACGGGGCGGAGGTTGAGTATGGAGGGGGGCGCTCCCAGCGTAGCCAGAGGTCTGCCGAACACCACTTACACCACTGATCGCTGAGGATGCTGAAGCGCTCTTTCGGTTTCCGTGCCGGCCCCAGGTAAGAGCGAGACACGAGTGATGAACGTTCTGGTGGGGCGAGCAGCCAGGACGGGCGGGCGCACTGAGGACGTCCCCTTCGCCGACCCGACCTCGAGGCCAGAGCCCTTCTTCTGAAAGGCGTCGCACTCCCACTGTCAGAGTGAGCCGGGCGCCTCTCCCAAGGGGCTCTTCACCGTAGAGAGGTGGCTGCATCGGCGCGGGAGCGAGAGGCGATGCGCTGCCGTGGCGTCGGCCCGGACCCCGCCGCACACCGGAACCACCCTGCACCCTCCTCTC
Organism: Prorocentrum cordatum; assembly: GCA_963575745.1. Lineage (NCBI taxonomy): Eukaryota > Dinophyceae > Prorocentrales > Prorocentraceae > Prorocentrum > Prorocentrum cordatum. The sequence goes on from CAUYUJ010014299.1 coordinate 210,902, forward strand.
GCTCGTGAGCACACTGCAGCGATGGCTGGAAGTGGATTGGCCCGCACAGGGGAGCAGGGGCCTCATGGGCCCAGGGCCTCCCCGCGCAGGGGTGCTGGAATCGGGTGCTTCCCCCCCTCCCGTTCCGCGGCGCCGAAACGACGGTCCGCCCTCATCCTTCCCGAGCACGGGCGGCGCCTCAGAGCACGCTTTGCCTCGTGCGAGTGGGCGTGGCGGCCAAGAGCATTGAAGAAGAGAAGGGGAGGAAGAGGAGGAGGAGGAGGAGGAGGAGGAGGAGAAGGAGGAGGAGGAGGAGGATAAGACGCACTTCCAGAAGCAGGAGGCAGGGGAAAGGAAAGGGGAAGGCGGAGGAGGAGGAGGGACATCGTCAGGAGGAGAAGGAGGACGAGGAGGGTATGAAAAGCAGGAGGAGCAGAACGAGGAGCAGGAGAGGGAGGAGCTGGAGCAGTAGGAGAAGGATCAGGCAAATGACAATAAGGTAGGATGAGTTTCGAGGGGGAGGCGGTAAATGATGAGGTGGTCAACGGGAAAAGATGAGAGGGAGAAGGATAAGGAGGAGGAGGAAGAAAATGAGGAGGAGGAGAAGGAAAAGGAGGAGGAGCAGAAGGAGGAGCAGGAGGAGCAGGGGGGGAACAGGAGGCGTAGGAGGGAAGCAGAAAGTTCAGGAGGGTTGGGAGGATACGGAGGAGGAGCGGCTGGATCAACAGGGGCAGGGGCAGAATGGGAGAGGAAAAGGGGGGAGGAGAGGATGGTGGGGAGATGATCTCGCCTCTCAGTTTTGGAAGGCGCCGTCCTCCTCGAGTGTGAACATGCGTGCGGCATGCGACGCAGGTCGGTTCCTGGAAGCAGCGCTACGGCGAGGTGGCCCCCGGGGTGGGCTCCTGACCGGGCGCGGCGGTCCACGAAGCGGAGCCCCGAACGACGGCACGCGTGGAGCAGCCGGCGCGAGGCCTTGGAGGGGGGCGCTCCGCCTGCCCTGCACGGTCGCCATCTCAAGCAGAAGAGGCAGGCAAGGGTCGAGCTGTGCAGGATGCAAGGGTCAAGCTCCTCCTCCTCCTCCTCCTCCTCCTACTCCTCCTCCTCCTCCTCCTCCTCCTCCTCCTCCTCCTCCTCCTCCTCCTCCTCCTCCTCCTCCTCAAGATGCAGGCGGAATCCGTCCTGCACTCCCTCCCTGAGGGGGAGCAGGACGGCTTCCGCTCGGCTGAAGGGGCAGTCGCGGGAGACTTTTTGTGGGGCGCTTGTCTCTCGGGGCGAGCGGATCGAGCAGGCCAAGCTCGAGGTCTCGCTCGACAACGTCAGCGGCCGAGCAGCAGGAGAAGCTGGAGTGACAGTGATTACCCTGGGGGCGCCGCGTGCCAGCCTAGACATCAAGAACGCCTGCGGCACCGTCCGCCGCAGAGCTGCTCAGGAGGCCGTTCGGGCCCGCACGCCGTGGATGCGCTCCTTGGTAGACCGCCTGCTCAACGCCACCACCCGGAACGCCTACGACACAGCCGACGGCGACACGATCTGGGTGGAGCAGCGCACTGGCGTGCCGCGGGGGTGCCCTCTCAGCACCTCCCTCTTCTGAGTGACCTTGGCAGGCGCGTTGGAGGACGGAGGGCACTCGAGAGGAGCTGCACCAGCGAAGCCTCGGGACGAGCCTCGTGGCGTATGCGGACGACATCTACACATCGCGGGGCCGGCTGCGGCCTCGTACGACGTCCCTGCTGCTGCGCTCGCTCGGACGGGCTTGCGGTGGCGGTGTTGAAGGGGAACTGGAACACACAAATAAATACACACAAATAAAAATATCCCCCATATTTTCCCATATTTTCTGGGTGTTTGTCTTCCCCACCACTTCCCATATTTTTGCATATTTTCTGGGAAATCCACGATTAATTGTGTCTGTGTGTTTTTTCCCCTCCTGAGGTGTGCACCGGGGAAGACGAAAGTTTGGCTGGCTTCGCCCGAGGCAGCGCAGATTGTCCCGGCGACGCTGCACGGCGCAGTGGTGCCCGACCTCCCCATGCTGTGATGCAGTCTCGACCACCACGACCGCGAGGTCGACTTGGCGGCAGGGCCCGGCAATTCCGAGCAGGGCATGCAGAATGCAGCGGCTCTGGTGCGCGATAAAGCTGCTATTCTAAAGGACGCTCGACAGCGCGGGCTTTGATGCCAGGTGGTGGGCGCGATCCTGCGATACGTCACAGTCGGGCCCCCCCAGCAGCTGCTCCGTTCGCGCCTCTTAAGTGACCAAGCACTTGCGGCCTACGACAGCGCCGTCGCGGACGCGTGGGTTGAGCTGATCGGTGTCCAACTCACTCCAGAGTACACTGCGCCTGGCAACTTGCCGCTTCGCGACGGCGGCGCAGCTTTCGGATTGGCCACGCCGCGGGCGTCCGCTGCTTTCCTCGCGGGATGGTGCCACCAGCTATGGCGGCAGTGCGCCCCGGGCCCCGTGCACACTGAGCAGGATTTGCGCGCCGCTTTCCCCAGGCTCGCTGCGGAGCTGGCGGGAGCGAGAGCTGAATTGACGGCCAGGGCGCCCACGCAGGCCAGCGACGTGAAAGTGGACTTTCCCGTCGAATCCAACAAGCGCATACAGAGGATGATCATGGACGCCGTGTCCCTCCGGGCGCGTGAGACCATCCTCAACGGCGCCCCAGAGCCATACTGGGTGCGGCTGCATCCAGCAAGCGGCGCCGGAGCAGGCAGCTTCCTGTGCGTGCCCCAGCCCAGCAACGAGGCCATCGCAAACGCATTGCCATCTCTGCCGTACTCGGGGTGCTTGCGGGGCGCAGCTGGATGGCCTTGAGGGTCTTCTGCACGCAAAGGTGCGCAAGATCGGCGGCGAGGCAGTCGGGAGCCACGAGGAGATCCGACACCTCTTCTGGCGCTTCGCCAACGCGAAGTCGGCTCTGGCCAAGACGCGACGGCGGACGACGAGGCCGGGGACGTGCTGGACCCCGTCTTCAACTACAATGGCAGGCGGGTAGCCCTTGACGTGGCCGTGATTGGCGCCCGCGCCGACTTGCCCCGGGTCCGAGCGGCGGCAGGCCCGGCTCGACACCGCCCCGCGCGCGCTGGAGCCAGGGGGCCGCCCGGGCGAGAGCGCGCAGGCGACCGCCCACGTGCTCGCCGTCACGGCGGGCGGCGAGTCGCGCGCCTCCGCGCTGGCGGTAGCCTGTGGCAGCAGGTCAGCATTCGCCATGCAGGCCTTTGTCGCCTGGCGCGTTGCGAGTGCCCACGTCCGCCAGGGCTCGCTTGCCCGAGGCCCTGCGGCGAGACTTGCGGGCCTGCGGGCGGCGGGCCCAGAGGAGGTGCTGAGCAGCTCAGGAGGAGGCTTAGGACGAGGAAGTGCCGGAAGAGGCTGAGGACGAGAAGGAGGAGGAGGAGGAGGAGGAGGAGGAGGAGGAGGCAGAGGGCGAGGAGGAGCCGGAATGGCGAAGTGGAGCCGGAATAGACAGAGTAGGCGGAGGAGGCGGAGGCCAGCCCCAGGGCGGGGAGTCCCGAGGAGGAGGAGGAGGAGGAGGAGGAGGAGGAGGAGGAGGTAGAGGGCGAGGAGGAGCCAGACGAGGCAGCGGTTGCGGCTTGAGGAGGCGGTGGCGGAGAGGAGGTAGAGGAGGCCGTGGAGCAGTAGGCAGAGGGCGTGGAGGTGCAGCGGGGGAGGGCGACGTACCGAAGGAGGCGTCGGGCGGCTGCGAGCAGGATGACTGCCCGGCGCGCGCGGGCGCGCGGGCGCGGGGGCGAGCGCGGCGCGGTCCGCAGAGGCGGCGGGCCCTCCATCGGACTCTGGGGGATCCGGGTCCCGCGCAGGATGTGGAGCTTGGCCGAAAAGCGAGCTCGATTCGATACGACACGGGCAATCCGCATCCCGCAATGCGGGAAGTGAGAGGAGGCGAAGCAACAGAAGCACGGGGAGGTAGAAACCGAAGGAGAGGAGATCCGCACACAGAAGTCGATGTAGACGATGAAGCAGAAGGAGCAGTAGGAGCAGGAGGACGCGGAGGAGGAGAAGGAGGAGGAGAGGAGGAGCAGGAGCAGGAGAAGGGGGAGCGGATCTGGACGGCGACGAAGAGGAGGTGAAAAGAATGAGAGGGGGCGGGCGCTGGGACATGAAGGGCCGCCCGCGGAAAGAGTTGCAGCCCACACGGCATGCAATCGGAAGAAAGGGAAGGCTGGAGGGCGGAATGGGCCGCCAAAGGGGGGCGAAGGAGAAGGAGGAGAAGGGCAGCAGTGGTATCGGGGGAGAAAGTAGAAGAGGTAATTAGTGGGAGGGCGAGGAGAAGGACGAGGAAGACGAGGAGGAGGGATGAAAGAGGAAGGAGGGAACACGAGAAGAGGAGAGATGGGCAAGGAAGGAACGAAGGAACAGGGAGAAATGAAGCGGGAACAGCGAAGGAGGCACGAAGAACGAGGCAGCCCAGCAGCGCCGCGCCGGAGCCGCGCCCGGCACCGCCTTTGGAGCCCTGCATGCCCTGGTAGGGCTCGTCGAACACGTACGGGGAGTCCGCCCCAGGGGTCTCGGCGGGCGCGCTGGTAGGAAGGCACCAACTGTACACCAACACCGATCCTGGCCAGGATCACCCTGGGCCCAGGATCGGTGTATACGCCCTCCTGCCTTGCGCAAGAAGGCATACTCCAGATTTCGTAATAAAAGGGAGGGGGTCTGGACCCTCCAAGACAAGCCATTTCAGACCCCCCCTCGTGGGAGAACCCTCCAAAACATCGTCCCCAGACCCCCCCAGGCCCTCCAAGATAGCCTGGAAGAGACCCCCCCCCGAAATGAGACCCCCCGCCCTTTATTACGAAATCTGGAGTATACACCGATCCTGGGCCCAGGGTGATCCTGGGCCGGGATCGGTGCTGGTGTATAGCTGGTGCCCTCCGAGCTGGGGCTGCACGCCCGAGGAGGGGGGCGGGCGGCGCAGCCCTCGGAGGAGGCCCCGGGGCCGAGGGGGGGCTCCCCGGGGCCGGGGGGGGGGGGGGTCCTCCCCCTGGGAGGGGTGGCCGAGGAGGAGGGCGCGGAGCAGGAGGAGAGCAGGGACAGCAATGGGGGCGAGGAGCAGGAGGAGAAGGACCGGTGCACACCCAGGATGCATCAACGAGGTTAAAAATACACCCTCCGTCCGAGATCCCTCTTCGTAGGCCCCTACATGGGTCATTTCCACAGAGCGATTGCCCCGCTGGGGGACAACAGTGATGCGTGCCAAAACATCATTGCCAGGACTTCGACGCCACAAGTTGAATCTGACGGTTCCGTCTTGGCGATCCTGGATCGCGCCAGAACAACATTCCTGGAACTTCAACACCGCGGATCAACGTGGGTGTTGCGCCCTGGCAATCCTGTATTGCTCCAAAACACCAGTTCTGCTACTGTAGCAGTGAGAAACAATGAAACTCTTGCAAATGTGTTCAGCGAATGTGCGCGGCGCCACGGCGAGAGCCACACTTTTGGAAAGGAACCGCCCTACAATCCTCGAAGTTCTTGCAATGCGCGCGGCGCTAAGGCGAGGGTCACACTGTGAAAACCACCCACCCTCAATTCGTTAAGCTCCAAAATGTCTAAAACGCAAGTGCGCGGCACTAAGGCACGAGACACACATTGTGAAAACCACCCGCCCTCAATCCGTGAAACTGCTGCCACATGTTAAAACCAATGCGCGCAACGCTATGGCGATAACCACAATTCGAAAACCAACCGCACTCAATCCGTGAAGCCCTGGCAAACATCTAAAACGAATGCACTCGGCGCAAAGGCGAGAGCCACATTGCGGTTGCAGAAATGATTCTCGCCTGGTCTGCGGCTTCTGGAATCCTTGGGGATTGCATACATTTGAAAACCAATGATTTAGCTGCGAAAACTCCGCGGATCGAGGCCGCACCTGCCAGGCTCGGGCCAGCCGCTGTCGTCGAGCAGGCGGCGGTCGATCGGTGGCAGGCGACCCCAATGCCGCGTGAGGTGTAACATGTACAGCCATGTACTGATCAGAGCCGGGCGCACTGGAACAGGTGGAGAAGGCATCGCTGGAAAGCTGCTCACGCTGCTGCCCCGCCCCCGCACCGCCCGCCCGGCTGCTCCCTGGCTCCGCCGAGCAGCGGCAGCCCGAGAGGGCCGGCGCCGACGCCCCGCACGCGAGCGGCCGCCGGCGCGCGCCTGCTGGGCCAGCGAGGTGGCCTCTGCGGCCCGCTGGTAGAACTCGCGCAGCATCCTGCCGCGCGCCGTGCGCGCTCCGCGGCGGCGGGGACAGCGGCGGTGTCCCGCCTCCTCCTGGTCATCCGCCTCCTCGTCATCCGCCTCCCTGCCCTGCCCCTGGATCCTCCTGCTCATCATCACCACCACCACCATCAGCACAGCCGTCATCGCCATCGCCATCATGTCATCATCAGGGCCACGAGTGTCAGCCTCATCAGCAGCATCAGAATGACCATCACTACCAGCATCGACCGACTGCATCACCATCACTATCACAACCACTATTCCCGTGCTCCTCGTCCTCCTCCGCCTCCGCCTCCTCCTCCTCCTCCTCCTCCTCCTCGTCGGCATTATCCTGCTGCTTGCTTCCTCATCCTCCTCTTCTTCGTTATCATCATCATCCTCCTCTTCCTCCTCCTCTGCCTCCGTTTCCTCCACCTCCTCATCATCCGTCCTCTCCCCTTTCCTTCCCCTGCACTCTCCTCTTTCTCCACTACCTCCACTGCCTCCCCCTTGTCATCCAGCGAAGAGGAAGGAGGATAGACCGGGAAGAGTGGAGACACGGAGTAGAAAGCGGAGTGGGAGAGGGGAGCGAGGGGGAGAGGCTCGTCCTCTTCCTCCCTTCCCCTTCTCCTCCTCCTCCTCCTCCACCTCCTCCTCCTCCTCTTCCTCCTCCTCCTCCTCCTCTTCCTCCTCCGCTTACTCCCCTTACTCCTCCTTCACGACCTTTACACCCAGACAGGGGGCATGTCCATACCTTGCACAGACGACACCCAACACCATAAGCAACGCATATAATCCGCCAACCCTGTCGGCGTGTGTGAGGGGCTTTTCCGTTCGAGCCGTCATCTCCGTCATTCTTTGTAATCGTCGTCTCTGTCGTTCCCTTTCCCTGGTACCCCTCTTCCCCTGGGCTCCTCCCCGCTCCCCTCGCCCTTTCCCAGGGCCTCCTCCTCAAGCGCGCTAGCCAAACCGACCTTCAGCAACGTCGTAATTGATTCGAAGGGAAGCCCCTTCCCTTTCCCTTCCCCGACGGGGGGGGGAGGGGGGGTCCCGGGGGGGGTCCCGGGGGAGTCCCGGGTCAGATACGACGGCCCCCCCGTACCGACCTTGAGCAACGTCGTAATTGAGTCGAAGGGAAGCCCCTTCCCTTTCCCTTCCCCGACGGGGGGGGGAGGGGGGGTCCCGGGGGGGGTCCCGGGGGAGTCCCGGGTCAGATACGACGCCCCCCCCCGTACCGACCTTGAGCAACGTCGTAATTGAGTCGAAGGGAAGCCCCTTCCCTTTCCCTTCCCCGACGGGGGGGGGAGGGGGGGTCCCGGGGGGGGTCCCGGGGGAGTCCCGGGTCAGATACGACGCCCCCCCCCCGTACCGACCTTGAGCAACGTCGTAATTGAGTCGAAGGGAAGCCCCTTCCCTTTCCCTTCCCCGACGGGGGGGGGAGGGGGGGTCCCGGGGGGGGTCCCGGGGGAGTCCCGGGGAAGTCCCGGGTCAGATACGACACCTCCCTCCCCCACCTTCTCGTCCTTCTCCCCGTTCCCCAAAACCATCCCACAGCCCGTGCCTCTTGCTGCGCATTGCGAACAGGGTCGGCGGCACCGGCCGTAAGGCCTTCGCAATATCACAACTGCTGGCCGACTAGACGCAACAACTACGACTCGGCGAGACATTCTGGCCCAATAGACGTCGCCACGTGTCGGCATCTATCCGCCACGCCCCCAGGAGACACACACACACACACACACGTGCTGGGGGGCTCCGAAGGAGAGAGTGGAACAATGACGGCGAGGAGAGGAGGGAGGCGAAAGGTGCAGCTCCCCCCGGCGTGCGTCCGACCCTGGCGCGTGGCTCTTCGGACGCTTCGGCTGAGGACTCGTGCGGGGCCTCGCACTGTGCGAGGAGCGCTCGCAGTCGTGGCGGCCCCCCCCGCGCAGTACTCAGGAGACGATCGGCACATGCGACCCCTCGATGTGCGTCCAATGGGGTCTGTGCCCAGGGATGGCCTCTCCCGACATGAGGGAGGCCGAGGGTGCGGCTAAGCTGACCAGACGGAAGCTGACCAGACGGAAGCTTCGACTTCCAGGAAAAAGATGTTGAGTCCGTTGGGGGCCAGGTAGGTGAAGTCCACCCCCGTGGGGCGTGGAAATTGAGACCCGCTGGACCGAGGAGCGCCCTCGACGCACAGGCGATCTGCGTCGGGTGCCGCATCTTCAGCGATGCGGTGTGCTTCGGCCTGGGTGGTGAGCCGGTCGTGCCTGCACCCGGGCGGGCCACCAGGACAGCATCCCGGGCGCCCCTTCGGGGTGCCTCCCGCCGCCCCCGGCTGCGCTGGCCCGCATGCCCCTCGGGGGGGAGGCACCCGCAGCAGGGCGGACGCCCCGAGGGGGGCCGTCCTCCATCCTCCTCCACCTCCTTCTGCTCCTCGACCTTCCTGCTCCTACTCCCTCCCTGCCTCCATCGCTGCTTCTCTCCCTCCCCCGCCCGCATCCGTCGTCTGCCCGCTTCGGCGAGACGCTCCAGAAAGCTCACGACCCCAACTCTCGAAAACCCCTCTCCAAACCGTTGCCCTTCCCTTCTCCCTCATCCTGGGGGGGGGGGCGGGGCAGCCGCGCCTGATGGCCTCCACCACCGCCTGCTGGGCCACCTTGGCCTCCTGGCGGAAGCAGCATGCTACCAGCGCTAGGGAGTGGGGAGGGAGCATGCTACCGGCGCTAGGGAGGGGGGAGGGAGGAGAGGAGAGGCGCAAGTCAAAGGGTAAGAGGATGCGGAGAGAGGGACGAAGAAGAGAGAAGATAGGAGGAGAGAGGAGGAGGCGAAAGAGGGGGAGGAGAAGAAAGAGGACGAGGAGCCAACGAATCGAAGAAGTCCGCGGTTCGCGAGCGAACTGCGAGGCGCGGATGTGGGCGGCACATCGAGAGGTTGGTCTCGCCGAAACCATTTCCAAAAGCGCAGCCAGGAGCCCCACAGACGTCGCGGGGACTCCGGGGGCGGGTGGCGGGCGCGCTCGCCGCGTCGAAGAGCGACGCCTCGAGGCAAGCGCCCCGCAGCTGCTGCTTCCTCCTCCTCCTCCTCCTCCTCCTCCTCCTCCTCCTCCTCCTTCCTCTCCTCCTCCGACTCCTCCTCCTCCTCCTCCTCCTCCTCCTCCTCCTCCTCCTCCTCCTCCTCCTCCTCCTCCTCCTCCTCCTCCCCCCCACACCGAGCCCGCGCGGAGTGCTCGTGACCTGCGGACGCACGCCCGCTGCGCCTGGTGAGGGCGCGGCAGGGGGGGACCGCCCGTGCTCCACGAGGCAGAGGGGGGGGGGGGGGGACAGCTGCAGCCGCAGCCGCAGCGCCGCACGCAAAGGGGGGGGGAAGGGGGGGGGCGTCACCGGGAGGAGGTCGAGGGCCCCGAGGGGCGAGGTCGAGGGCCCCGACGGGGGGCTGACACCGAGAGCCCCTGCTTCTGCGACGGAGGGTCTGCGGCACGGTCCCAGGAGGGCCCCCAGGGCTCCCGAGGACCCCCCAAGGCAGAACCCCCGCCCCAGAGAGGGCTCCAGGCGGGCACCGAGAGGCCCCCCAGAGAGCTATGGTGGTCTTCGACGTTGGCCCAGGGGGGGGGCCTCAACAGGGTCCCACGATAGCCCCAAGATGCCTCCAAGAGGCTCCAAGAGCGTGACTGCATGCTGCAACACAACCTTATGCAGGGCATCCCGCCTGGCAGATGATTTGGATGGGGTGGTGGGGATATGCGAAGCATCAAGAATGACAGCGGCGAATCGATGCGGCAAGTATCACCTCGGCGGCAACATCTGGCCAAAGGGCACAGGCCAGAGGGCTCCTCGATGGTGCCCTCATTGGCTGTCTTCTCATTGGCGCGCTCCTCCTGGGCCTGATCCGCAGAAGGGAGAGGAGGAGGGGGATTCATGGCCTGGCCCTCAGACAATCCCCACCAACATCTCGGCACCAAATGGGGCGGCTTAGCCTGGTGGCGGAGGGCACCTGCACTTCTTCACGACGTAGCCCTCCGAACTTTCGACCCCGTGCGCAGGGCGCTCTTTGCTGGTCCGGGGACTTGGTAGCGTGCCCTGAACACCCAAACCTAGAACAACTGCATTGTGGTCGTTCGTCGAAACGCTGGAGGTCTGACTCCATGCTCCTACAGGAAGGGTCGAGACATGGCAACACGAGGGCCAGGCCGCTATCAGTGCGCCGAGAGACGGGAGCTCCTACCCTCCATGCGGCTCTGGCGCCCTCTACTGGACGACTTCGGTAACCCTCCTCCGAATGCTCACTCCCCTCCACACATCAGACTCGTCATCAGCATCACCACCACAGGCAGTATCATCAACGCCATCATCACCATCATCATCATCGCCATCGTCACCCACGTCTTCACACCATCGGAAACTCGTAACATGCAGTATCAGCAGCAGCATGCTGCCCCTCCTTACGAAACAGCCTCCTCACACCACCCTCCCCTTGGCCTAAGCTACTCTCGCCACCTAGCCTTCTTCATCGCAGCTTCGATCTCCACGATGGCTTGGCTGAGGTCCTCGATCTCCTGCGAACGCGAAGTATGTTTCTGCGCAATGGCGCTTCGCCTACCGTATAGAAGTCAGAGGTTTACTGGATTGCGGACAATCGTCCTTCTCCTTCTTATTATGTTCTGGCTCCTCATGCTGCTGCTGCTGCTACTTCTGCTCGTCCTTCGTCCTCATTCTCCTCCCCTTTCTCCGTCGGGAGGAGGCGAGCAGAGGCGAGTAGGGGTGTTGGCATGGGGGTGATGGGACATGACCATCCGAGGACCTTCACCACAGCTGCACCCCCCCCTCAGGATTCCAAGAACCTTTCAGACGAGAGTTGGACCATCTTCTTGGAGGATCCTTGAAATCCACAGGGGGGTACTCCACCTGTGGCGCGCCCAAACGCGAAATATCCAACATCCTCGCGAGCGGCTGCACGAATCGAGGCAGGCGTGAGCCTCCTGTCCTCCACTTCCTGTAGACAGCCCTTTGCTTGGGACCCAAGGCGCCCTGTTGTAGGAGCGGTCGGTCACGTCGATGCCCGAGCGCACCCAAAAATAGCAGCACACTCGCCTCCTAAGCATGCAAGCCATCTCCTCCTGGTCGTATGCCATCGATCGACATGAGCCGGTTCTCATCTTGATGACGCATGACCACCACTTCGATGCTCGCACAACCCTCCCCCTGCTGATGGGACCCCAAGGCCTGGCAATGCGACGAATGCAAAACTGTCGTATGGCAGTCCCTTCTCAATACTAGTCTTCCATGACTCCGATTGCGATCCCAAGCCTCCCGGCTAATAGCTTACTGGCTTTCTCTGCAGAAAGGGGCAATTCCTGCGTGAGCTTCGTCTCGAGGGCGCTCAGCTCTTCCACCTGCAGTGCGGAAATCATTTCATGAAGAGAGCTAGGAAGCACGGATAGACACAGACCGCCGCAATGCCCTATGATGTCGAAGTCAGAACTCGCCGCCTTGAAGATGTGGCCCTAACTGGATCCACTACTGTCTGCTGGTTTCACACGTGTAATCTCTCCACAGTTGCTGGCATGTATCCTTCGCTATCCGCTCCACGGCTGCTAGTATGCGTTTGCTTAATATCGGGGCTGTGGGGAATCAAGACATGGCCACTGGGCCTTCCGAGGCCAAGTGCGCGCCGAAATGGGGTCACTTCATAATCTGAATGGGCGCGCCCTGGAGCTAGATATTCCTTGTCCCGATTTCTCAACCACCATCCCCTCCAACAGAAACTGTTCGAAGGCCTGCCGGGCGTCTCCCTGTGCCAGCCACACATGCGTGTCGTGCTAGCCCTCCTCCTCCACCTCCTCCTCCTCCTCCTCGTAGCCATTTCGATTCAAAGGACCAGCTAGTTGCCCGCTCCAGCGCGCCATTTGCCGCTGGGCGCCATCTCCTGGCGCCCCCTGGCGGCGGCCGTGGCGTATTCTTCAGGGCGTTCGGCAAAAGGCCTGCGCACGCTTCATCTGGCCTTCGAGGCGTTCGGCAAGGGTCCGCGTCCGTCCAGCTGGTCTTCGTGGCGTTCGGCGGAAGGCCTGCGCACCCTCCGGCTGGTCTTCAAGGAGTTCGGCAAGGGTCCGCGTCCGTCCAGCTGGTCTTCGAGCCGTTTGGCAAGTGGCATGCGCCAGTGTTCTGCAGCACAATTGATCCCAAGGAGGTCGCACTGCAGTACTGCAAAGACCAAGTATGATCATGAGTAGAGGTGGCCACGTGGGGCAGCAAACCACCTTCCTCAACTACATTGGCGTGCTCCTCGGGCCTTACGGCCAGGCAGTTCCCTCTGCCGCGTTGGCTACTTCGTCGGGAAGTTCTTCGGGTGCTGAGGTCGCTCATCCCTCCTCCACCTCCTCCTCGAGCTACGGCGCGGGGGCGAGAACACAGTCATGATACGTGCGGGTCCTCCCCCCCTCCTCCTGTCTCCTCCTCCTCCTCATCCTTTCTCCTCCTCCTCATCCTTCTCCTCCTCCTCCACCTCCTCCTTCCCCTCCTCCTCCTCCTTCCCCTCCTCCTCTCTACCGCCTGCTCCTTCCCCTCCTTCTCCTTTGTTTCCTCATCCTTCTCCTCCTCCTCCTCCTCCTCCTCCTCCTCCCTCCCTCCCTTCCTCCCTCCTCTGCCATATCCTCCCCACTCCTCCCTCCTCCTCCTGCTCCTCCCCCTCCTCCTCCTCCTCCTCCTCCTCCTCCTCCTCCTCCTCCTCCTCGAGCACCCTGGAGACGATTGCTCAGCATCCTCACGCTCCTCGCCCCCGCAGGAGAAGGGCGCCTTGGCTGTGAGGTCGGTGACATCAGCGCTGGCCTGCCCCCGCTGCTACCGACAAGTGCTATGAGAGTTGGCGCGGATGCGAGGCGAGATGGCAATGTTTCTCCTCCGCCTCTTCCGCCTGCTTGGTTGTCTGCCTTCCTATGTCCCTCCTCCTCTTGCTGTCCCTGCTCATGCTGCGCATTATCTTCATGCTGCTGCTGTTTCATGCTGCTGGTGTTTCATGCTGCTTGGTCTCCTCCGCCTCCTCCTCCTCCAAAATCCTCCTCCCCGTCGCCCTTCCCTCCGTCTTCTGATCCACACACCCCTCCACCTCCCACCACATTCTCCTCCTCGCCCCCATAATCCATCTCCCAACTCCTCTTCCTACTCTCCCTCCACTATCTAATCCTCAGTCTGCTCATCCTCCTCATTTCTCCCTTCCCCACCAACCTCGCCCAACTCATCCCTCCGTCGTAATCCGTATCGCTCCCTCGGGGGCGAACCTGCGCATTCCCAAATGGCCATGGAACAGCCAGAGGCAAGGAACCGAGGACCCAAATCTTTGGAGCCTCAGAAACTCTGCCCTTGTGTGACGCAGGCGATTTGAACAAACTTGCGAATGAGCCGTCCGCCCACAATCCTCTGCCCCACCGTGTCGCGCGTCTGCTTGTTGGTAGCCAGCTCGGTGTCGCACCAGCCCTGGGCGGAGCCACGCCGGAGGAGCAGAGAGATGGCTCGCTGCCTCCGGCTCCCCTTCCTCGTCCTCCGCATCCTCCCCATCCTCCATCGACAGGGGTACATCTGCATACAGCTCATGCCAGCAATCTGAAATTGGACGCCTACAAAGCTAGGGGATCACCTCAAACACATCAACGATGCTCTCAGGGGCGTGGAGGCCTGTCGTCCAAGAAATGTATTCCTACGGGTACCTGCTGGAAAAGAGAGAGAGGGAGAGCGAAAGAGAGAGAGAGAGAGAAAGCAAGAGAGAGAGAGAGAAAGAAAGGGCAGTGGCAAACACTGTACACCATCCCATCCTGCTGCTGCTGCTGCTGCTGTTGCCCCTGCCCCTTCTCCTCATCCATCTCATGCCCATGCTGCTGATGCGGCAACTGATTATGCTGCTACTGATGTGTGTGTATGTGTGTGCGTGTGTGCGTGCGCGTGCGTGTGTGTGTGTGTGCGTGTGTGCGTGTGTGAGTGTGTGAGCGTGTGAGCGTGTGAGCGTGTGAGCGTGTCTGTGTGTGTGCGTGTGCGCGTGCGCGTGCGTGTGTGTGTGTGTGCGTGTGTGCGTGTGTGTGTGTGAGCGTGTGAGCGTGTGAGCGTGTGAGCGTGTGTGTGTGTGTGAGTGTGTGTTGGTGTGCGTGTGCGTCTGCGTGTGCGTGAACGTGTGCGTGTGCGTGTGCGTGTGCGCGTGCGCGTGCTCGTGCGTGCGTGTGTGTGTGTGTATGTGTGTATGTGTGTCTATGTGTGTATGTGTGTATTTGTGCGTGTGTGCGTGTGTGCGTGTGTGCGCGTGTGAGCGTATGAGCGTGTGAGCGTGTGAGCTTGTGAGCGTGTGAGCGTGTGAGCGTGTGCGCGTGTGCGCGTGTGCGCGTGTGCGCGTGTGCGCGTGTGCGCGTGTGCGCGTATGCGCGTGTGCGCGTGTGTGCGCGTGTGCGCGTGTGCGCGCGTGTGCGCGTGTGTGCGTGTGCGCGTGTGGGCGTGTGCGCGTGTGCGCGTGTGCGCGTGTGCGCGTGTGCGCGTGTGCGCTTGTGCGCCTGTGCGCGTGTTCGCGTGTGCGCGTGCGCGCGTGCCTGTGCGCGTGCGCGGGTGCGTGCGCGTGTGCGCGGGTGCGCGTGCGCGTGCGCGTGTGCGTGCGCGTGCGCGTGCGCGCGTGCGCGCGTGCGCGTGCGCGCGTGTGCGTGTGCGCGTGCGTGTGCGTGGGTGTGTGTGTGTGTGTGTGTGTGCGCGTGCGTGTGCGCGTGCGTTTGCGTGTGCGTGTGCGTGTGCGTGTGCGCGTGCGCGTGCGTGCGCGTGTGCGTGTGCGTGTGCGTGTGCGTGTGCGTGTGCGTGTGCGTGTGCGTGTGCGTGTGCGTGTGCGTGTGCGCGTGCGTGTGCGTGTGCTTGTACGTGTGCGTTTGCGTGTGTGTGTGTGTGTGCGTGTGCGTGTGCGTGCGCGTGCGCGTGTGCGTGTGCGTGTGCGTGTGCGTGCGAGTGTGTGCGTGTGTGTGTGTGTGTGCGTGTGTGTGTGTTTGTGTGCTCGCGTGCCCTGGGAGTATCCCGCTCTCGAGCGGAAACGCGCTTAGTGACATGTATGTACGTCCAGGTGCAAACATCTTAAGTGCGACCCGCAGGCGCGTGTCCAACTGTCCGTTTGGCAAGTCTGCCTTAGCTGCCCAGACGCGGCCGCGCGATGCGGGATCCCAACGGGGTCTGCATAAACGAGTAGTTCCAAATCTGCTGCCCAGGGTCAAGACCTTGGCGCCAGCGAAGTGAGGAGAAGGATGAGGAGGGGAAACGTGGGGGGAGGTATGTCTTCCGGCAGCTGGGCGTCAAGCACAAGAGTGACTAACAGAGGCCACCCAGCCGCACCCTACGCGCGGGTAGTCCCACGAACCGTCGGCGCCTTACCCGCCCGAAACTTCCAAGACAGGAGGCACTGATCCTCAGAGTCTTGTATACATGATTTGCTTTAGCGAAGAGCGACGAGAACGAATCACTCGGGGTGGATATCTGGGGGATCGTCCGACGGGAGTCCGAAGAGTGGCCTGCGCTGCTGCAGGAGCTCAGTCGGCTCCGAGCGTGCCCACAAAGACCAAATCCACAACGCACGGCGTACCGCAAAGATGCCAGAGCCACACTCGACGAGGCCGAGCACAGTAGATTGGGCGAGCATACCACAATTAGAGAACGCAGCATTGAACGCACGAGAAACTACCACGCGCGGTTCCGGAGATTGCCAGGGAACATGGGACCATGCACATGCAGTGTGTATGCCGCTGATGTGTGTTGCGTGCGCGCACGCGCGCGCATCCACTTCACCCCTCCCGCCGGCGTTGTGGGCATTGGCTGCATGCGAAGTGCACCTCTGCACTTCGTCCTCCTACTCCTCCTCCTCCTCCTCCTCCTCGTCCTCCACCTCCTCCTTCTCCACCTCCTCCTCAACCTCCACCTCTTCCTCCTCCAACTCCTCCCTCCTGCCCTTTCTCATCCTCCTCCTCCTCCTCCGCCTCCTCCGCCTCCCCATCCCCCATTTCCTGATCATCCTCCTTCTCCTGCTCACCTCATCATCAACACCACCACCACCATCGTCATCATCATCATCAGCATCATCATCATCATCATCATCAGCAGCAGCAGCATCACCATCATCATCATCATCATCATCATCATCATCATCATCATCATCATCATCATCATCATCATCATCATCATCATCATCATCATCATCATCATCATCATCATCATCATCATCGTCATCATCATCATCATCATCATCATCATCATCATCATCATCATCATCATCATCAGCATCATCATCATCATCATCAGCATCATCATCATCACCATCATTATCAGCACCGCCATCATCATAATTGTCATCATCAGCATAGTCATCAGCATCATCGTCAGCAGCATCGCCATCATCATCATCATCATCATCATCAGCATCATCATCGTCATACCCATCATCATCATCATCATCATCATCATCAGCAGCAACAGCAGCAGCATCAGCATTGGCATCATGATCAGCAGCATCAGCATCATCAGCATCGTCAGCATCAGCATCATCACCAGCATCAACATCAGCATCAGCATCAGCATCAACATCAGCATCACCATTGTCATCACCATCATCATCAGCAGCGTCATCAGCGTCATCATCACAACCATCACCATCATTATCAGCATCATCGTCAACATCATCACCATTAACATCACCATCATCACCATTAGCATCATCAGCCTCATCCTCATCATCATGCTCAGCATCATCACCAGCAGAAGTATCAGCATGCTCCTCCTCATCCTCATCCTCATCCTCATCCTCATGCTCATGATCCTCCTCCTCCTGCTCCTCCGTCTCCTCCACCTCCCCCCCCTCCTCATCCTCCTCATCCTCCCTCTCCTCCACCTGCTCGAGCACCCGTGAGACGATTGCTCAGCATCCTCACGCTCATCCTCTTCCCCTTCCTCCTCCTCCTCCTCCTCCTCCTCCTCCTCCTCCTCCTCCTCCTGCTCATCCCCATCATCAACATCATCAGCATCACCACCACCACCACCATCATCATCATCACCAGCAGCATCATCATCACAACTACCACCATTATCATCAGCATCCGCATAATCTGCATCACCACCAACATCATCATCAGCATCATCATCCTCCCCTATCACCATCCTCAGCATCATCATCATCACCAACAACACCAGTAACATCATCATCATCATCGTCATCAGCAACACCATCCTCCTCCTTCTCATCCTCATCCTCATCCTCATGATCATCTTCCTCCTCCGCCTCCTTCTCCTCCTCCTCCTCCCCATCCTCCTCCTCTTCCCCTCCTTCTCATCCTCATCCTCATCCTCCTGCTCCTCCCATAGTCCTCCCTCATCACGCCCGCGTCCGTTGTCAGGCCTCCATCTCCCCTCTCCTGCTCCTTCTCCTTGGTCTCATCCTCGCAAGCTCCCGGATCAGGGACGAAATGAATGTGCTTATTGTAGGTCGACCGCCGCACCTCAGCTAGCCCACCTCTCCCTTTACCAACTGTTTCCAACCATCCGTAGGGCGAAGAGAGACAATGAGGAGCAGCAGCAGCAGCAGCAGCAGCAGCAGCAGCAGCAGCAGGAGGCTCCACTTCCCCCTCCTCCCCCCCTTCCTCCCCCTACCTCGCCCTCTGCCTACCTGGTGGACCTGGGGCAGAGGAAAGTGTCAGGTGTGCCGTCAGGGGCGGCCAAACGGAACATGCTGAAACCAACGCATGCGCTGCCCGCCTCCCGTTCTGGTCCGACCTCGTCGGAGCAGCGCCGCGGCCAGGGCGACGGCCGAGGCTCGGACAGGGTCACCAGGGGCGGGGGCGGCTCTCCCCCTCGCGGCGTGCCTCCGATACGAGCGACGACAGGTCGCAGGTCCAGCCTTTGGCGTCCCGCGTCGCGTGCGAGCCCCCCCCCCCCCGGCCAAGAGCCCCCGCGAGTTCGTTCGCGGCCGCGCGGTGCGCGGCGGTGTCGGCAGGCGGGCGCGGGCAGCACCGCCTTGTGGTCTGCCTCCGCGTTCGCCTCGCGAGCTGGGCGCGTGCTGCTCGCTCTCTGACGACGGAAGGGTACAGGACAGTGACCTGTTCCTCCTCCTCCTCCTCCTCCTTCTCCTCCTGCTCCTCCTCCACCTCCTCCGCCCCTTCCTCCTCATCCTCATACTCATCCTCTTCCCCCTCGTCATCATCAACACCATCGTCACCATCACCCTCACCCTCACCATCACCATCACCATCGCCATGCCAATCACATTCGGCATCAGCATCATCATCATCTTCATCAGCAGCATCAACATCTTCATCAGCAGAAACATAATCATTGTCATCATCAGCATCAGCATCAGCATCATAATCATCATCATCGTCATCCTCGTCATCGGCATCATCAATATAATCGTCATCATCATTAGCATCATCAGCATTACCAGCACCATCAGCATTATCAACATTAGCATCATCATCATCATCATCATCATCATCATCATCATCATCATCATCATCATCATCATCATCATCATCATCATCATCCTCATCCTCATCATCATCAGCAGCAGCATCAGCATCACCATCATCACCATCATCATCGTCCGCAGCATCCGCAGCATCCTAGTTATCACAGTCCTCCTCCTCCTCCTCCTCCTCCCCATTTATTCCCCTTCTCCTCCTCCTGCTCCCCCCGTTCCCCCTCACCCTCATCGTCGATCGCTCAATATGCATACGGCGCGCCTCTCTCCCTGTATACCGGTCGAGCGAGCGCTGCCTCTCCCGAATGCAATGTTTTACGCGTATGGGAATTCAGCACGTGCTGCTTAGATGGTTGTCCCAGTCGGACCTAGCTTATTGTGTTTAACTAGCGTTCCCACTTCAGGGTTGACCTCGTTTCAAGCTCGGCGCGCTGCTCTCGTCGTTCTGAATGAAGCTATCGGCACAGCGCGGCCCACATTCATGCATCCGATTTCTCCCTCGTCGTTGTTGCCCACTCCTTTACCCTCATCCGCCTATCCCAAGTCCCCCTGCTCCTCATGCTCCTCACGTTCCTGCTCCTGCTGCTGATTCTCCTCCTCCTCCTCTCCTCCTGCTCCTCCTTACTCATCCTCTTCCTCTTCCTCTTGCTCATCCGCCACCTCCTCCGCAAATGACAACGCTCCCCAGCCTGATTGCGCATCATACGATGGGGCCACTTGGGGGAGCCAAGCCCGCTACAACACCCGTTAGCGAATAGCGAAAGAAACATCGCAATGGGTAAGTAAGGGTGGGCGGCGTAGGATGTCAGGTGTGGCGCGCGTGCTCCCAGCTCGTCCGCTTCCCCCTTCCCCAAAGTCCCTTCCTCCCCGGAGGGGAGCCAGCACAGCCCGAGGCAGCGCTGAGGGTATGAGGAGGCATGTGGAATGCATGATGTAGGCAAGACGGGCTCACCTGGCGCACGCCTCCTAGGACTAGGTGCGCACCTGAAGGAGAAAGAGAGAGAGGGGGGGAGGAGAGATAGGAAGAGAGAGGGAGACCACACACACACACACACGCACACACAAAGAGAAACACCCACACAAACACCACAGTGACAGACACAAAGAAAAGGACAGAGACAGCGACACAGACAGAAAGAGATAGATAGAGAGATAGAGAGAGAGAGAGATCGGTGCTGATGCCCCAAGAGCTCCTGAAAGCCTATAGAAACCAGAACCAGGAGGACGGTAAGTCGTGGGCTGTCGAAGGAGGCGCATGCCCCATTAGACCGACCATTCATCCCCGAATGCGGTCCAAGACCGACCCACGATAGTTCCAAGACTCCTCTGTACCACCCCAAGGTCCTCAAAGATGCCCCGCCCCAGAAGGACCCAAAGAGGAAGCGCAGCAACCATGCAACGCTGCAGCCACGCAACGCCGCAGCGTTGCCAAGCGACATGCTCAAGCGCAATGGCGAGCATGCAAGTATGAAGAAAAAGTATGGGCATGCACACGTGAATGCACAAACGCTGACTTTACATGACATCCGCACTTGCCCACA
This sequence comes from Prorocentrum cordatum, assembly GCA_963575745.1. NCBI lineage: Eukaryota > Dinophyceae > Prorocentrales > Prorocentraceae > Prorocentrum > Prorocentrum cordatum. The sequence continues at coordinate 231,074 of CAUYUJ010014299.1, forward strand.
CACTTGAACACTCTACGTAGGATACGGTGAAAGGTGAAGGGGCCCGTAGAGCGGGGGAGCCCGCTGCAGCGTGACACTGGCCCGCGGATAAGTCAGTGCACTACGCATCACCTCATCGATTGGGCTGGCCATCTACGCGTTTGGATGCTGACACTCGATGCCAAGGTCGCCGATACAACAGTTTGTTGCATCATACTCCATCTGCGACGATGGCTACGCACAGACCCAATGACTACATCGCGTCCCAGAGCACCTGGCGAGCATCTTAGAAGTATGATCTGCGCATGTGCTGCCTGAGCGCATCATATTCCACACAGCGCCCTCTTCCCGCCACACTGGGCAGATACGCGTGTATGCACAGATACAAGTACCCTGAAATCCATCGCCGATCTTGCAGTGGATCACTGTCTCCCTCTCCCTCCCTCCAGCTCATTCCTTCTTGCCCTCCCCTCCTCTCCCTCCCAGCCCTGCTCCTCTCCGTCCTCCTCCATGGGCCTCCTCCATGAGCTTCACCAGGAGGTCCTTAATCATCTGACGCACCTTGACGAAGGGGTCCTGAACGGGGGCTGCCGTGACTCAAACCGGCGCGTCGGCGCGAAGGTCTCCCAAACCTGCCATCTTCCCTCCCTTTTCTTTCCCCCCACCCCTCCCTCCTCATCCTCCTCCTCCTCCCCTCCTTTACACCCTCCACTCCCTTCACCATTCTCCCCTCCCCCCCTGCCCTACCTCCCGCTCTCTCTCTCTCTCTAGCTGTTTCTCACTCTCTCTCTCCCTCACTCCTCCAATCCATCCCTCCCCATCCTCACGTCTTCCTTCACTCCCTCACTCGTTCGATTGTTTCTCCGTCTTCTCGACCCTACTCCCCACCACCCTACCTTCCCCCATCCCATCCAAAAGATATTGATACTAAACCGAAATCACAACCAACACCACACCTCGCCATCGCCCATAGAAAACAGCATATTACATTAGACGAAGCGATGCGCGAGACACGTCGTCCATTGGAAGGAACAGCGACGGGAAAAACATCGCTGCGGTGGTCGACGTCGATGTCCTGCCAGTGCCGCGCGCATGCCCACCATGCTCCACACAGGTATGGAGAGCCCCTAAATGTTTGGGATGCCATCGATATCCACAGCTGATGCTGCCCAACGGTGAGAGCCTCCTCCTCCTCCTCCTCCTCCTCCTCCTCCTCCTCCTCCTCCTCCTCCTCCTCCTCCTCCTCCTCCCCCCCCCCCTCCTCCTCCTCCTCCTCCTCCTCCTCCCCCTCCTCCTCCTCCTCCTCCTCCTCCTCCTCCTCATCCTCCTCCTCCCCCTCCTCCTCCTTCTTACGTAAACGGCGCCATCGGGCGTTCCCAACCAGCGCCGTCGCACCGGCGTGCGCGCACGCCGCGGGCGGAGGCGACGGGCCCCCCCGGGCCACCCCCCTACCTCCGAAGAGCAGGGGGGAGCCTTCCGAAGAGGAGGGGGGGGGCCACCCGCCCATCCTCGACACCAGCCTGGGGCCCACGGAAAAGCGGAGGTGAGGATGGAGGGGAGCGGCGGGGCCGCTCTCTGCACCACGCAGTACGCACCGATGACGGCGTACCCTGCGCGTCGCGTAGCACACGGCGCACACTGTGCCTAGCGCTGTCGACGTCGTACGTCCCAGGCACTCGGTAAAGTAGTACGGTGTCAGTAGACGCACCAGCTTGTGCTCGGGTAGTATTACAAACTTCTTTCTACTACTCATCCTCGGGGGCACTGCCCCGCGCACGCTTGGCGTGTCCATACTGGATCGTCTGCAATGCGCGTTTGTTGTGCGTACCCGTTGGGGATGGTAGGGCGGAGTTCTTGTAGTAGTGTTGTGTGATGGCGTTGCCCTGTGAGCCCAGTGTCCACGAAGTATTTGGTACAATCTGCAATTGTAGGCACGTGCTGTAGTGTGGCTGCGATTGCAAACTCGTACTCGTTGTAGTTGTAATTCTTGTAGTGGCCTTGCATGTGGGCAAACTGGTGCGGTTCCAGACTGCACGATTGACCTTACAGCTTGGCAGCGATAGCTTTTCGGAGCCCGCCGGCTGTGGGAGAGCCTGTGTCAATGTCGAGCGTGACGTAGTCCTCCTTCTAGGGGTCCCATGGCATGTACTAGTGAAATCACACTGCCTCGTCATGCGAACGGCTCTCTACGATGTGGCTGTTCGGTGGCATGCCGTTATTTATCCCGCAAGGACCACGGTGGTTTTTGTTATGCGGGGCGGTCAGCGATGGTAACCTCGTAGGCTCCTCCAAATCATATTAGCCTTGTGCACACATGTGATGTGGACGCAGCGCCGACGCGTCATCGCTGATCCTGAGTGCTGTCTGTCGTCATCTCCGCAGGTAACCTCTGCAACAAGCTGTACCCACTTGTTCTGGCACGAAAGATTGCGTAGCCACATGCCGGCTTCGGTTAACAGACGCTCTCCTGTAGCATCGTCGACGCGGTGGTAGCTCGCACCAGCCAGCTGGTATGAGCTGGTATGTACGTGGCAGTATTGAACCGATATATTCGTAAATAATCAACGAGTGTCTGTGATTACTGAATGGGATCGAAATCCATGATAAGCATGACAGAACACTGTACGTAGGCGGGTAGGTAGGTCGTTCATCATAAGGTCGCGGCGCTGGCAAGCAGCAGTTGTCCGGTGGTGTTCAGGCGCGCGCGCGCGCAGATAGTGATCCGTATACCTCCTGATGCACGGGTCTTGACTGATGAAGGGGAAGGGACGGGGGAAAAATGAGCACATACTTTTGCTCTAGCAGTCGAGCAGGACATGTACTTCTATGACTTGGCACCCTCGCCGTAGTGCACGGTGGACCCCGTCAGGACTGCTTGTGGCGCTTGTCCTGGCGAGTGGCGTCGGCGTTGTCCTCGTCGTCTTTGTTGCGCTCGCACTCCATGTTCTGGCCGTGGCACTCGCTCTTGGAGCAGTACGTGACGTTGTCGCACTTGACGCCCTTGCCCTCCAGCTGTGGAGATTCGCGGATCAGGTGGTCCTCCAGTGTGGCGTCCAGGAACCAGCCGAGCTTGAAATCGCCGTAGCTGTTGACGCCCTTTCACTTGTACTCTTCGGCGTAATTGCCGGACGCGTCGCGTATGCGGATGCAGTCGTAAACCTCGTTGATCTTGTCCCGCGTGTAGTGCAGGTTGGCAGTCGCGGGTGCGATGCCGCTCTGCTTGAAAACGTTGCATACCACGATCTGATCCAAATACGCCACCTCGTAGCCTGGCATGCAAGTTCACCTTGGGGACGCCAGCGGGCAATTATCGGTGTGCACGATGTCGCCCGTGGGCTCGCAGTAGAACATAACGCTCAACTGCTGCGGGTAGTGCTCCGCGGCAAGGTAGATGCACCGCTGGTGCGGAACCAAATCGTTGCTCTCGTCGTGGACCAAACCTGGGCGACGGTCGATGGTGGAGGTGTTCTCAGCGTAGTCAACGGAGCGCTGGTAGAACTTGCGCCAAGTGTGCAGGTGACGTGTCATGTAGTGCTTCAGCGTGTCGCTGACCTCACTGGCCTTGAAGCAGGCACGTTCCTTATCGTCGTAGTCGTCGTACTTGAGCGTGTGTTCTTCCACGAGCACCTGGAGCCATTTGTTGTCGACGTCCTTCGGAGTGGGGCGGCGCCACGGCATCCGCGTCGCAGACGCACACTTCCATGAACAAAGTATCGCATATGGCACCATTGTTCACCTCAATCGCGCAGTACTTCATGGTGGTCGCCATCGAGGCACTGCCGGGACGGTGAGTAGCTTGCCGATTAGGGTGCCTGACTAGCCAGGGCAACAGCTAGGGAACATGCACATTTACAAATAAAAAACGTCAGTCATACGCGGACCTGTCCCGTGGTATCCCTTGGTAGGTAGGTGAAGCAGGCGGGTGATAGTGATGATGTAGGCGGTCCGGTACCCTTTGTTGGGGGGGGATGCGGTTGGTCAGTCTTGCGATGGTGTGGCATGCGTGGCATCTACTCGGTATTGTATTCATTAATGTGCGACTTCTGTAGGTGTGTAGGGCTCTGCCTCTCTTCCTTGACGTCTTGTATATCCAGCGGCGGTATGTATGTAGCACGTAGTTATACCCCCCTCCTCATCCTCCCCCTCGTCCTCCTCTCCCTCCACTCCCTCCCCATCCACCTCTCCCATACTCCTCCTCATCACTCCTCCTCCTCCTACTCCTCTTCCTCCACATCCTCTTCCTCATCAACATTTCCGTATGAACGTTGGGCATCCCACAAGTGGGCCAATGAGCCACAAGCAACTGCGTGCCACGCGACGTCAGGTCGCCACCCACGTACCACGGCAACTTCGCCGACTTTTGAAAGTCGTCCCCCTTCCCTTCCTCCCACTCCACATCCGCGCCCTTCTCCCCTCCCCTCCCCCTGCGCATCCCTCTCCCCTCCCTCACCTCCCCAATCCTCCTCAAACTTCCTTCTCATTCCCCTCCTCTTCCTCCCCCCATAACTTGTGGTGGGGGACCCCTGATCCTTGCATTCCTCCGTCCGAAGTGGTGGGATGGGTCCTGGTGGAAAAGGGTCCTGGTGGGAATGGCTCGCACGGCTCGCATGAGGCGAACAGGTCCCCCTATTTGACGGTCCCTGGTCCCTGGAAGGGCCCCGAAAAACAGAAATTGCGAACAACTCTGACATGCATTTCCCCCAGACGGCGGTTCAAAGATGGGGTTCTGAAGGATGGGGCGCTAAGGATGAGGGGCCTCAAACAATGTAACTTCAACCTGGGGCCCCTTCCCATCTTTAGGGCCCCATCCCTCAGGGCCGCAGCTTTGAGCCGCCGATCGAGGACCTCTTCTTCCTGGCGACCCGTAGGGGTGTACCCGACAGCCGTTGCCTGCCATTGGGTTGGCCACCGCGGCGGTCCTCCGCCGCGCGCTCCGCCAGCGCCTGGCGGTTGCCGCGGCACGGCGTGGGAGGGAGAGCGGGCGCGAGGCGGCCGCGTGCCAAGAAGTAGTATCATGTGGTTCCGCGGAAGTGGTCCGAGCAAGGAGGAGGGAAAGGAGGAAGAGAAAAGGGACAAGTGGAACGCTTACTTCTACGCCTTCCCTGGTGCCAGAGCGCCGCCGGGAAAGCCTGGCAGCGCCACCCGTGGTACCAATGCCGACGGATCGCTCATCGCAGATCGCAGGTGGAGGGGGATAAACTATATGTTGCCGACTCATCATGGACTCGGTAATTATCATGATCCTGTTGTTAAGCTCTTGTTATGAATGTTATGTGTGTTCGCGATGGTCCCAAGTTGATTCCCGGAGAGGATGTACTTGATGCCATGGCCTACTATGCCCGTTAAGCGGATGCGCTAGGGTTAGTACGTGCGTAGACAGGAGGGCCCGATTGGCGGGAGGGCGCGCGCAATAACGGGTCTTCTCTTACCTTTGAATGCAGATCGCTGAAATATCAACATCCATGTTAATAAGGTGGCGCCACCAACCCCGAGTAAGAGGGTGAAGGCGGCGCGGCACAAGAACGCACAAGGGGAGCGTAGCTAATGACTTCCCCCGCGGCCAGCCCAGCGCGGGGACTCCGCGAACGGGTGGGCATCAACCTTTAGCTAACGCCTCAAGCTGCGGCGGGACGCACCAGCCCGAGTTCGGCGCGTCCCGAGAGCCCGAGGTCAGACTTCACCCCTCCCAAAGAACTTCGGCCCCCACGGCGCCAACCGCTAGAATATGTCACGGCGCCCGCGGAAGGGAAGGAAATACTCCTGACACGGCCCTTGGGGACAAGCCGAAACAGGCCGGCGAGTCCCACGTAGACATGTGCGCGCTGGCTCACGCCGCCCAGCGATCGGCTCATAAGGCCTTCACAGCCTGCCGCCGCGCCGCGGCCCACACCGCAACGCTCGGAGCACAGCTCCAGCACGTCCTGAGGCCACTCAGAGCACAGCTCCGGTATGTCCCCGGCCTTTCTCCCTTCGCCAGCGCCTGTCCTCGCTCCACTGATCATCGCCGTCCTGGCTGCGGGACCCGCTATGCCGGTTGCCTGAGCCCCATCCTGAGCTCCATGGCCACCAGCGGCTCTGCGAATCTTGGCGCCACGGAGGGCGCGGATCTTATGATCTGGTCCTGCACGTGCGCCAACTCCTGGTATTTTTCTTCGGCCATGGCCCCCCGCCTTTTCTCTTCGGCCTGTTCCCAGCCGATGCCACGCAGCGCAATGCACATGTGCGCGAGAGGGGCAGACAATTCCGGGCAGGGGAAGATCAAGTTGCACAGGCGGCAACTGACCGAGCACTCGCGACAGACTGCCTTCTTACACTGTCCTCGATTTCCCGGGCAGCAGTGTTCAGGGAATGCCGCACAACCAGGGTTTCTGGTGGCGCATGACTCGTTCATGCGGAAACTTGATTCGTTAGACGCTGCCGTGCGAGCGGAAGACGACGATGCGCCCGACGGGACCCTCGATGCCCTACGTCGGTCGGGTCCCGTGCCCTGGCCCGCGGAGAGCGAGTGCGAGGGATGGGGGCCCTCGTCGCACTGAGGTCCAGGTGTCCTGCGCACAGAATCGTCTGCGGACTGACCGGCAGGGGGTGACCCAGGAGCACAGCCCCCGGAGTCCCCCCCGGGTCGAGCATCTGGTTCTCCTCCAGTATGCCCTCTGCCTTGGTCCGCTTCACCAGCGAAGATCTGATTGACAAGGTTATGGCCTCCCGGGGCTGCTTCGCTGCGGGCACTCTCGACCCGACTGCCTCTTCGGCGTTCTGCTGGGCAACCGCGGCAGGCCTGCCATCATCTCTGCCGCTTCGTCTTGCAGATCTTCCCACGCAGCTTCGGCGACACAGTCGTCGAACGGCACTGACGCTGGCGATGATTCCTGAGCCGATATCGGGGACGACCCGAGACCACAGGCCCCCCCGGGTGGGACTTCAGCTGTCGTTTCCTAGTTCAGTCGGGGGGTCGACTTGACCGACCCCCCTTGTTCCACCGAGACGGTTACGTGGTCATCCTGGTCATCCGATGAGTCGGAAGAGGTCACGTATAGGTTCGATGGACGCCAGCCGGCACTGGTTCCTTGTCCGGGTTGCTTGATCCGTGCCACTCAGCGTCCGCCTCCGCCTTGTCCACGCCCGTCCGTGGAGTGTCACGGCGGCTGGGGCCCTCGGCAGCCGGCGTATATCCCGACGACAGCGAGGAAATTCTTGAGGAGATTCTGCGAAGGACGCGAGCCGGAGCCCCCGACGCAGTCAGGGGACTCGGTCTCGAAGACGATATGTTGGATTATTTTGAGCCGTGGCGCGCTGCTTTTTATTACTTGGTACATCCATATTCGAAACAGGAAGCACAGTTTCGTGATCTCGCGGCCTCGGCGAATAACCAGCATGTTGCATCACGGATTCGGGCATGATCGTGATCCTGCTGATAGGCTCATGTTCTGAATGTTCTGGTAGACCATCTTGTAGTAGCTGTCCCAAGTTGAGTCTCGGAAAGGATGTACTTGATGCCAGGGATTACCATGTCCGTTCAGCGGGTGCGCTAAGGCAAGTACGTGTGTAGACAGAAGCGCCCGACCGGAGGGAGGGCGCGCGCGAGCGGGTCTTTCTCCTACCTTTGGGCGCAGATTGCTGCAACATCAACATCAGTGCTCATAAGGTGGCGCCGCCAACAATCAGTTGGATGGTAAAGGCGGCGCGGCAAAAGAACGCACGAGGGGAGCGTTGACTCAGAAACAGCGACGGTGGAAGCGACGGGGGGCGAGATGGTGCTCTCCCCAGCGGCTCGACGATCTCGAGACAAGACCCGTGGCCTGACCTCCCGGACCTCGAGGAATTCCGACCTCGCCTGGAGACCTCCGGGTCAGAGGTCGAGGCCCCGAGGCGGGAGGCCCGGGGAGCCTGCGGGCCCAAAGCGGGCTCGGCCTGTGCCCTGCGAGTGTCCTGCCGAACTGCGTGGCCCCTCGGTCTGCCGTTCCCCGCCCGCCTCCCGAGTCCTGGGGGGTCTGCACCCCCCCCCGCCGCACACCCCTCGTCCTGGGATCTGCCGACCCCTGGGTCTGCCCTGGCCGAGGCCAGGCCTGCGGCTTGGCCGCAGGCCCGAGGCATCCTCTCCGCCGTCCCGCATCTGCCTCCTGCCCGTGGCAGGCCCAGCCTCCTCCCCCTGCTGGCTCGCCCGACGTGAGAACGGAAAGCAGGGGGGCGATGCCCAACAGCGGATGCTGACCACCCCTGGCAGCCTCCGCTGTTGGCCAGGCGGCGCCTGCCCCGAGTGGACAAACGCCCCCGTGGCGGCACCGACGGCGAAGCCTGCCCGGAACAAAACAGGCCAGGGTCTGCTGCCGGCCTTCGCCCCCGCCCCCCCCGCTCCCACCTCGGCCCTCCCGACCCAGGCATGTGCCTCCCCCCCCTCCCCTGCCCCCCCCTACGCACACGCGCGCGGAGCCACAGGTCCGCTACGACACGCGTCCGCGGATAGAGAAAATCAGCGCCATGGTAAGGGATGGGAGGGAGGGGTAGGATGTCAGATGTTGACGCGAGCGCACCTAACTTGCCCCCCCCCCCCCCTCCCCTGCCCCCCCCCCCCTCTGCCCTCGGGGCGCCTGCAGCAGCCCGCTGCCCGACCGCCGCGCGGCGCGCCCCAGCAGCGCCGCGGCGCGCCGCTGCGCGGGGCCGCCGCCGCCCCCGGAGGAGCTCCGCAGCTGCGCCAGGGACGCCCTGCGGGCGCGAGGCCGGGGGCGCCGGCGGGGGGGGCGCTGCTCTGCGGGCCTCCCTCGGCGCCCACTCGGAGCACCTCGGCTCACAGCGGAAGCCCCGAGTCCACGGGAAGTTGCCGCTCCTCGGAGGCGCGTCTTCTCCTCCCGCCCGCGGGGCACCCCCCGCGTTGCTCCCGCCGCCCGTCCGCCTCCGTCCGCCGAGGGGCGAGGTGCAAGCCTCCCGTCGATCCCTCGAAGGCTAGGCCCTTCCTGGAGCGCCCCACTTCGCCACGGCCTCTCTGGAGCATCTGAGCCCTTCCGCGTGAGCGCCGTCGAGTCCAGCGACGTAAGCCACCTGCATGCGGAAGGCGGAGTCAACGCACCTCTGGCGACGTCTTCTTGCAGACGGCTCTCTCGCTTCCATGTCACTTGGGCCGGGAGGCCAGCAGGGATGGAGGGGGCCGCGGAACGCGCTGTGAGGCCCGAGACTTGCGGCAGGGCCCTCTCATGTGTTCCAGGGCGCCAGCCAAGCCGCGGCGTCGCCACGAGAGCCAAGGCTCACGCATGACAGGCTGCGCGCATCTTTGCTCCCCCGTAGTCGTAATTATCCGCCGTGACCCCCCCTTTGATTTCGTGCCCACCCCTGGGACCGCATCCACTTCTCGTACTGGTTTTGCTTCACCTTTCCATGGATTCACTGCTCTGAACAATGCGCAGACATCCAGGAGAGCTCTGGCGGTATTATACGCAATCGGCTTGCACTACTGTCGCAAAATAGCATAGGCCACAAGCTGTGGGCATGTATAACTACGCACGTCGACTCAGCGCCGCCGCATCTCGGAATGGTATGCAGCATTCGTGTGCAGAAGTTGTGCTTAACGCGCTATCTGCTCGTTCCCCTTGTCTTCCTGGAGGGCTGCAGCGGACACATTAGACAGGAAAACGTAGCAGGTGTACCAGACCCTATGCATGATGCGATGACCGCTGGCTCAGGGAAAGAGACAAAGAGATAGAGAGTACACAAAACACAGAGAGAGATGATTCAAATAGAAAGAGAAGGGAGGGGGAGAGAGGGAGAGTGGGAGAGAGAGAGAGAGAGAGCGACGACAAGACCGGAAGGGCACGGCCTCTCGCACGTACTACACACGTGGCTGCACCTCCACTGCCCTCCCTCCTCCGGCCCCGGAGCAGAACGCTTTCGACCGAGCCGACTGCCAGCCCCGGCCGCTAGCGCCAACGCGACACGATGGAGTCTCTCAGCGCCGACACGGCCGCCAACCCGCGCTGCAACGGCGGCGCCGCAGCGCCTGCCAGGCTGCCCGCACCTGGGCTGCCGAGGCTCGCGCCAGCGCCAGGGGCCCCTGCAGCGCCTGCCGCCACCGCCCCGGCGCCGAGCACGCCAGCCCGGCCTCCAGGGTTAGAGTCGGGCGTGTCCCCCCACAGGCGGAGCTTCGACGAGAAGCCAAACATACTCCAACCAAGATTCCAGAATGGTCAAACAGCTACTCCAAAGAAATAGTCCCCACACCATGTTTTGACTATTTTTGTGAATTCTCCTCGTGCAGAGGGACGGGCCCGACTTGACTCCTCGCCCGATCCTGGCCGGGCCCCTCCTGGGCCCAGGAGCGGTGCGCGCACGCCATGCATGGCCTGGCCGGGGATGCGCATATATACAATACCCCGACCCTGAGCCCGGGGCGGCCCGGCCAGGATCGGCGCACGCGCCGTGGCGGTCATACGCACGTGAGCTCTCTCTCTCTCTTCGCCCGAGGCCCGGCAGCGGCGTGGAGCCGAACTCGGCGTTCTCGATGCTGCGGATCTCTGCCAGCAGCTGCGGCGGCGCCCGGCGCTCGGCCTCGCTCAGCTGCCACAGCAGCTCGTCCGGGTCATTGGCGCGCTCCCGGAGCTCCTCGGCCGAGGTGCGTGGCTGGTGCGCGACCGTCCCAGCCGGGCAGCTGTGCACTAAGAGCCGTACGACGGACCCTGTCGTGCTCGTCCCCTGCCCATGCCCATGCAGAGGGCAGAGGGCAGAGGGAACAAGCCCTGAGACAGGATGGCAGCCTGCGAACTTGTGAAACAGCCGCTCCAAGAGACAAAACGCCAGGCAAGACCGTACAGAAGACTTCGGAGACGAGGACGCAGAGAAGAGCCAAAAAGGCAGCGGGGTCAACAGCGGCAAGGGAAGTCAAAGGGGAAGGCCTGAGGAAGAGAGCGACGAGGACCGCGATCTGGAGGAGGAGGAGGAGGAGGAGGATCTGGAGGAAGACCTTTTCCGCCCTTTGCTTCTACCTCCGTTTTCGCACCGTGGACGCGTATTTCACCTCTTTGGTCCTTTGACGCGCGACTGCTGCACTTTCTTGCCCTTCTCTTCACCTAGACGCAACGGGCTCGGCTCCAGGCTGATACACAGCGAGGCAGGGAGAAGGAGGAATGGGGACAGAGAGTAGGGACAAGCACGGGACCAGCCGCGAACCCTCCACTGGGGTGCGCGCAGCCCTCCTCCCACCAACTTTCTCCTCGACCTCCTCCTTCCACCTCCTCCTCCTCCTCCTCCTCCTCTTCCAACTCCTCCTTCTCCTCCTCCTCCTGTTCCTCCTCCTCCTTATCATCATCACCCCACCACCACCAAGACCACCACCACCACCACCACCATCATCATCATCATCATCATCATCATCATCATCATCATCAGCATCATCATCATCATCATCACCATCACCATCATCATCATCAGCATCATCATCATCAGCATCAGCATCAGCATCATCATCATCATCATCATCATCATCATCATCATCATAATGATCAACACAGTCATTATCATCATGATATTTATCCTCATCCTCATCCTCATCCTCCTCATCCTCCTCATCCTCATCATCCTCATCCTCATCCTCATCCTCATCCTCATCCTCATCCTCATCCTCATCATCATCATCATCCTCATCATCATCATCATCATCATCATCATCATCATCATCATAATCATCTTTCTCCTCCACATCCTCCTCCAACCCTCCTCCTCCTCCTCCTTCTCCTCCTTTTCCTCCTCCTCCTCCTCCTCCCTCCTCCTCCTCCTCCTCTCTCCTCCTCCTCCTCCGTCCTCCTCCGTCCTCCCACTTCTGCTCCTCCTCCTCCTTCCTCCTCCTCCTCCTCCTCCTCCTCCTCCTCCTCTTTCATCCGTCCTGGAGGACGACGACCACGACAACCGCCACCACCATGATGATGCTGATGCTGATGTTGATGTTGATGTTGATGTTGATGTTAATGTTGACGATGTTGATGTTGATGGTGGTGATGATGGCGATGCTGATGATGCTGATGATGATCATGGTGGTGGTGATGATGAGAGTGATGGAGATGATGATGATGAAGATGATGATGATGATGATGATGATGATGATGATGGTGATGATGATGATAATAATGATGGTGGTGACGCCGACGACGACGGCCATGATGCTGATGATGATGGTAATGGTGATGGTGATGGTACTGGTGGTGATGGTGATGGTGATGGTGATGGTGATGGTGATGGTGATGGTGATGGTGATGGTGATGATGATGATGATGATGATGATGATGATGATGGTGGGAGCTATTGTGATGGTGATGGTGATGGTGCTGGTGATGTTGATGCGAATATAATGATGATGACGATGACGATGACGACGACGACGACGACGACGATGATGATGATGATGATGATGATGATGATGATGATGATGATGATGGTCATGATGATGATGGAGGTGACGATGATGATGATGCTGATGATGATGGTGGTGGTGATGGTGATGGTGATGGTGATGGTGATGATGATGATGATGATGATGATGATGATGATGATGATGACGCGCCGAAGGAGGCGGGGTTCCTAGAAATCTTGATCTTGTCATTTGTGATGTGTCATATTATGTAGTATGTGCAAGTCTCACGTCCCATTTGGGTGTGTGTTGTTGTCCACCCGAAACCATCATAGCTAAACACCCTCCCACGCATCCTTCTTGCTCCTGTCCTCTTATTCCAGCCCTCTGCAATGTCAAAATGATACGGTGTACCATCCAGTCGGGTCCTTGGCAGATGATGTCGTTGTGAGCCACGGCCCTCGTATCTCGCTGCGTATGAATCAATGAAGACATGGACTTTCCTCGTGATGTGGGATCTTCTCGATTAAAGCTGCTTGAACCACTGCCCAAGCTGCACCCTGACTTTGGCCATCCCGTTCAGAAATTTCGTATTGTATGTGTCCAAAGCTTCGTATACTGACCGCGACGGCGACTAGGCAGCAGCTCGTGACCGTATAGTCCCAAGGGACATGTGGTTCAGCATCTTTGCCCTGCGCGCCAGGTTCACTTTTCGGTTTGCCAGCAATCGAAAAATCTTGGAATATGCGGCGCGTATTGTTCTGATGGTCCGTTCTATGCCTGCTGCGGGGCTGCCAGTGCATGCCACGAAGGGCCCGAGAACTCTGCATACTGGCTGTGCTGCCCACTGCTGCCCACCTCCGAGTCTGCTGCGGAGCTGCTGGTGCACGACACGAAGTGCCCAAGAACTCCGCATACTGGCTGTGCCGCCCACTGCTGCCCACCACGAGGAGCGACGAGGAGGAGCAGGAGGAGCAGGAGGAGGAGGAAGAGGAGGAGGAGGGAGAAGACCACCACGACGAGGGAAGAGAAGGAGGAAGAGGAAAAGGAGGAGGAGGAGAAACAGGTGGAGGACCGGCCGGCCATCTACTTGGCCACGCCGCGGGGTCCTCCCCCAGGATGCGCGCGCAGCCCTCGAGGTCGGCACCACCCCCGGCGAGGAGCTCCTGCTCGGAGACGCGGAGGAGCGCGAGCCCCGCGCAGTAGAGGACCACCTCGCTGGCCCAATGGTACACGATGCATAGAGGCGCCAGCTGGTCTCCCGCCAGCGCTCCGATCGGAGAAGAGACGGCCAGCCCCAGGAGGACCCAACTCGCAGACTCAGGACAAACACAAATGGGATATCCAGACTTCGGGTGCTTACCCTGGAGAGCCCCATCTAAGGCAGCCTCGGGGGGAGGGAGGGAGGACGCTGGAGCGCGACAAGATGAAGGGCTGTGGAGGAGGGGAAAAAGAGGGAGGTCAACATGGTTGCAGGGCGATTTCCTGAAAGTAGCCAGGTATGGAGCGCGGCCCCTGTCTCGCACCCTCGCCGCCCTCCGTCTCCAGGAGCCGCTCTGGCGCTCAGCGCAGGCCCCACGACCTCAAGTGGGCCACCATGATCTGGAAGGCAACGCATGCACCCACCAGCACGCTTTGCGTGGTAGGGCTTCCTGGGCTTTTCAGCTTGGCACGGTGGTGTTGTTGGACCCGGGACCCACCCCAGCGGTGGGCCTCAGCGCGAGGTCCCTGCAGAGGGGCTATGATGAGGCTGGCTCGGATACGTTGGGAGTTCGAAACTTCCCCCACCCCCTGCCGCCCTCACCGGGTCGAGCGAAGTTTGGGATAGCAAAGGGGGGGTTTGAGAATCAGCTCACGTAGCTGATTTTCCCGGCGCCTCCCGGCGCCGGAGGCGCCCATGTATCGAGGAATGGGCCCCTCGGTGAGGCCGAAACCAGCTGCATGCAGCAAATTTCGTAACCCCCCCTTTCCCAATCCCCCCCTTTCGCCCGACCCGCCCTCCGCACCTCTCCATCAAGCAGGAACAGGTCCCAGATCACGGACGCGACGTCGATGGGCAGGCACTTCGAGTAGAGCGTCATGAACCTCGGGGGGCGACCGAGAGGGCGGCGTCCAAGGGGGGGTCCGCGAATCATGGCCCGAGGAGTGCGCGCGGACCAGAGGGGGCCCAGGGACGCATTGAAAGAAGACGAAGAAGGAAGAGGAGGAGGAGAAGAAGAAGAAGAAGAAGAAAAAGAATCAGAAGAAGGGGCCATGAGAGATCCGCGAGGATGCCATGGCCCCCCGCCGCGACGTCCCCCCCCCCCTGGGTCATCACGGCCCCCGCTGGCCGCCCCCGAGGACCACTCGATGAGGAACATCTCCGGGCGCAGGCCCGCCTCCTCGATCACCCTGGCCACGGCCGGCATCTGGGCCGCGCAGAGCTGGCGAAAGACCTCGGCCCGCGGCCGTCCGGCCGCGCCGCGGCCCGCCGCGGCCCGCCGGGCCGCGCCGCGGGGCGGGAGGAGGCAGGGAGGGAGGGAGGGAGGAGGAGGGAAGGAGGATGGGGGAGAGCGAGGCAGAGGAGGAGGAGGAGGAGGAGGAGGAGGAGGGCGGGAAGGGGGGAGGAGGAGGAGAAGAGGAGAGCGAGGGAGAAGGGAAGGGAATGGGGGGGGGGGGGGGAAAGGAGCCAGGGAACGCGAGGGGAGGGGACCCGAAGCATCGAGCAGGCACCCCATCTCTATCGTCTTGGATCCGGCGAGCGTCTGCCCGGCTGCTCCCAGGCGTCGGCCCCCTCCCCTTCTCGACCCCCCCCCCCCCGTCTCCCGGACGTCCCGTTCCCTGCCGAGCCCGCTGCTCTCTCTCTTTCTCTCTCTCTCTCTCTCTCTCGCGGGCTTCCCGTCGCTGCCTAGCTTCCCCCATGTCCCCCCCCCCGTCCTCCTCCCCTCCGCCCTCCTGGGCCTCGCCTCCACGCCTCCACGCCTCCCCACGCCTCTCCACGCCCCCCCTGCCCTGCTGCCCCGCCCCCCCCTCCTCTCCCCCCCCCGGTGGCCAGGAAGGGGCGTCGGAGAAGAGCGCCCTCCGGCGTCGAGCCGGTGCCCCGGCCGCTCGTGGCGAGGCAGAGGACGGCGACGAGAGACGACGAGCCCGATCGCCTCCTCCTCCTCCTCCTCCTCCTCCTCCTCCTCCTCCTCCTCCTCCTCCTCCTCCTCCTCCGCGGCGGCCGCCGAACTCGAGCGGGGAAACCCACGGCGCCGCGCGCTCCCCGCCCCGCCGCGCGGGGCCTCGGCGCGGCATTCCACGCAGCCGGGCTCGAGGCGGTAGAGGCCGAGCACGGAGGGCGAGTTGAGCAGGTTGCAGAGGCCCACGAAGGCGGGGTAGGGCGGCAGGTAGAGCAGGAGCACCTCGGGCCGGGCAGGGAGGGCGGGGGAGCGAGGGGGGGGCGATGCCCCGGGCGAGGCGCCGCGGTCAGACTTGGAGCCTCAGGCTATCGATTCGCCCAGAGAGACAGGAGGGTCAGGAGTTGGGGCCCAGGAAGGCCATGAGAAGAAACTGGGAGGAGCGGGCTGAAGCACGTGGGGCCAGGAGACCTGGCCCCTCCACGGGGCCCGCCTCCTCGCGTCTTCGTCGCGCGCTGCCTGCTGCCGAAGTGCTCGGCGTCGGCGCGCCTCCTCCCTTCGGGCGGCGGCGAGGGAGGGGGACGCGAAGGGCCAAGGAACACCTCAACCTCGCGTTTTTCCCCCATGTCCAGTGAAACGGGGGGGAGGGCCGCGTCAGCAAGAATCGGATCACATGCTGGGGTCTGTCCGTGAGCCGGGTTAAGAGTCAGAATCAGAGTGGGGTCGGCAGCCCTGAATCCATGAAGTTCTGAGTCACACCTCGTTCTTTTTTTTTGCGGATGCGCAGAGTAGGGTGCTTCGCTGAATTCCCCCGCAATTCCCTTGACGCAAAGATCGAGGAGTCCCTGCGCCGTGTCCGGGTCCTCTTCCTCAGCACAAACACACATACATACATACATACATACATACATACATACATACATACATACATACATGCATGCATGCATGCATGCATGCATGCATGCATGCATGCATGCATACATACATACATACATACATACATACATACATACATGCATACATACATACATACATACATACGTACATACATACATACATACATACATACATACATACATACATACATACATACATGCATGCATGCATACATACATACATACATACATACATACATACATACATGCATGCATACATACATACATACATACATACACACAAGCATACAAACATGCATATATACAGACATACATACATACATACATGCATGCATGCATGCATGCATGTATACATACATACACACATACATACATACATACGTACATACGTACATACATACATACATACATGCATACATACATACATACATATATACATACATGCATACATACATACATACATACATACATACATACATACATACATGCATGCATGCATGCATGCATGCATACATACATGCATACATACATACATACATACATACATACATACATATCTATATATATATATATATATCACAATCGTTTGTGTCTGCGCACTGGGCTCGGATAGCTTCCGAGATGGTCCCTGCAATATGTCTGCACATGTCGGGCGGGTAAGGATCTGTCCCACGTGTTTTGAAGTCCCCCGTGGAGGTCTTACCATAGAGCATAATGCGGGGGCCTCTTGGGGTGAAAGCACTTTCCGCCGTTGCGTTGCTGGCACTGAGGAGGCGAGCTGCTAACGCGGGCACTCTCAAGCCGGTAGTCCTCATGGGGGCCGCGCCTATCTCGCTTGGGTCCTGGTGGCGGCGCACGCGTTGATCAAGGTCGGCAGCGAAACAAACTGGGCTGGCGCGGATGGCCTCCGGCAAGAGCTGCTCGGGGCCTGCGGGCGCCAGCATGGCGGGAGAGGATGCCCCATCTAGGCGCGCGCGCGCCTGCCGCCGTGCAGCAGGCCATGAAATGTAGCATAAGTCGCAGGAGCTGGTTGAACGTCTAGCTGCGTTCACTGGTGGTCTGTCACTTGCGGGATGCCCCAAAACCATTCGTGGGTGCACAGCGCGGGGGGGGGGTCCCGTCGAGCCATCCGGCGGCGCCCCGCGTCTCACGCGCCCCCCCCCTCTTGCGTTCCAGACACGCCGCGCAAGTGCGCGCCCCCCTCGACTGCGTCCTTCCTCGCCAAACCCCCAAGTTCACTGCTGATGGCGACGTCGACACGTAGCAACGACGTGGAATGGTAGCCGAGGTGAAATCACGCTCGACCCATGTCTGGGCGTCTCCTTCTCTCCTCCTGCCCGAGAAGAGGTTCAGCACAGAAATCGTTTGGCGCTCGCGCTTCTGCGCGCCGTGGCTGAACGGGGTGCGCGGGGGGGGGGGGGGCGCGTGCGAGGCCTTGCCGGCGGGAGAATTCGCAGGTGCGCTGGCGCCTGCGCACGAAACTCCCTCGGGCCTGGCGGGGGGGGGGGGGGGGGGGCGAGGAGGAAGGAGCAAGGGGAGGGGAGGGAAGAGGGAGGGCTGAGGAGGACGCGGGATCGAGCGAGCACGCAAGAGTGTTGTCGAGAAGACGATGGCACAGCGCGGCGGATGGAGACGTCAGAGGGGTGGGCAAAGACGCCCCAACCGCTGGAGGTAGGGAGGAGGACGGGGGGGAATGGTGACGCCCTAATGCATTCTGTCCCCTCCCCCTGCCCCTAGCAAATTCCTTACCCCGCCTCTGAGCGCATGCACCGATACGCTCCTGGCCCTCGCCGCTCACTCGGTCCTAGTCACCCCGCTTGCAGCGTGGACCCCCCCCAGCCCTGGCACCGCCGCGAGAAAGCTCATCCCCTGCACGTACCCGATGTCTGGCCGGAAGAAGGTGTACGCCTCCAGCATCCTACCGCAGTCCTCGTGCAGAGGGCCGCCCTCGCAGAAGAATGCCAGTGTGGGGAACGTGCGCGGCAGGTCGAAGGGGATGCCCGGGCAATGCCCAGAGGGGGTCACCACTAGGGGGTGTCGCCACCTCCTCGAGGAGGAGGAGGAGGAGGACGAGGAGGAGGAGGAGGAGGAGGTGGAGCAGGAGGAGGAGGACAAGGAGGACCCCTCAGAACGCCACAAACCCCGGGACCTGCCAGAAAATGCCCCGACTCGTTCGACTCTATGCTCGAGCCTCGAGGATCGAGGAGGTTGTCGAACGAGTTGGGGCATTTTCTGGCAGGTCCCGGGGTTTGTGGTGTTCTGAGGGGTCCTCCTCCTCCTCCTCCTCCTCCTCCTCCTCCTCCTCCTCCTCCTCGAGGAGGTGGCGACACCCCCTGGTGGTGGCCCCCTGGGCACTGCCCGAGATGCACTCGATGCTGCGCTCCCGGCCGTGGCTGCGGGGCGGGTCCGACAGCGTGATGAGCACGTTCGCCGCGGCGGCCGCCTCGGCCCGCCGCGCGTCGAGCGCCTGCTGCTTGTGGATCTGGAAGAGCTCGGGCGTGATTCGCAGGACGTTGCCGATCGCCATCGGCCACAGGATCTCGGTTATACGGCGGGGGAGGGAGGAAGGGGGGGGAGGAGAGAGGGAGGCAGGGGAAGGGAGAGACATTGGGAGCGAGAGGGGGAAAGGGGGACAGGAGGAGGGGGAGCAGGGCAGAAGGAGGAAGGGGAGGAAAGGGGGGGAAGAAGGGGAAAGGGAGGAAGGGGGGGACGAGGGGGGAGCAGGGAAGAGTGAGGGGGAGTGGAACGTGGAAAGCTGCACTGGCGGCCAAGCGAAGGCATGCGCAAAGACGACCCCCCGGCAAACCCTCAACAGCAAACTCGACATCCCGACCGTGGGTCCCGACCGTGGGCCGCGGATCGCCTGCGGGGGGGGGAGGGGGCGCCGGAGGCGGCGCTGGGTGTCGAGACCGCCTCAGGCCAGCGTTGGGGCCCCCTCTGAGGCCAGCAAGGCTCACTTCTGGGGCACTGCCTGTGCGCAACTCTGAACCCTGCCACCTCCGTGCATTCCTGCTCGTCTCCCCCACCGTCATTCACCTCCCCTCCTCCTGGACCTCCTCATCATTATCCTCCTCCTCCTCCTCCTCCTCCTCTTCCTCCTCCTCCTCGTCATCATCATCACCATCACAAATCACCATCATCATCTTCATCAGCAGCATCATCATCATCAGCATCATCAGCATCATCAGCATCATTATCATCAGTATCAACATCATCATCATCACCATCATCAGCATCATCATCGTCAACATCATCATCAACATCAGCATCAACATCTGCATAACCATCATCATCATCATCATCATCATCATCATCATCATCATCATCATCATCATCGTCATCATCATCATCATCATCATCAGCATCACCATCACAAACACCACTACCACCACCACAATCTTCATCAGCAGCATCATCAGAATCAAAGTCGTCATCACCGTCATCACAATAATCATCGTCATCATGATCATCATAAGCAGCATCATCGAAATCATCCTCATCATCATCATCAGCATGATCAGCATGGTCATCATCAGCATCATCATCATCGACATCATCATCAGCATCGCCGTCGCCAACATCAATCATCAATCTCCAATAAGCATCATCAAAATCATCGTCAGCAACAGCATCAGCATCATCATAAACATCAGCATCAGTATCGGCATCAGTATCATCATCATCCCCCTCCTTCTCCTCATCATCCCCAGCAGCAGCATACACATCATCCTCATCCTCATCCTCCTCAGAATAATCATCAGCATCAGCATCGGCATCAGCATCAGCATCAGCATCAGCACCGGCATCGTCATCAGTATCATCTTGGCAGTGCGCACAAGGGGGTGGAGGCAGAAGGAGGGCTCCTTAGAAGGAGGCTGCTTCTTGGAAGGCGCCGGCCTTACATGATAGATAAGGCTCGTACCTTCCAAGGAGCAGGGGTGCTTCTAAGAAGCCCTCCCCCCTCCCCCCACCCCCCTCTGCGCGTGGCTGATCATCCTCGTCATCCTCGTGAGTGTCGTCATCATCATCAATATCAGCATCAACATCACCAGCATCATCGTCCTCCTCATCATCTGCATCATCATCAGCACAATCATCCTCATCACCACGATATTCCTCCTCATCATCATAATCAGCATCAGCATCAGCATCATCAGCATAATCAGCATCATCACCATCATCACCATTATCAATCAGCAGCATCAGTATCATCATCATCGTCGCCATCAGCATCAGCATCAGCATCAGCACAACCACCACCATCGTCATCATCAGCAGCATCCACAGCATGATCATGATCGTGATCATGATCAGCATCAGCATCATCATCAATTCACCATAATCGTCATCACAATCATCATCCTCGTCGTGATCGTCATGCTTCACAGCAGCATCAGCGTCAGGACAAGCATCGTCGTCATCCACGTGCTGCTCATGGTCCTGCTCCTCATCGTCCCCCTCTCGCCTCCCTCTTTTTCAGAATAGTATCTCTCTATCTCTTTCTCATAGTTCCTCTATCCTCCTCTTGCTCCTTCATCGTGTCCTCCTTCCACTTCTCCTCCTCCCCCTCCTCCTTCTCCTCCAGATGAAATGCGTCAGGTTGGGCATTGGATTCAACCTAGTCGTCCTCCTTCGTCTCCCTCCAGGTCCCTCCTCATCGACCTCATTATCAGCATCACCCGGAGGGGCCATATATTTACACTGGTACTTTGATGATCATATCATCCATCCCTCTTCTGCAACATGCCAGCGGTCGGACCGCATCTTGAGGTGTGCAGCAGTCACACGGATGAAGGGCGGCGCCTTATGCATCCAGAACATCAAAACCATCAACGCTTAGATATTTTTCTTCGTGCAACAGTCCTGCGCAAAAAACACAGATTTTCCAAGAGTGGTTCAAGTCGGCCGGTGGTCTGAGGAAGAGGCAAGACGTGCTCGTCAGTGGTGCGTTGGCAATCGGGCGAAGCTGGGTGACACAAAAAAAAGTGCTGATCATAATTTCCTCCACCACGGCAGCACATGGAAGCCGCTTAAGACGAGCTTTTCCCGAGGCTCACAGGAGTAGAGGGCCCGAGGGGAGGACGACGAGGCGGGGGAGGAAGGGGGAAGGAAGAGGGGAAGAGGGCGAGCACACGTCAACGAATAGAGGCGGGGCGCCGCCACCTACCGTCGAAGACCCTCGTCAAATTGTTGTGGCGTTTCGCGCCTGTTGTGCACCAATGCTCCAATGCGTCGAAACAGATCTGAACATGTTAGTCGCTTCGAAAACTGCGTACGTGGTTAGCGCCTTCAGCCCGAGCTCTTTATCCCTGACGCTGCGAAATCATAGAAGACTCTCTAAACTCGCCTCCCAGATGCCAAGGAACCTGAGTTCAAGCCTGGCCACCAGAGGGCACAGGGCGTGATGTTCAACGCAGCCCCGCGCAGTGCGGGAGCAGCCCAGACTGCAACGCCCAGTCTGTTGGAATCGGCGTGCCGTGTGCCAACCGTTCCACTTCGTCCTTCAGACTGCAGCAGGCACCCTGGACGGTGCCATGCAGCTCTCGGAAATGCATGGCGCTCTGCGTGTGAGCCGACCGTTTGAAGTTGGCAGCGCTCACCTGGCTAGCTTGTGGCAGAAGCGAGATTCAATACACCTGGGCTGAAAGTGGCAAGCCAGTATCGCTCCATACAAGGCTCGTTAAACACCAGCTGCGGAAACGCGCAATGCTTCACAAACGCGCCACGCTTACATGGATGGAGGAAGGTTGCTGTCAAAGTTGGGCTGCCGCTTTGCACTTGCTTGTTCTGTAGTGTCCTCCCTACACCTTACTACATCGGGAATACACATAATGATGCGTGGAGGGGCATTGCACGGCAATGGGGCGCCCGTCTGTCAAGGATCGCCCCGTACTGAGCAGGAATACGTGTAGGGGCTTACGCAGGGGCTTGGGGCGGGAGGGCGTGTGGCAGCATCGGCGACGCATGTAGATTGGGCTTGCTCTGGCTGTTGTCCTCCTCCTCCTCCTCCTCCTCCTCCTCTTCCTCCCATTCCTCCTTCCTCTCCCTCCTCCACCGATTCCTCCTCTTGATCCGCCTATTCCTCCCTCCGCCTACTCGTGTCTCTACACATCCCCCTGCAAAGCACACTCATTCATCATATCTCTCATATGCCGGATCATCCTCTTCCTGTTCCTCCTACTCCTACTCATCATCCTTTCCATCAGCATCATCATCATCATCATCATCAGCATCATCATCATCATCATCATCATCATCATCATCATCATCATCATCATCGTCATCCTAATCATCATCAGCATCATCACCATCAGCATCATCACCATAATCAGCATCACCAGACTCACCATTATCACCATCACCACCACCACCATCACCATCACCATCACCATCATCATCACCGTCCATCCTCAATCCCTCCTCGCTCCTCCCTCCTCCGGCTCCTCTTCCCTTCTCGTCCTGTTTCCTTACCCACTCCCGACGACAACGACGATGATAACAACCACCACCACGACGACGCTCACAGGTGGGCCTCTCGCACGCGCGGCGGCAGGCCCTGCCGCCAGAGCTTCTCCATTCGCCGCGTGGGCCGCGTCCCAGGGACGAACGACGGCAACAACTCTCTCAGCCAGAGCTCCGTGTGCTCCTGGGCTCGGGCGCTGTGTGAAGAACGGTGCGCATTTCGTGCACCTTCAGGACCCCAGAGGGCCCCTTCAGGGCTCCTTTCCTGCAACCCTTGATCGCCCCCCGCATTTATCGCCTCCCCATTGGGAAACGCCCGATGGGCTGGGCCCCAAAGGCCCTGGGTCCCTCTGAACCCGTCCGGCGTCTGAGCCCATTCGGCTGCCTAGTGGGTGCGATCCTCCGTCCGCCCAGCGGCCGAATGAGCTCCTCATGGGAGCCAGTGAGAAGTCAGCGCCATACAGTAGAGACGAACGACAACCAATGCTGCGAGAAGATGTCTAAGGGCACGCGCTCGTCGGGGCCATCGTAGAATATGACATCTTCTATGGGGCACATGCTGAGACGCTGGCTCCTTGTCTGACGAGCCTGCCAGAGAATGTGCAGGGCCTTGAGTGCACTCAGGGTTACAAGGTTACAAGAGCACTCCAAACGGTGTCCGAAAAATTGTTCAGGAGCAAATGTTGTTCGACCCCGTGGGGGACTACAACTACTACCCCTACTACTACTACTACTACTACTACTACTACTACTACTACTACTACTACTACTACTACTACTACTACTATATTTACTACTACTACTACTACTACTACTACTACTACTACTACTACTACTGCTACTACTACTACTAATAATAATAAGGCTACTACTACTACTACTACTACTACTACTACTACTACTACTAGCTACTACTACTACTACTACTACTACTACTACTACTACTACTAGTACTACTACTACTACTACTACTACTACTACTACTACTACTACTACTACAACTAATACCACTAATACTACTACTACTACCACTACTACTACTA
>CAUYUJ010014299.1:254979-282479 GCA_963575745.1 Prorocentrum cordatum
ACACGGCGACGACCAGGTGGGACTGGAGCGAGGCCACCGCCCGCCAGGAGGGGCACTCGGCCGGGGCGGCACCTCGGATATGCCCTCGTCGCGCCCACGCGTCCGACCCGCCCGCCCTGGGCAAGCGAGGGAGGGGGGGAGGGGAGGAGGGTTTGGGGACAGGGTGCAGTCCGATCCGCTTATCTCGCCCGTCCCCGCTCCTCCCACGCCCCCCGCAAAAAAAGAAACGAGTGAAGGAGGGAAGGAGAAGAACGGAGGCGGCAGGGAAAAGGAATCGGAATAGGAACAGGAATCGGAATAGGCATAGACATGGGAATATGAATAAGACCAGAAACAGAAACTTGAACAGACATAGGAACAAGAACATGAAGAGGAATCATACTGGGACTAGAAAAGGGATGGTAATAGGAATAAGAAGATGGCAATACAGGGTATCGGGGAATAGTGGGGAAATGTTGGAATGGGGGAGTAGGTGAATAAGGGGATAGGGACATAGGGGAATGAGGGGATAGGATAATATGGGAAAGGAATAAGAATCGGAATCACAAAACAAATGCGAATAGGAATGGGAATAGGAATATGACAAATAAAAGGATACGGAGCCATAACATGACTTGGAGTAGGAAGGGGGAACTAAGGTGAACATGAACCGGAATCTGAGAACACAGACCATAAACATGAGGTAGGAACAGGAGTCGGGGATTCGGTTCGGTTTCGGACCCCCGTTATTTTGAGATTCTGAAAACTGGGCGCGATGCAACGTTGGCGGTGACAAAGATGGCTAGACGATGATGGTTGAGGAGTCGGCCTGGGATTCCCGTGGGGTGGGGTGGCCTCTTGTGCCATCTCAATGTCATGTCTCCTCCTCTTCATCCTTCACCCCCTCCTCCTCCTCCTCCTCCTCTCCCTCCTCTCCCTCCTCCTCCCAATCCGAAGACACTTTCAGGTCAGAACCAATCAGCACATAGGAAACGGCATCACGAGCAAACCAATCAAAAAAACATCCTGGGAGACTCCTCCCCTCCTCTCCAGCCAACCCAGAAACGTCCAAAAGGATGTTGGTTTGATTTGCTGGTTGTGTTTGGTTGGTTGCAGTGTTTTCCTAGGGTGTTCACGCATTATGGCCCTTAAGGGGATTCTGATTGGGAGGAGGGGGAAGAGGAGACGGAGGAGGAGGATGGGGGGAAGGAGGCGGGGGAGTAGGAGTAGGAGTAGGAAGAGGAGGAGGGGGAGGGTGGAGACGGAGGGACGCTGATGAGGAGCGGGGACAGGGAAGAATAGGAGTTGTCAAAGGAGAACAAAGAAGAGGAGGGGGATGAGGAGGAGGTTGAGGGGTCATTCCTTCCTCTCCCCCTCCCTCACTCCTCCTCCTTTTAAAAAAATGAGGGGTAGCCGGAGTGATCGAAAGATGACGGTGATGATGATGGTTATGCGCAGAGGACAAAGAAAGCATCGTCCTTCAACGCCTTCTCCTCTTCCTTGCATCACTCCTCCTCCTCCATCTCCTCCTCCTCCTCCTGCTCCTACTCCTCCTCCTACTCCTCCTGCAACTCCTCCTCCCCCCCTCCTCCTCCTCCTCCTCCTCCTCCTCCTCCTCCTCCTCCTCCTCCTCCTCCTGATCCCCCGATAACTCCCTCCCGTCCGCCTTCCGCATTGGAGACACAAGGATAAGGATAAGACTGATGAGGGGGGGAGTGATAGGAGGTGGAAGAGGGGAACGTGTAACAGGATGGTGGCGAACATTGATGTAACATAGCTGCGCGTCATCATCATTATCCCCCCCCCCCTTTTCTCGTCCTCCTTCCTCCTCCATCTCCTCCTCCCGCTCATCGTTCTCGCCCTTCCCCTCCTCCTTCTCCTCCTCCTCCTCCTTCTTCCTCCTCCTCTTCCTCCTATATAAGTTCACGTGTTGTTTCCGCATCGCGTTTCTCCTCCTCCGCAGTGCCATACGCCCGACAGGACAGCTAGAGGGTCAGGAGGAGACGACAAGGGAAAGAAGGGGATTTGAGTACCATGGGGAGGGTGTCAGTCATTCGCTCCCTGTCCCCGCCCCCCCCCCTGGTCCTCTCACACCTCAGCTTCCTCGTCGTCCTCCGCAATATCTCACTAGTCGTCCTCCTTGGCATCCTGTTCCCATCGCCACGATGGACGGACGAGGGGCGGGTGGGTGGGGAATATGCGGAGAGAGAATGGTAGGAGGCAGAGGAGTGGGCAGAGAAGTCGGATGAGGCGGGTGAGGTGTACGGGGAGGGGTGGTATAACAAGGATGTGCAGAATGAGGATACTGAGGAGGGTGATGTGGAGGAGGAGTGGCAAGAGACGCAGCAGGAGACGTAGGATGAAGAGGAGGAAGGGGACAAGGAGGAGAGGATGGAGGATTATGCTGAGTATGCTGGTGGTGATGAGGATGATGCTGATTATGGTGATGATGATGGTGATGCGAATGGTGATGACCATGCTGATGTTGATGGGGATGATGATGATGATGATGATGATGATGATGATGATGATGATGATGATGATGCTGCTGATGATGATGATGATGATGATGATGATGATGATGATGATGCTGCTGAGGATGATGATGATGATGATGATGATGATGATGGTGGTGGTGATGATGATGATGCTGATGATGCTGATGACGATGGTGATGCTAACAAATGATGACGATGATGATGACGATGCTAATAATGATGATGGTGATGCTGATGATGGTGATGATAATGTGTTGATGGTGATGCTGATGCTGATGATGCTAATAATGATGATGGTGATGTTGATGATGCTGATGGTGGTGATGATGATGCGGCGGGCAGTTTATATGGGGATACTGAGGATAATGAGGTCGAGGATGATGCGGGCAACGATAGTGAGTTGGAGGAGCAACTCTTACACATTCTTCTCATCGCCGCCATCCAAAGTCATGGCATCACGCCCGTTCCGCCTCATACCACGCGTCTTCACCTCCGATGTGTTCTCCTTCTCGTATCTCCTGTATGGAAGGAGGAGGGGAGTGATATGAGGATGAGGAGCAAGAGTGACATGCGGAAAACGAGGAGGCGTTGGAAGATGATGTTGAGGTTCAGGAGTCATTCATCCTCATTATGCTGCTCATGCTCATCACCCTCCTGCTCATCCTCCTGATCCTCCTCATCCTCCTCTTTCTCCTAAGAGGGAAAGAGGGTGGAGGAGAGGGAGACGGCATGGTGAGGAGGAGTGTCCCGTCAATCACCTCGCCATCCGCCTCTTCAGACTTATCCCCCCTCTAGCGGTTCCTCCTCATCCCTCCGTATCCTCCCTCCACGTCCGCCTCCCATGTGGGAGATATGATGATGATGATGATGAGGAGGAGGAGGAGGGGGAGGTGGAGGACGAGGAGGAGAAGGAGCATGAGTGATAGAAGGATGAGAAGGATGAGGACAAGGAGGATTGATGGAAGCAAGGGGAGGAGTAAGGCGAGGGGGAGGAGGAGAGGAAGATGAGGATGAGAAGGAGGAAGAGGAGGATGGGTTGGATGAGGAGGAGGAGGAAGAGGAAGGGGGGAACACCGAGCACGGCCAGAAGCCTACCATATCCATGATGGCGAGTCTCTCTCTCTCTCTCTCTTTGTCCCTCTCTCTCTCTCTCTCCCTCTCTCTCTCTCTTTCTCTCCCTCCCTCGCTCTCCCAACTCGCAACTTCTTGCCCCCAAAGCGCCAGGAGGGCCCCCGCGGGAGTCCATCGGCAGGAGTCACTCCCTCTCAACCACCATCCCCAATTGTTCGAAATCTGAAACGCGCGGGGGTCCGAAACCGAACCGAAACCAGAATCGGAATTGAGCTAGGAAGGCAAACACACATTCACATGGACATGAGCAGGAATATGAGTCGGAGTCTGAATCGAAATATAAATATGAATATGCATCTGACTATGAATGCGAATGCGACTAGGAATACGAATATGAAGAGGAAGGGGAACAGTGTTAAGAACAGGAACACGAGCACGAACTGGAGCAGGAACAGAAAAGGAAACAGATGAGAAAGGGGAATAGGAATAAGCACGAACATCCGAATAATAATAGAAATTTGAGTAGGAATGATAATAGGGAATTGGGGAATCGGGAAATGGGGGAATAGGGAAATGGGGGAGCATGAAAATAGGACAATACGAAATAAGGGAATAGGGGAATGCGGGAGTAGGGGAAGAGGGGATCATGGGAATTGGAAAAGGAATGGGAATAGGAATAGAAACACGATTAGCAACAGAAACAGCTCCAGGATGATGTCTTCTGAAACATCCACCTCTCTGAGCTCCACGGGCAAGGCGACGACAGAGATGAGCGCCACGATGAAAGGCCTCCACGCCAACCAGAGATGAGTTCGTATGACAAGAGCGCCTTCACCGTAATTCATGTCCCTTTGAAAAAAAAAAAAAAAAACTTAATCAGCGGCCACATGCACTTGCCAACGGACGACGGGACGACAAGGATGGGCTGCGCTGACGCTATCTCTGCCGCCACCTTCCGGAAACCCTGGAAGAGGGCACCAGCGTCCAAGGCAGCCGCGGGCGTTGCCCGCCCAGAAGGCCGAAGGACTGGATGAATCCGATGCGCCTGGGCATTGCGAAGAAGCCGTGCCCGGCCCTCAGCGGCAGCGACCCCGCTGCGTGCGGTCGGCCACCTGCCAGGACAGCCCCCCCTGCAGGGGGGCTCTGGCCGAACCGCTGCTGCCGCGCCCCTCCAGCACGTCCTGATGTCGATCGAGATGCTGAAGGCGCCGAACACATGGCTGAGCTCGCCACCCCGTGCGCCCGCGAGCCCACTCGGCCACGCTCAGGTCGTACAGCTCGGCATGTATCTGCCCGGGCGGCAGGAAGGCGGCATGCGCTGAGGGGGCGGAGAAGGACGAGCCCGTGGCATCGATGTCGCCGTCGACCGTCTCAGACGCATCCAGAGAGCCTGCCGTCGGCTCCGACCCGGTCGGCTGCTCCTGCCGCGGCGCCGGCTCTGGCAGCGGCACCTGGGCGCAGACCGGAAACAGCGTAGCACCGCATGTGGACAGCAGCCCCCGTCAGCGATCGGGAGCGCCAGAACGAGGCCCAGCAATGGCGGCCGCCACGCCGCCCAGCGGCGGTTCCTGCCGAGCCCTGCGGAGGTCCTGGATGGCACAGTGTACCGGATCGAGGCCCTCGGCTGCGGCGTGAAAGCGCGACGTTGCACCTCAGCCGATCCTCGAGGGAAGGAACCTCTCCTGCGACTCAGGATTCGAGCGCAGGAAGGCTGGCCTGGACACGCATCAGGAAGCAGGCGTTCCCGAAGAGGGACTCCAGCATGGACGGCAGCGCCAGACAGCGCTCCTTCGCCTGCGCCCTCTGGTTGACGAGGCGCTGCGCCAGTCTATACGCGGACGCTCGGGCACCAACTGCCGCGCCGCGAACGCTTTGGACACCCGAAATGGGTACCGAAAGAATGGGTACAATGCCCAACAGCAAATGTTGTCCCAAACCAACAGCGGCCGCTGTTGGGCAGGCGGCCTCCTGTCTCGAATGGACACAGGCCGCGGCGGCGTGGACAGCGAATCCTGTTCAGAATGAACAGGAACTGCTGTTGGACATCGTACCCATTCTTTCCGTGCCCATCTCGGGCGTCCAGAAACGCCCTTTCCTCGCACGATCCTCCATCGGGGAAGCGGCGTCCGGTGCAATTCCCAAGCGCCGCAGCAGCGCTCCTCCAGCGGCACCAGAATCCGAACGCACAGGGGCGGCAGCTCGAAGGGAGAAGGCAGCAGAGCAAGGAGCCTTCCCTGGGGCCGGGCGTTGCGAGCCACGCACCCGAAGCCCCCTCCTCTCTCCTCGATCCTCCCTCCTCCATCCTCCCTCCTCCCTCCTCCCTCCCCCCTGCCCCCTCCTCCCTCCTCCCTCCTCCCTTCGGGGTCCTCCCCAGCGGCTGCGCCTCGCCAAGGGCGCTCCCGTGGGCCAGCGTCGACGGGCCAAGCCACGCGCCCGAAGCCCCATCACAGCCTCGCGAGCAGACAGCACCCGCAGACCAGCGGAGAGCTGCGAGGCGTGGCGGCCCAGGAGAGGGGAAGCCTCTCTGGAGCACGGTGGAGGACCGCCGAGCACCGCCGTGTCCCACGTTGCGGCAAGCCTGCCCGGAAGTCGTGTGCGGCCACCGCCGAGGGACCGCGGCCCTGCGGAGCGCAGGGCGGCGCGCAGAACTGCAGCGCGGAACGTGCAGCGGACTTCCAGGCAGGCACGAGCTCGTGCCCTCGAGTGGGGGACCCTGGGGAGCGACGAGGATCCTCAACATCTAAAGGGGGAGGGCCAAAAGCGTCTTGTGGAGCAGTGGTGAAGGAGCAAAGAGGGAGGAGGGAGGGAGGAGGGAGGGAAGGATGGTTGAGGGGAAGAAGGTCCTCGAAGATGAGGTGATGGGGTAGAGTATGAGGAGTAAGAACGAGCGTAGGGCGCAGGAGGAGGGAAGATGTAGAAGGGCTGAGAGGGGCGGGAAACGAGGACGACCGTCGTCGAGGAGGGGGCGGATTTGGACTTGCGTGGGGCGATGATACCCCAGCACCGTCGGCAGCGACGCCGCTGTGAAAAACCTCGGTGGTGTAAACCTCGCCGCTGTCCATCAGCGCGATCGCCCCTACCTGCGGGAGCAATCAAACGAAAGCGGGTGAGCAGAAAGGGAAACGGAAAAGAGGAAAGGGGGGCCAGCCTCGGGTCCTCAAAAGCCCCGCGGCAGATGGGTCCAGAGCGCCCGCCGGGGAGACTCCTGCTGCCAGCTGTGCTCCTCGTCCTCCATCCCTCCTTCTCTCCATCCTTCCCTCCCCCAGTACCCAATGTCCTTCCATCCCTGTCTCTGCCATCCTTTCCCCACCCAATCCTCCTCCTCCCTGTGTTATTCAACGGCGACCTCAAGCTAAGACCAATTCTGGCGAGGCTACCAACGCGGCGCTGCTACTGTGAGACAGCACAGCAGCGCAGGAGGCCCCGTTGGCAATCCTGCAAAGGAAGTTGCCCAACACTGCCGCAGACAGGGTGGGCAACTCGCACCCGGCAGCTAGCCAAGATGCGCACAACGACTGCGCCCACAGCTTGAAAGGATAGGTAGGGACGCTTGGAGAAAGTGAGGTCTTGCCTAAGTCAAGGTCGAGAGAAGCATCTGGCTCATGATGCTTCCATGTCTTAGACTACCACCCATTATTGTTGCCAGTGACCGTCGGGGGCCTGCACAACTGCCCGAGTCCCTTGCCCTGGGCACCAGACGAATTAAAGCGGCAATGCAGGCAACGAAAGACCTGTGAGCCGTCACTGGACTCGAGAGCGGTGACACGGTGCTGGAGTCGATCCTAAACTACAGGGTCGAAGCTAGAATAATCTCCGCAGGAGCCCCCTTCGGGACAAGAGGTGCACGTGAAGCCATTCGAACAGACTCTGCAGCGCCAAAGACCTGACATGTTGGTCCATTGATGGGCCTCACGCTTGGAGCCAGAAAGGAGTAGGAGGAGGAGGAGGAGGAGGGGTCGGCGCAACGTCGACAGTAACGTGAGCCTGAGGAGGAAGAAAAGGAGGAGGAGGAGGAGAAGGAGCAACCCGTTCCAACCCACGAGACTCAAGACGAGGAAAGAGACAAGGGAGGGCGGCTCAAGGTCCATGACCATGCGAGCCATCTGAACCTTGCGGCCCACTTCCTACACGTCAGACAGAAGAGAGCTCGTGCCAGCGTGTGGCACGCTTAGCCCCAGCGCTGGCGACAAACATCAAACATCCACGACGAGTGAAGGCGGTCATGCTCCGAGACCCCTTGCCCCTCGAGGTCCCTATGCGCGTCAACCTTGCTGCGGCTGGCGACACGCCGCCCACCCCCAGCCGCACCGCGAGTCAACAGGCCAGAATATTGAAGCTTGGCAGAGGAGTACAGCCAAGACGCTGAAATAAGGAACGCCTCGGGTGCGGAAGGGGCTCGCTGTTCCTTAAGCTGTTCCATGGCCCCTCCTCCATGACTCCTCGTGCACCTAGGCGCTTCTGGGGCCAAGAAGGGGCTTCGTTCCTTATTTAGCGTTCCTTCTGATAGTACCTCGACTGTACGTCCCAGGACCCTGCAATTAAAAGGCGAACCGTCTCCTCCCCTACCGCCCTCAATCCGTTCATCGTTCCCTCCTCCCCTCTGCTCCCCTCCCGTCCCTCCTTCCCCCTGCCTCCCTCTGGGCCCCTCCGTCCATCCAACCATCTTGCCTCCACCTCCTCTTCCTCCTCCTCATCCTGCTCCTCATCCGCCTCCTCGCCGCACCGCTGCATCATCATCAACAGCATCATCATCAGCAGCAGCATCAGCACCATCATCGCAATCATCAGCATCATCATCCGTAGTATCATTCAGCAGCATCATCAGCATCATCATCATAATCCGAATCATCAGTATCATCGTTACCATGACCAGCATCAGCATCAACATCAATATCATCATGGTCATCATGATCGTCATCATGATCACCCTTAACATCAACAGCATCAACAACAGCAGCACCGGCATCAACATCAGCATCAGCATCCTCATCAGCAACATCATTAGCATCATCACCATCATCATCACCAACACTATCATCATCATCATCATCATCATCATCATCATCATCATCATCATCATCATCATCATCATCATCATCATCACTATCATCATCCTCATCAGCATCATCATCACCATGATCATCATCAGCAGAATCATCATCATCGTCATCATCATCATCATCATCATCATCATCATCATAATCACCATCCGCAGCAGCAGTAACATTAACATCATCATCATCATCATCATCATCATCATCATCATCATCATCATTATCATTAGTAGCATCATCACCATAGCCAGCATCATCACTATCATCATCATCATCATCATCATCATCATCATCATCATCATCATCATCACTATCATCATCATCATCAGCATCATCATCATCATCATCATCATCATCATCATCATCATCATCATCATCTTCGTCAGCGCCATCAGCATCGCCATCAGCAGCAGCAGCATAGTCAACATCGTCCTTCATCTCATCATCATCATCAGCATCATCATCATCATCATCATCATCATTATCATCATCAATATCATCAGCACCCTCCTCATCCGCATCAGCAGCATTATCATCAGTAGCAGCATCATCAGCAGCAGCAGCCAGCAGCAACACCATCATCCTGCTCCTTGTCCGCCTCATCCTTCTCCTCCTCCTCCTCCTCCTCCGTGTCCGCCTCCTCGTCCTTATCAACCTCCTCGTCGCACCGCATCATCACCATCAGCAGCATCGTCACCAGAATCATCATCATCATCAGCATCATCACCATCATCAGCATCAGCATCAGCATCAGCATCATCATAAGCAGCATCACCGACATCATCGGCATCAGCAGCAGCAGCATCATCAACACCATCAACATCATGGAAACCATCATACCTATCAACATCATGGTCATCCCATGTACCGTCATCGCCATCGCCATCGTCATCGCCGTCGTCAGTGGCGTAAACCGCGACGTCATCATCATCATCATCATCATCATCATCATCATCATCATCATCATCATCATCATCATCATCATCAACATCCTTAGCAGCAGCAGCAGCATCACCGTCACCATCATAATTATCACCACCCTCAACCTCATCACCAACATCACCATCATCATCACCATCATCATCTTCATCCTCATCATCATCACCATCATCATCGTCATCCCCATCATCACCGTCAAAATCATCATCAGCACTATCTTCATCCTCATCGACGTTATCACCTTCATCATCACAACCACCACAATCATCATCATCATCATCATAATCATCATCATCATCATCATCATCATCATCATCATCATCATCATCATCATCATCACATCATCACATCATCATCATCATCATCATCATCATCATCATCATCATCATCATCATCATCATCATCATCATCATCATCATCATCATCATCATCATTTACCACCACCATAATCATCAGCATCATCGCCATCCGCATTAACACCAGTAGCATCAGTACCATCATCGCCATCGGCATCAGCATCAGCATCATTAGCATCACCATCACCACCACCACAACCATCATCGCCCTCATCATCATCATCATCATCATCATCATCATCATCATCATCATCATCATCATCATCATCATCATCATCATTACCATTATCAGTATCAGATCATCCTCATCCTCGGCATCGTCATCATCACCAGCACCATTATCAATTATCATCATTGTCATCATTATAACCACCACCACCGTCACCATCACCATCATTATCAGCATCAGCAGCAATGACCAGCAGCATCATGATGAGCATCAGCATCAGCAGTGCAATCATCGTCATCATCATCACCAGCATCATCGTACTCATCATTAGCAGCAACAGTCCTCGGCATCATAATCACCATCAGCATCACCATCATCATCATCATCATCATCATCATCATCAGCAAAAGCATCATCATCATCATCATCATCATCATCATCATCGTCGTCATCATCATCAGCAGCATCCGCATCAGCACTAGTACACCCGTACAATCATCGTCACCCACATCACCGTCATCATCGTCATCCGTTCAAGCAGCAGCATCAACATCAGCATCAGCAGCTGCAGCATCACCACCACCACCACAATCAACATCATCATCATGGTCGTCGTCATCATCAGCAGCATCATCATCGGCACCATCATCGTCATCGTGATCAATATCATCATCATAATCATCATCTGCAGCATCATCACGATCATATCATCACCACCACCACCATCATCATCATCAGCAGCAGCAACATCATCAGCATCAGCAGCTGCAGCCAGCAGGAGCAGCAGCATCCTCCTCCTCCTTCTCCTCCTCCTCCCACTTCTCCTCCTCCTCCTCCGCCTCCTCCTCCTCCTTCTCCTCCTCCTCCTACTCATCCTCATCCTCATCCTCATCCTCATCCTCATCCTCCTCATCCTCCTCCTGCACCACCATCATCATCTTCCTCCTCCTCCTCCTCCTCCTCCTCCTCCTCCTCCTCATTATCCGCCTCTCTCCTCCCTCCTCCCTTCTCCCGACTGTTCAGAGCCCATCGCCGCCGCATGCACTCGCGGCTGCTGACCGCCAGCGGGCGTCTGGCCGAGGCGCCGGGCGTGCTCGTCGCACGCCGCGCCGCCCCCTGCGCCCTGGGGAGAGCCCCCGCCGCCCGCCGCGGCGGGCGACGTCGGGAAGGTACCCTCCTCGGGACGACGGGGAGGTGCACGGGGGAGGGGACAAGGGGTGGGGGGGCGGGAGGTGGAGGGGAGGGGCGGGGAGGGAAAGAGAGACGGGCATAGTAGGGGGGAGGAGGAGGAGGAGGAGGAAGTGGGGGAGGAGGAAGCACAAAGAGGAGGACGACGACGACGACGACGACGACGACCACGACGACCACGACCACGAGCACGAGCAGGACCACGAATAGACGGGGAGGGCAAGGAGCGGCGACTTTTACCGCAAAGCACAACAGCAACGTGGGGAGGGAGTAGAAGAGAGGCGAGGAGGCGGAGGGGAGGAAGGAGGGCAGCGGGGGGGGGGGGGCAATGTAAATGGACCCTCCTCCTCCTCCTCCTCCTCCTCCTCCTCCTCCTCCTCCTCCTCCTCCTCCGTCTCCGCCTCCTCATCATCACCATCCTCTTCTTCTTCCTCCTCCTCATCCGTCTCCTCCACCTGGTCCTCCCCCCCCTCCTCCTCCATCCCTTCTCCTTATAGATGACTCATCCTCCTGATTGTCGCAATACCAGGCGTGTCGTCAGGACGGGCTGGGCAAACCGCTTGGTCATATTTCACAGCTGATGCTGCGGAAGCTTGGGGGGTCGAATAAGTAGACAGATGAAGTGCAGCTCCTGCTCAAAATGGCGCTTCCGCCTTGGCGCCACGCACACTCTCTGTGAGAACAAACAACTCCATGGATGGAGGTGGACATCTCTTCGAAAGAGCGGCTCCCGCCCTGATGCCGCGCACACTAGTCGTAGACACGTGCAACAGGGATGAAGGGCGGTACCTTCGAGGTGGGGCTCTCGCCCGGGTGCCGCGCACGCTCCTCTGAGACAGCTCCAACAGCGGCACGGACGGATGGCGGCTCTTGTCCAGAATGTGGCTCCCGCCGTGGCGCCGCGCAGCCACGCCTGAAACAATCAAGCAGCTGCACGGCTGGATGGCGGTTCTGGTTCAAGATTCGCTCTCGCGCCATGGCGCTGCGCATGCTCGTCTTACGAACGTCAAACGGCTACGCTGATAGAGGTCGATATCTGTTTGAAAGTGGGCCATCGCCGTGACGCCGCGCAAACTCGTCTGAAGAACATTGCAAGCAGCCAGACGGATACACTCCGAAGTTGGGCTGCCCACTTGAGACGTCCTCCATCAGTTCGACGCGAATGTCCAAATTGCTCAACAGTTTTGAAGATCTGCCCCTTTTCCTTGAATTGTATTACCAGGGTTTTGGACATGTGCAACGCTTGCACACATTGACAGCAAATCCTTTAAAAAAACGAGGCTATCGCTGGAAACGTCCCTGGGCCTTATGATCACACCGCTATGCACTTCGTTCAGCTAGATGAATGGAGGGTAAATCCTTCACAGAACGGGGTCTTGCCTGAATGGCGGGGAAGGTTGGCCCTTCCTGCAGTGGACAGGAATCATTGTAGGGACTCCTGAGGGGACGAGACGGGTGGACTGACGGATCGCTAACGCATCCAGTGATTGGTGTGGCCCTCCTCATCCTCCTCACCAGCGTCATCAGCATCATCATCAGCATCAGCATCATCATCAGCATCATCAACATCGTCATCATCATAATCATCATCATCATCATCAGCAGCATCATCATAACTCCCTATCCTCCGCCTCCAGCCTCCAGGTTCACTAAACAACTGTTCTGCGAGGCCGGGCGTGAGCCCCTCTGAATCCGAAAACGGGGGCCCGTGGCCCGAAGTCTCCCGCACTGCCTCCCGCATGGTCTCCCGCGTGGTCTCCCGTATGCCCTTACGCAGGCCCTCCCGCATAACCCCCCGCGCGTGCCTTACAAGACCATGCCCTCGTTTACCCGATGGTTGTGCTGTCTGGGGCCTTCTGCCGCCAGGGATTCGTGTTGCAAGGCCCGGGCCGCAACGCACATATGCTATGCTCCCCTCCCCCTGCTGCCCTCCATGACGCTGCGCCCAACTTCCCCCCACCCCGCAGTGCGCTCCCCGCACCGCCCCGGAACGTGCACCGCGCGCGCGCGTTGCGGTGATGCTGGGGGGCACGTTGTGCGGGCGGGGGCTTGACGTCACGACACCTCCTTCCCACGCTGCAGTGCACAGACATAGTGCTACCAGAGAGAACGAAGGGGCTTGACACGTCGAGCCCGGGCCACGAAGAAGCCCCCTGGCATAGGTCGAAGGAACGACCCCGAAAAGCAGCACCTCTCCTGAGCCCAAAGCAGTCCTCGTTTCAGCGCCTTGGCTGCAACTCGCGCTGTAACAACGACAACCACGAAGGCGACGACGAGGACGACGAGGACGACGACGAGGACGACGAAGACGACGACGACGACGACGACGACGCGCTGAACAAGAAGCGCTCGAGCCGCCCCGTCCTCGGTGCGGGCGCCGCGCGGCGGGCTGGCAGCCTGGCTGCCCGACGGGCTGCGGGGCGCGCTGCCGGGGCCTCGGGGAGCCGAAGGGGCCTGCACAGGGCAGAGAGGCCCGCCGCGGGCTCGGGGAGAGCCGGGCCAAGGCCTCGGCGCCTGCGGCGGCCTCCTGGCTCGGCCGAGGAGCCCTGCGCGCCGAGCGCGAGCCCCAGAGGCCCCCAAGAGGCCCAAGATGCCGCCAAGAGGCTCCCAGGAGGCCACCGAGAGCTCCCAGGCGCCTCCGAAAACGGCCCCTCCGACGATCCCAAGAGGCCTCCCAAACGGCACCTCCTCCTGCTCACCTCCTCCACCTCGCACCCGAAAGCTCCGCCATCCCCGCCCAGAGCCTCCGCAATGCCACGCAAGATCCTGGCGGATGTGCGCGGCAGCGCCATCCCCTCTGGCTTCTCTCCCCGCTCGGCTTGGCCAGGACCGGAGCAGATCTCCAGTTGACGCACTCCAGGGGAGGGGGGGGGGGGGGCGCTGACGAGAAACGGGAGAGGGCCAGCTTCCGGTCGGCGCCCGGCGTTCGGTCGGCGGTTGGCTCGTCTCTGTCCAAGCGCGCGCCTCCGAGGTGGCGCCGCAGAGATCTGAGCAGAGGGCAAAGAATCGGACCGCAATAATCCTCGAAGGGAGGCTGGGGAGGAAGAGACGGGCACGGCGAGCACATAACGCTCTAGGGCCCCCCCCTGGGGGCCTTGGCGGCTGCCAGTCTGGCTCCTGGCGGGGCTGGTCGAAGAGCTCGCCGGGGCATTTCTGGTACCACCTGAGGGCCCCTCCACCCACCACCCTCCACCAAAGCACACACACACACACACACCCCTCCCCCTTCCCCCATCCGCCCTCTCTCCCCTCAACTCCCCTCCCAATCATCCCCTGCCCCCTGCCCCCTATGCCACTCCCACCCCTTATCCCCCTCTCCCTCCGCTCATTTGTTCAGCAGGCTGAACAAGGACGGAGGCCCGTTGTGTCAACTCCTCCTTTTCCCCCCTTCCCTCCCTGCCTCCCTCGTCACACTCACTTGTCCAGTCGTCCCTTCGCCCCTCCCTCTTCGAACATCCCACTCCTCCTCCCGTTTCCATCCTTCCTTCCCCTTTCCAACTTATCTCATCCCCGCTCCTCCCGTCCATCCTCCGAACCTCGTGCAAGGCACAGGGAGAGGCGAACACTCGATCTACTCTGGACAAAGTGTTGCACTCAGGCTTCGCCAGACGTGTTTCAGCCGTTACTTAACAGAACAAACACCCTCTCTCTCACACACATTTATTTGAGGTCGCACACACGCGCGGACATACACACATGCATGCATGCATGCAGACATACATGCATACACTCAGTCATTCATGCATTCAAACATATGTACTTGTTCACTTAGTACATGCATGCATACATACATACATACATACATACATACATACATACATACATACATACATACATACATACATACATACATACATAAATACATACATACGTACGTACGTACGTACGTACGTACGTACGTACGTACACATATACATACATACATACATACATACATACATATATACATACATACATGCATGCATGCATACATACATACATACATGCATGCATGCATGCATGCATGCATGCATGCATACGTACATACATACATACATGCATACATACATACATACATACATACATACATACACACACATACATACATACATACATACATACATACAGACAGACAGACAGACAGACAGACAGACAGACAGACAGACACATACACACATGCATACATACATACATACATACATACATACATACATACATACATACATACATACATAATGCATCCATACTACAGACATACGCACACACAACACGAACACAACCATAACAGGCATGTTTGATGTGTCCAAAGTAGTTTCGTGTATGGAGCCAGGTCCCGCGTCAAGGGGTCGGGATCGGAATGGCAGGCGTCCCCGAGCCGCCGCCGCCGCCTGGGCTGGGGTAGCCGATCCCCACGTCGCGCAGCTGCACGCGTTGGCCCGCCTCGCGCCCCTTGACAACCCCGCTCCGCTCAGGAGGGAGGGAAGGAGGGGGAGGGGAGGGAGGAGGGAGAGGGATAGGGAGAGGGGTGGGGAGGAGGGAACGAGAGGCAAGGAGAAAGAGATAGGGAGGGAGCAGAAGAGCGAGGGAGAAGGAAGACCAGGTCAGCGAAAGAAGGGCGAGGGCGGGGACGAGGAGGAGGAGCTCGGCGGACGAGGAGGAGGACAAGGAGGAGAACCAAGGAGGGGGAGGGAGGAGAAAGGGGAGTCAGGCGTGGAACATCCCTCGTGACTCGGACCATGACCAAAAAGAATCCTGAGAAAGACAGAGAGAAAGAGAGAGAGGCAGAGAAAAAAGTCTCGTGAATGATTCTCGGAGGTTGGGGAATCGGTTCGTTTCGTTCGTGTCGCGCGTGCGGGCGAGGCGAAGCTGCGTGGGCGCGCGAGAGGAATGAACCCGCCGTTGCTAGGGCGAAGTCAAAACAAATGATTATCCCCCTCCCGCCCGTCCGGCGGTGGCCCTCGGTGTCCCGCGGTGTCCCGTGGTGTCCCGTGGTGTCCCGTGGTGTCCGCCGTTGCTAGGGCGAAGTCAAGACAAATGATTCTCCCCCGCCCGCCCGTCCGTCCGTCCGTCCAGCGCTGGCTCGCAATGTACCACGGTGTCCCGTGGTGTCCCGTGGTGTCCCGTTGAGTGAGATCGATAGCGGCATCGGTAGTGAGATCGATAGTGAGATCGATAGTGAGATCGATGGTGAGATCGATACTGACATCGATGTGGTGCCCCGAAGTGCCCCGTGGTGTCCCGTGGTGTCCCAAATAGTGAGATCAATAAAGAGATCGATCGTGAGATCGACAGGTGTCCCGTGGTGTCCCACGGTGTCCCGTGGTGTCCCGTGGTATCCCGTTGAGTGAGATCGATAGTGAGATCGATACTGACATCGATGTGGTGCTCCGAGTTGTCCCGTGGTGTCCCGTGGTGTCCCGTGGTGTCCCAAATAGTGAGATCGATAGTAAGATCGATAGTGAGATCGACAGGTGTCCCGTGGTGTCCCGTGGTGGCCCGTTGAGTGAGATCGATAGTGAGATCGATAGTAAGATCGATACTGAGATCGATGTGGTGTCCGGAGGTGTCCCGTGGTGTCCCGTTGAGTGAGATCGGTAGTGAGATCGATAATGATACCGATAGTGAGATCGAGAGTTGTCCCGCGGTGTCCCGTGGTGTCCCGTGGTGGCCCGTGGTGGCCCGTGGTGTCCCGTTGAGTGAGATCGATAGTGAAGTCGATCGTGAGATCGACAAATGTCCCGTGGTGTCCCGTGGTCCCGTGGTGTCCCGTGGTGTCCCGTTGAGTGAGATCGACAATGAGATCGATTGAGTCAGCTGTTGGTTCCTCCCCCTCTCCTCCCCCCCGCAACCTCCTTATCACACGAAGGGTGATCGTATAGGTACCTACGAGTATCGAAAAATCTGAGGTTGTGGGGGGAGATCGCAGTGGAACGGAGAGCCCCCCACCCGGAAATCGGTTTCGGTTTCGTGTTCATGTCGTGCGTGCGGGCGAGGCGAAGCTGCGTGGGCGCGCGAGAAGAATGATGCCTCCGTGCCTGGGGGCTGTGGAGCTGGTTGTCCGCCCCTCCCACCCGGCGCGCGGTGGCCGGGGGTGTCCCGTCGGTGGCACGTCGGTGTCCCGTCGGTGGCCCGTCGGTGGCGCGGGGTGTCCCGACGGTGGCTCCAGGTGTCCCGCCGTAGTGTCTCGATGGTAGCTCGTAAGATCAGTTGTAAGATCGATAGTGGCATCGATAGTGAGATCGATTGCGTGATCGATCATGATCGTGAGATCGATCCTGGGTTGCCCCGTCGGTGGCACGGGGGTGCCTCGTCGGTGGCGCGGGGTGCCCCGTCGGTGGCGCGGGGTGTCCCGACGGTGGCTCCAGGTGTCCCGCCGTAGTGTCTCGATGGTACCTCGTGAGCTCGTGAGATCAGTTGTGAGATCCATAGCGAGATCGATAGTGAGATCGATTGCGAGATCGATCGTGATCGTGAGATCGATGGTGAGATCGAGAGATCGATAGTGAGATCGATAGTGAGATCGATAGTGAGATCGATAGTGAGATCGATCACAACAGATCTTTGGCTGGAGGTGCCCCGCCGTGGCTGGGGGTGCCCCATCGTGGTGTCCCGATGGTGTCTCGTGAGATCTCTTGTCAGGTCGATAGTGAAATATCATACGGTATCGATATTGAGATCGATAGTGAGATCGATAGTGAGATCGATAGTGCGATCGATCTCGAGAGCGATGGTGAGATCGATGGTGAGATCGATTGTGAAAGTCATGAGATCGATGGCGCCATCTCCATCACAGTCATCGCAGTTGTTGTCAGTGAGTATTTCTTCCCCCCCGTCCCAACCTCCTTCTCACCCGAAGGGTGGTCGTATAGGTACGTGTATGAACGGGCTGGGGAGGATGGAGGGAGCCCAGCCCCCCAGAAAAGAAGGAGAGCACGACGAAGGGGGTTGGGGCGGGATGGCAAACATAAAAAAGAAAGCCTCCGAAAAACCTGGAGGGGTGGACATCGGAATCCCTCTCCTCATCTCGCCCCTACCCACTCTCCCTCCCTCCCCGCACCGATCTCGGAAACAGGCTGAAGGCCAAGATTATCCCTCATTCTCCCGCGCCGGTGTCGAGCCGAGGCGGGCGTTCAAGGTGTGCTGTCGGAAGGGCTCGCTCCGCGAGCAGAAGCGGCAGCGGCAGCACAGCAGCGGCAGAAGGAACAGCAGCGACAGCTGCAGCAGCAAGGTGGGGACTGCGAAGTGCTGGGCAGGTCTTCGCGGAGCGGCACAGGCGACGGCCGAGGGGCGGCCGGGTCTGCCGTGACCCGCCGCCTCTCCGGGGAGCGCGCACGGCGGGACTCCAGCGGTGCATTGGCGGGCTCCAGAAGCCCTGGATCCAAAAATATTAACATCTCCTGGGGCCGCGCAACTTTTACTTCCGCCGGCTTCCGCCGGCCGTCCGCTGGCGGCGGCGCCCGTTGCTTCGCTTCCGCCGCCTGCCGCCGCCTTCCGCCGGGCAAGAGATGCCAAACTCCTTCGATGCCATTTCTGGAGCGCCCCACACGGCCCTCACTCAGATACACTGCGGACCGCATAACGCTGCAACAGCTTGCCTGTTGGCCCATCATCGCTTCTTGTCGAGAGGCCGAGCCCCCGCATCAGGGAGCCGCTCGGGGCCGCAGCGGTGCTCCCGAGACGTCCCTCGGCGCCCTCGCGGTCATGCTCGGCCCCCAGCATATTTCCTCACCCGAGGCGCCGAGGCGCCCTCATAGACCCCTTCCGGGGTACCAGGCGCTCCCGCTCCCTCTCCCCCCCCTGGGGTCGTGCCACGCGGGCGTGGTGCCCCACGGCAGATCTGGTCTGCTCAGGGCTGCGCGCCCCTCCTCTCGGAGGAGGAGGCGTAGGAGGAGGAGGAGGAGGAGGAGGCGTAGGAGGAGGAGGAGGAGAAGGAGGAGGAGGAGGAGGAGGAGGAGGCGTAGGAGGAGGAGGAGGCGTAGGAGGAGGCGTAGGAGGAGGAGGAGGAGGAGGAGGGAGGAGGAGGAGGGAGGAGGAG
Organism: Prorocentrum cordatum; assembly: GCA_963575745.1. Classification (NCBI taxonomy): domain Eukaryota; class Dinophyceae; order Prorocentrales; family Prorocentraceae; genus Prorocentrum; species Prorocentrum cordatum. The sequence goes on from CAUYUJ010014299.1 coordinate 274,248, forward strand.
GAGGCGGAGGAGGAGGAGGAGGGAGGCGGCACCGAACGACGGCGGGCCCTGCGGCTTGCACCGCCTCGGGCGCGGGGGCCCCCACGCGTCGACCCCGCCCGGGCGCGGTCGCGCCGGGAGAGCGCGAAGGGCCCTCCTCCTCCTCCTCCTCCTCTCCTCCTCCTCCTCCTCTTCTTCCTCCTCCTTCCTCCTCCTCCTCTTCCTCCTCCTCCCCCAACTCCTCCCTCCTCCTCCTCCTCCCTCCTCCTCCTCCTCCTCCTCCTCCTCCTCCTCCTCGCCGTGGCTCTGCGCCGAGCGTCGGGCCCCCCCCCTGTGGGGCCCCCCGCCGCGCCCCTGCCCGCGGCGAGGTCAGGGGCGGGGCGGCCTCGTCCTTGAGCACGAGCAGCGACCACTCCACCCCGAAGCCGCAGGCCAGCACGCCGGCGCCGCGCCCGGCGGCGTCCCAGCGGTGCACGTCGCCCTCGCACGAGGGGGGCGAAGAGAGAGAGAGAGAGAGAGAGAAAAGACTGCGGCCCTTCACCCCGTCCCTGGCCCCCCCCCTCACCGCCGTGCCCCCTCCGCCCTCTCCTTCTCCCCTTCCATCCATCCCTCCGCCCTCTCCTTCTCCCCTCCCCCCCCCGCTCCTCCCTGCCCTGAGGCCCCCCCTCCCCTCGCCTCCGAGTGTCGGGTCCTTCGGTTGGCACGCCCTGGCGAAGCGAACCAGGAACGAAGCAATACCGATCAGAGGCTGGAGGTGCCCACGAAAGACAAAGCACACATAGGGCCAAGTGATCATTAGATCAATGTTGGTGCCAACATGAAAGCGTGTTCAAGCATCTGCAGGTGAGTGCTTTGAAGGGGGCCCGAATGGGGAATCATTACAAGGTCCCTGGTGCGGCGCTCAGCTCCAAGGCAAACCCTCCCTGGGTCCTCCAATGTTGCATAGCAAGCATGGAAAAGGCTGACCAGAAGCCGACGACTCGCACAGCCTTGACTCGCCTGCTCAGGCTTGACTAAGTCGCGCTCGCCAGCTCGGCCTCTCTGCGACTCGAATGCAGCTGGAGGGCAGGTGGGTGGACAGGAGGACGAGGGGAAGGAGAAGGGGGGAGGGGGGAAGAGAAGGGAGCCGATGCTATCCTGACCAGGCCGAATCGGATCGACTCGGCTTTCGTCAAGGAGGGGGATGGGGGAGGGAAGGGCACAGAGAGAAGACGGAGGAGGAGGAGGAGGAGGAGGAGGAGGAGGAGGAGGAGGAGGGCGGTCGACGAGGGCATGGAGGGACGGGGGGAGGGCGGGGGAGGGGGCAGGGCGTCCAGGGATGCCCCCCCCCCCCCCCCCGCGCCCCCCCGCCGACCTCGGGCGTGATGCCCAGGCAGCAGTGCCGCCGGCACGCGAGCGTCGTGAACCCGGGGGCCCCCGCGATCTCGGCGGGCACCCGCACCGCCTCCCAGCGGCCCTCCGCGTCGCCCGCGGCGCCCTCGCCCTCCCCGCCCCCGCCGGCGCCGGCGGCCTCCTCGGGGGCGCCCGGGGGCGGGCCGCCGTCATCGGGCGGGGCGGCGCGGCCGGGCCGCAGGAAGAGGCCGAAGGCGAAGGTGCGCAGCGCGAACTCCACGACCGGCTCCGCGGCGGGCTGGGGGTCCATGGGCGCCCGCCTTCGGAGGGTCACCGTCGCAGGGGGGGGGGGGCCGCAAGAGGGGGAGCTGGCTCGAGCTTTCTTTGGGGTGGGCGGGGGGGGGGGGGGACGGCAGGCAGAGGGAGCTCGCCAAGGGGGGGGCAAACCTGTGCAAGGGGGCTCCCGTGCCAGGGGGAAGGGATCGGATCAACTCGGCAGGAGGAGGCGTCATGCCCCGCAGCGCCGTCTGGGCCCCCCTCCACTTCGAAGAGGCCACGAGTGTGGAACTTAAACTTGAAAACAGTGATGGCAGTATTTGTATCCCGCCCATCCCAGGTGTATACCACCCTGCCCAGCAAGATCCCGCCCTGTCCAGCAGTATCCCTCCCTGCCCGGCAGGACTTGTATCCCGCCCTGCCCTGCCAGTTGGAAGGGTGGAAGGAGAGATGATATGCAGAAGGCGTCTACACCCCACCACCGCCGCTGTGCCTGGCCAGGGCGGCCCTGGGCCTGGGCATGGTGTATACGCCCTTTAAGCCGAGGCCAGGGGGATCTCTACACCATACCAGGGCCCAGAATGGCCATGACCGGGCACGGCAGGATCAGTCAGCATCGAATTGGGAAATCGGAGCGAATCGACATGAACGTCGGATCGGGCCGCATCGGCACGGAGCCGAAATCGAACCGAATCGGCTGCGCCAGGATGCACAACAGCGCCGTGCAACAATCGGGCCGCATCGGATCGCTGGAATACCAGATTTGAATCGGATCGGGCCGACCGAAGTCGATATCGAATCGGATCGATCGGGTCAAACGGACCCTGCATGGCTTGTGGCGATGTGACGGTGGCCTCCCCGGAGACAAAAGGCCGACAGGACGGGACGAGGCGGGACGCTGCGGCCAACGCCGGGGGCGGGGCCCTCGAGGCGCGCAGCCAGGAAAGGGTGAGCCAGAGCACCCCCCAGTGCTGGTTGCGTTTTGTGGGCGACCGCGGGCTCGAGGGAGCTCGAGGCGGGGGAGACGTCTCTGCGCGGTGGCACTCTCTTTCCCCCCGGAGACTCCACCGGAGACCCGATGTCTTGGTTTCTTCAAACCCGGTGTCCCTGAAGGTCCCAGCCTTCGCCCAAGGGGGGGACTGTGGGCTCGAGGGAGGGGAGGCGGGGGAGGCATCTCACGCTGCCTCGTCTCTATCGGGGGGGCGACCTAGACTGTGCCCGAATAGATCTCCCGGTGGTGACCGACACTGGCGCCCGAACTTTCCCGAGTGCGCCAGGGTCTTGTGGCCGAGCTGTGCCTGAATACCTGCCCCATTTTGACCGAAACCGGCGCCCGATTTATCCCGAGCGCGCCAGAGCGTGACCGAAATTTCAAGCTCGGTTACAATGTTGGTCACACTGCGTGTCCGGTCACAATTTCGGGCTTGCTTTCGGACACCGTTTTTTGGGGGTCACATACCTCTCTGGCTGATAGGGGCGGGGCGCCATGAGACATCTCTGCGTGGTTGATCCGATGTCTTCACTTCTTCAAGACGGTGTCGTGAAGGTCCCGACTCTTGCCCAAGGGCCGACTGTCCATCCTGAGCACTTGTTTGACAGCCCCAGGGCCCAGCGAGGGCCCCATGGAGGCCCAAAACAGCTCCCGTGTGGACTCTGTGCAGGACGCTGGACGTCTGGATTTCCTCGCGCTCGACCGTTGGCGGCCGGCCCGGCCGCGGTGGCGGCGGCGGCGCCCATGCCAGACAACCTGGTCGCGCGCGCGGGCGAGGGGCCGCCCGAGCCACGCCGGCTGCGGGACGGCGGGGGGAAGGGGCCCGGGGGGGGGTCCACGGGCCGAGCGCCTGCGGGCACCGCGGAGGGCCCCCTCCTGGGGTCGACCTCGTGGGCTATGTCGGCGACCTGCAGAGTGTACCCCGCCTTCGCGGAAGTGTGGGGGGGGGGGATAGAACCAAGGGGCGAGAGGGGAGGAGGGGCAGAGGGAGAGCGCCAAGGTGATCCCCAGAGTGCCCCATGCGTGCCCCCAGCAGGCCTGGAGACTGCAGGCGCTGGGGCGCCCCCCCATGGCCTGGCTGGGAGCCGCCGCAGGAGGACGAGAACGCGGGGAGAGGAGGAGGACGAGCGGCAGCAGCGGCAGCAGCACGAGCAGCACAACGAGGCGGAGCGCGAGGAGAGCGAGGAGGATTGCGAGGAGGACGCACGAGGGGAGACGGAGCCCCGCCGACAGGTGCTGCGCGCCAGGCGGCCTGGGGATCAGGGCGCGAGAGGCGCCGCCCCGCGGCGTCAGAGGCGTTCGGGGGCGGCGTCTCAGGGTGCATCCCTGCCTCCTCACCTCAAGTCCCTCACGTCCTCCCTCCCTCCCTCCCTCTCTCCATCCTCCTCCTCCCGTCCGCCCCCCCCTATTCCCATACCCTTCCCTGCCGTCCCTCCGTTCCCTCTATCTCTCGCCCGTCCTATGGCCCTGCCTCCCTAACACCATTCCTCCTACATCCCCCTTCTCCTTCTGGGCACGGCGCACTCACAGCTGCTTCCGTGTCTTTCGTCCCCCGTGCGCACCACAGGCGCGTTTGGTCGAGCGTGTCGATTTGCTCGTGCAGAGCAGAGCAGAGTAGCGTGAGGCACGGAGTAAAAAAGAGAAGACGCAGAAGTTATGAATGCAGGGGTGCGCCCTTACGTGTAACAAGTACTGACGAGTGGCGCAGCGAAGGACGGCACGTGGTCTGAGAATGCGCCGCGGGGTTTGTAGGGCTCAGGCAGCCCTTGGAGCACACGCCGACCATCCCCACAAGCAACACACATGTTGTAAAATTGCAGGTTATGGCAGAACCAGGGGAGGAAACTGCTGAGCGCGAAAGCATCGCTCAAACTCGGAGTCACTGTGGCTCGAGGAGGGTCGCGCAAAGCATCGGACGGGACCCCATGGAAGGGGGGCGGGTGTCCTGAGACGCGTGGCACTTTAAACGTCTGGGCAAATGTTTCCGCGATGTGCCAGAACGCACGGCACGTCAACGTGCACGCGAAAACGCTATCCGACGAGAAACCAACAGCAGCAAAGAGGGGAATGCGTGAGCAGGCAAGCGGGATGAAGATGGGCATCTCGCCTGAAGGGCAGGTCTATGGAGTGCTGGCTTTTCACAGGGGAGTTTCTTGTAGCAAGATGCAAGGGTTGCCTGCGTCTTTGAGGAGGGGACGTGTGACGGGAGAGTGCATGCAGCACGTTTGATGGTTTGGGGGGGTACTCTGGCTCTCTTCCTCATCTTCATCCCTCCTGTTCCTGCTCCCTCCAGCCTTTCCTCCCCACCCCACCCCATTATCCTCCTCCTCCTCCCTTTTCCTCCTCCTCCTCCTCCCTTTTCCTTCTCCTCCTCCTCCTCCACTTCCTCCTCCTCCACCTCCTAATCCTCCACCTCCTCCTCCTCCTCCTCCGCCTCCTCCACCTCCTCCTCCTCCTCCTCCTCCTCCTCCTCCTCCTCCTCCTCCTCCTCCTCCTCCTCCTCCTCCTCCTCCTCCTAATCCTCCACCGCATCCTCCTCCTCCTCCACCTCCTCCTCCTCCTCCTGCCCCTGCTCCTCCTCCTCCTCTTCCCCTCCCCGGCGACGAAGAGGACCCACTGACCGCCGACGGGCCCGGCCGCCCTCGGGCAGCATCGTCGTCGTCGGGCGGGCGCGGCCAAGCGTGACGAGGCTCCGGGCTCGCCAGCAGCGCGGAGGGCAGGTGCCTGTCGGCGGCCCCCGACACCTGCAGGAATCTCCGGCGAGGACGACGGCGACGACGACGACGCAGACCACGACGACGACAACAGCGACAGCAACAGCGACGACTACGATGATGAGGAAAACGAGGACGAAGATCGCGACGACGACCACCGCCGCCACCAACGAAACCACCACCACCACGAATAAGACAACCAGGAGGCGAACGCAAAGGAAGCCGAGGAAAGGGAGAAGGAGGAGGCTAAGGATGATGGGGGGAGGAGGAATAGGAAGAGGAAGAGGAGGAAAAGGAGGAGGAGGAGGACAGGACAGGACAGGACAGGACATCCGCATGAGGGGGTCAACGTCGCGACGCCCGCGAAAAAACTGCGGGGCACGACTTGCAACATCCCCGGCGAATCAAATCTGCCGCAGACCCAGACGTCCCATGGGCCCGGCAGGGGGCGTACCCCGATGCTCTAAGGGGCGAGTTCCGAGGAGTCTCGCTTCTTTGCAAGTGCGAGTCCCTACGGGCCAGTGCGGGGGGAGCGGTTGTTGGCCCTCTTGCGTGCCCTTTCTTCAGGACGCCCTGGGCGAGCACGGCACCCAAGCAGGGGGAGGAAGACGGCGCGACCTCACTCAACGACACAGGGAAGAGGAGGAGGGAGAGAATGCGGGAGGCGGGCCCAATTGCTATTCTACCGAAGTCCTGCTGTGCCCACGCTTCGAACAGAGTCCCTCCCTCTCTACATTCACCTCGTTTCCTGGACATGCGGGCCGATGGCCGAACCATGCAATGTAGTGTCCGACACAAATTCTGTGCTGCAGTACATTCCATCCAGATTGACTGTAGTAATCAAAGTGCATCGCTGAAATACCTTCTCCAGTCGGCGTGTAGTCGGGGCGAGCACTGCCATCAATGTCACGGCGTGTGAGAAGCCTCTACATCTCTGGTGCTGGGCATGTCCCACTGTCGCTCCACGGGAGGAGAGGGCCCTTAAGGAGAACGCTCTAGTGGTCTCTGTGGAGCCCTCGTTTTCCACTCGTCGTCCCAGTGGTACTGTGTCCATATGAATTTGTACTTGTCGGTGTTCCAGAAAAAAAACGCTTATGTTGGTGCAGGTTCCGCTGGCCTGCACTCCGAGATGCCCTCGCTGGTGCAGCCGCAGGCGCGAGCGGGCGCCCTCACGCGCGGCCGCTGGAGCTGGAACTAGCCGCTCCACCTGCGACGGGCGCACTTCTCGAGAATCTCGAAAAAGAAAGAGGAGGAGGAGGAGGAGGAGGAGGAGGAGGAGGAGGAGGAGGGCCAGAGCGATAAGGGGGACGAGGAGAAATTGGAGGAGGAGGAGGATGAGGGCGACGACGACGATCAGCATCAACGTTGGGAAGAAGACAAGTAAGAGGACGAGACGAGGAAGAGCCAGAGGAATTCCCAACCGCCGAGGCGAGTTCGCCCCTTCGAAATCGGAAGAGGCGTTCCCCATGGCAGGGGGACAGGGGAGCATTCTGCAGGCGCCTCCTCATTTTTATCAGTTATCCAGACGAAGCAGGGATGCCCTGCTTGGGGGCGATCCGCGTGACGGGTTGCAACGTTGATCGGAGGTGAGGGGGTGAGATCGAAGTGGAACGGAGAGCCCCCCTACCGGGAAATCGGTTTCGGTTTCATGTTCGTGCGTGCCGTGCTTGCGGGCGAAGCGAAGCTGCGCGGGCGGGCGAGAAGAAAGTCTCCTCCGGCTGAGGCGCGGCCTGACCAAATGATTCCTTTCCGGGGGCCGGTGGCCGGCGGTGTCCCGCCGGTGCCCCGGCTAAGGCGCGGCCGGACCAAATGATTCCTTTCCGGGGGCCGGTGGCCCGCGGTGTCCCGCCGGTGTCCCGCCAGTGTCCCGTCGGTGTCCCGATGATGATGATGATGATGATGATGATGATGATGATGATGATGATGATGATGATGATGATGATGATGATGATGATGCTGATGCTGATGATGCTGATGATGCTGATGATGATGGTGATGGTGATGATGATGATGATGATGATGATGATGGTGATGGTGGTGATAATGATGGTGCCCCGATGATGATGACGATTATGATTATGATTATGATGATGATGATGATGATGATGATGATGATGTTGACGATGTTGATGATGATGGTGACAGTGGTGACGATGATGGAGTCCGGGTGACGATGGTGTTGGTGATGATGATGATGTTGATGATGATGATGGTGTCCCGATGATGATGATGATGATGATGATGATGATGATGATGATGATGATGATGATGATCATGGTGATGTTGATGATGATAAGATGATAAGATGATGATGATGAGGAGGACGATGATGGTGTCCCGATCATGATGATGATGAGAAGGTTGATGATGATGCTGCTGATGATGATGGTGATGATGATTGTGCCCCGATAATGTTGATGATGATGTTGTTGATGATGAGGATGATGGTGTCCCGATGATGATGCTGTTGATGATGAGGATGACGATGAGGTGATGATGACAATGAGTTTGATGATGGCGGTCCGATGATGGTGATGATGATGATGCTGATGTTGATGATGATGGTGTCCCGGTGATGATGATGATGGTGATGATCATGATGGTGACGAGGATGATGGTGTCCCGATGATGATGGTGTTGATGATGATGATGATGCTGATTATGATGGTGCCCAGCTGATGATGACGTTGATGATGTTGTTCATGCTGATGATGATGATGATGATGATGATGATGATGATGATGATGATGAGATGATGATGCTGGTGCTCCGATGATGATGATGATGGTGTCCCGATGATGATGTTGTCGATGATAATGATGGTGACGATGATGGTGTCCCGATGATGATGATCATGGTGATGATGATGATGCTGATGATGATGGTGATGAGGTGATGATGATGACGGTGTCCCGATGATGATGATGTTGATGACGCTGA
>CAUYUJ010014299.1:287479-369979 GCA_963575745.1 Prorocentrum cordatum
ATCCACGCAGCACCTACCCATGTAAGGGCACGAATCATCATGCCCATCTCGTCGCACTCGTCGTGGACGTCGTGATACTTGCGGTGGGGCACGCAACTGAGGCGGCGAAATCCGTTCAAGACTGTTGAAGTCGGTTCCTGGGATGCGGTTCCTGACGGCAACCCTGTACCATTGACCACGTGGGTCCTGTAGTAAGTAACCCAATTGAGGATCCCAGATTTGTCGAAAGCCATCGTCTTGTACCAGATGTCCCACAGAGAGTACCCATGGGAAGTCATCCCGTGCAAGGGCTGAGCTGGATAAACTAATGTGTGGTAGCTTCAGGTGGATGTGTTCGTTGACGATCCTGTCACCGCTGGCCGTTTCCAATGTATGTTCGCGTCCTCGGTACACGTCAATGGTTTCCTGTTTCGCGAGGTCGGCCTTGTCCTGGACGTGGTGAGCGGAGCCGCTGTCCAGGACCCACGTCCGTGACATCGCTGCAGTGGACCGCGTCACCGTGGTAGACTCGGTCGTGGGCGTTGCCACCGACGCTGGGCTGTCGTCGGGTGGCAGGGCTGGCACCGTGGTAAGTCTGTTTGGGACGGCGATCATCGTGCCACTTCTGCGCCTCGAGCTGGCAGGCTTGGAGCGCCTCGGCGCTGTCCTGCAACCATCTGTCCGGCAGTTGGTCGGGCACGACAACGGGGTCACCCTCGTCGGCTTCGGAATGCAATTTGGCCACTTGCCGCTTGGGCACAGGGTAGGTGATGACGTCGATGTTGCCGAGGTCGCAACGCAACGTAAGTGGCGTCGCGGTGCTATGGTGGTGCGTGTAGATACCGCCATCAAGGTCATTTCACGAATCACACACATCCGGTCCCGTCGTCGAACGCATCGCGTCGCTGCAAGGGATCGACTCCTGTAGCGCGTCGAAAGTGACCGCTCGCTGCTGGTACTGCTGCTGCTACTGCTGCTGCTGCTGCTGCTACTGCTGCTGCTGCTGTCGCTGCTGCCGCCCCGCGAAGGAGAGCGGGAGTGTCGCGGGCACCGCGCCTTCCGTCGCCCCGTCGCGAATCCATCGAAACCTGGAAAATCCACCAGCGGCCTCCGGACTCCGTGAGCCCTGACAACCCCCGCGTGGGGAGTGTCGGTTGCCCCCCGCGCGTCTGGGGGAGGACGTCCCGTTGTAGCTGCCCTGACTGGGCGCGGCTGGGGCTCCTCTTGGGGGTCTCGGTGTCAGACGCAATGTGGGCGCAGCGGCAGCCGGTGCCCTGCTTGCAATGTTTGCCTGGGTCGGCGAAGAAGCTGCACTTTGGAACGTGAGGCCATCTGCACCGGTCTTGTCGCGGGCAGGTGCCGTTGCTTTTTTTGGTGTAAGAGAAACAGAAGTTCTTGGCACCTCCGTCTTTGGGTGGCCGTTGTGTGCCTCGTCCAGTGGAGGGTCGTTTCTCGCGGGCATCCGAGTCGGCCTGCGATGCGCGCCCGCGAGGTCGCCGCGTGGAACGGCTGCCAGATCAAGTATGTAAGGGTTTGGACCGTTCGCCGTTGTTGCAACGGCCTGCTTTGTATGTTGCGCATACGGCCAATTCGTGACGAATTGTCTCGTTCTTGAGGTTGCGCCGGTTACGTTCGGGTCGGCGCATCTCGATGTTGATCAAAACACGCTCTCGCAACCGATCCTAGGTGCGATTGGGGCCATTCGACTCCATCCTGTCGTTGTCGTGCACGCCTGGCGTCATCCATGGTTGTCTGCGGATCTGAGCTCGGAACAATGACTTGAGTATCTTCGTGTCCGGTGGATCAAGGTCGTCGTCCCGCATGCGAACAAGTTTTAGGCGTTCAAAGTCGTGCAATCGTGACGTCGACGTCAGTGAGGTGGCCTCATCCGCTGCTCCTGCAGGTGCAGGTGGTGTCAGTTCGTCTTCGGGGTCTTCTCGAAGCGGTCGGTCTCGTAGTTGTTGTCCGCCACAAATTTTCACCAGCCGCTTCTGGTCATCGTTGAGCGCCGCCCCCTCCCGCAAAAAGTAGGCGTACAGGTCGTCGCTCAGATATGTATATTTGTCGAGCTCCGCGAGCTCCTCGTACTTGTTGTAAAGGTCAGCAAGTACTCCACGATGTCCTGGCCGCGTCGGCGCCGCGACCTCTTCAAGCAATTATCGGCCTTCAGCTGCCTGCGAACCACCGCGACCTTGTCGAGCCCCTCGAGAGCCTCGATGATCAGCGTGTGGCCGCCGTGCTTGGTGAGCAGCGCCATCTTGTCCAGTAGGGCCTCGACCGCCTTCAAGGCCTTTCCCGATCGCCCCCAGGTCAACCTCAGGCCGAGGTTGCTCCTCTGTTCCTTGCCGACGTCGATCGTCGCCGACTGAATGTCGTACTCGATGTTCGCCCGCATGGAGTACGTACTCTCTCGCTCTCTCTATCTCTCTCTCTCTCTCATTGAGCATTGCGATGTTCTCGCCGTCCCAGCGAGGGATACCGTCCCTGTCCACGTAGAGTTCCTCCCCGTGACTCCCGGAGCTGGCCATCCATCGTCCGTGGCCCCCCCCCCTGCCCCGCTGCCAGTCGGACCCCCCCCCCCCTTCCGGCTCTCGAGGCCTGGGCGCGGCCCATTTTTTCTCCCGCCGAGCGCGCAGAGTCCTGCAGGCTTCTGCCCACCTCCGGGCGCAGGCCGCCCGTCGCGGTGGAAACCTGGGGCCCTCGGCCCGGGCCCAGGCAGCAGCCGAGAGAGGGAAGGACTGGGCGAGACGTGCTGATCTCCTCTCTGCCACTGCAATCCTCACATCCTCCCCTTCCCCTCGCTCCTCCCCCCTCTCCCTCCTCCAGCTACTCGTCGACATGCTCGCCCGTCCTCCCTCATCCACCCGCCACCTCCAGTCATCGTGGGACTCGAAAACCGAAACCGCAACCTCAAAGATCTCCAACACATGTGCCCCGAGAAGTCGAGGAGTGGCGCGTGCAAGATCGCGCACGACGGCTGGCCTTGCTGCTGGAGATGATATCAATGGCCTCTGCGAGAACAGAGGGAGGAGCCAGGGGAGGGAGGACGAGGGAGGAGGAGGAGGAAGGGGAAGGCAGAGTGGAGAAGAGGCAGAAGCAAAGCTAGGCGAAGCTCGGCAGCAAGGAGCCACCACAATATGAAAACATCTGCGCGGGCCTTCCCGAAGGCGGTTCAAAACCGAGGCCTGAACGATCTGCCCCAAACTGCTGGCAAGCACACCGTGAACACCAAGCCAGGTGAATCGTCCAGCCCCCTCCAAAATAAGCCACCTCCAAGAAGTAGGGAACGATGGAGTGGGGGGGGCGAGCTTGGCATAGAAGGGGGGCCGTGGCATCGGAGAAGTTGGGATGAGGAGGAGAAACTGGGACGACGCGCGAGCAGACGAGGGAGGAGGCAGCGCAGGCAGCCCAGAGGGAGACGCAGGTGGGGCCCTGGGAGCACGGGAGGCCTGTCGCGTGCTGTATAAGACATGCCCGGGCGGTAGGTCGGGTAGGACTGACAAGCACCGCAGAAACACAATACCAAAAATACATGTCAAGCAGGGGCGAGGTAGAGAGGAGGGGAGCGGGACGAGCAATGAGCAGCGCGTCAGACGAATGAGACATGCGACTCGGGTGGAACACCGACTTTGAACACGTATTGCTACAGCAACGGGGCCGTTCTGCTGGCAGAAGACATGCATAGGAAATGCTGTCATTCGGAAAAGCGCCTTGCCAATCCAACACTCGACGAATACATACATGGCGTTGTGCTAGCTGTTGGTACTCTGACCGCAGCGTGCTGGAACAGGGCGGCGATGACGATCAGAGTACCCCCTCGTGTTTGGAAAGTGTTGTGCGGTCGCGGCAAGACGAGTCCCTGGCAAGAACCTCGCCCACAAAAAGGGCGCTGGTCCGAACCGCACAATCCGCATTTCCGTGCGTGGCACAACTCCAGACTTCGACAGCCTCGCAGAGGGCCTCCGCCCGCACGCGTCCTCCTCTGTACACTGCAGCTCGCCACCTCATGCGAAAGGAATGCAGGCATCATTGTCCTGCTACCCCTCCCCGCCCCACCCTGTGCAAGGGGCGGGGGGGTTCGAACCCTTCACCCCTCTTCCCCCTAAGAGAATGCGACTACGGCTCGATCCAGCTCTTGATCCTACAAAAGCTGCGCCCAACTTCAATAGCATCCGAGTCGGGCTCGATCCAAATCTAACGCAATCCTACGATAGCTGCATCCAACTTTTATAGCGTCCTAGTTGGGCTCGGTCCAACCCCAATCGGCTTTTATTATACCTGGATCCAGTTCTTCTTCAGTCCTACTAAGGACCGACCCAGATCTAATAGCACCCTACCTTAGCCAGATCAATATCGAATTGAATCCTGCGAGGGCTAGATCCAGAGCTACATAAACCTTACTCGGGCTCGATCCAGCCTTCATAGCCATTCGATTGTATCCAATTGAGGCTCAATCGCGGTCGTCGTCGTCGTCGTCGTCGTCGCCGGCTCGATGCCCGACGGCACTGGCGCCAGCGCCAGCCCTCGCTGTCGTCGGTTGCCACTATGGAGGGAGGAGGGGGAGGGGGGGGCCCCCGTTCGAACACCCACCCCCCCGAAGGGAGTGGGGGCGCCCCCCCAGGTTCGCACCCCCCCCCCTGCAATCAGAGGGGTGGGGGCCCCGTTCGACTCCCCTCCCCTTCAAAACGCCCACAGCGCTAATTCCAACGCCCATCAGACAACTAGACTGCCCGCAGCCCTGGAGTGACGAAAGAGAAATGCCAAGAACTCGTTGCAGAACTCGTTGTAGAACAAATCTGGTAACGCTTTCGATCTGCTCCTGCGTAACCTGCAGCACAGGATCGCGGTTGCCTTGCTCTACAAGCTCCGCCTCATCCTGATTGAGAACATCTTGCAGGTTGGCCCAGCACTCTTGCATCGGTGCGAGGAGGTTTGATACATCGAGTGACGTAATGCCTGTGTCCGCCTGGCTCAGAGCTGGCAGCCCTCAATCACAGCGAGGAAATAGAGCAGACCACCCGAAGAAAAGCAAGCCGCAAAGCTGGCGCCTGGTGCTACGAAACGACCGAAGGACAAGAGTATGGCAGTCAATGGAAGAGGCCAGAGCGAATCTGCAAGAACGGCTTTCCGGTAACTCTTTGTCTTTGGCACTTCCGCCCAACAATGGGTACGAGGTGAGTTCGTTCCGGCGGCGCTTGGAAGATGACCCATCTCCCTGGCGCCCGCCAGACCCTCATCGGCGGGGAGGGAGGGAGTGGATCGCGGCAAGGGGCATCGCGGGGCAGCGGGCCTGTCACGCTCCCAAGTGATCCGATCCCGCCGTACCTTCAGGTGGCTCAAATTCTGCCTGCGCGCGCTGTTTTTGTTAAGCCGACCGCGTCGGGCTGGCATCCGTGGCCCCACGAAGACGGGCGACGGCCCCGCTCGGGGCAGCATGAGACACAGGCCAGGAGCTGCACCCTCCGAGTCCAAGGTCCACGGCGCTGCCGCGGCGCACCTCTCCGATCTACACGCTCCCGAAGGTGCCGCTGCAGCCCCCCTGCAGAGGCGAGGCGAGAGAGAGCGCGGAGAGCGCGGGACGGCAGAGGCGCGCCCGCCGCGGGGCCCGCCGCGAGCGCGCGGCCGCGGGCGCGCGCCTTCTTCAGGGCCTCCAGCTCCTCCGCGCGCAGCACCTGCCGCTCCTGGTGCCCGGGGCCCACTGGCGGGCTCAAAAGAGCGCCCAGGGAGGGTGGCAGCGCTTCGCGGCCATGGGAGGAATCACGGATGGGTGGCTATGGCAGGCAAGAGATGCACGGGCAGCAGCACGGAGGAGGAGAGGAGGCGGAAGAGGAGTTAGGAGGAAGAAGGGGAAGGGAGGAGGGGGGAGAGCATGAGGAAGAGGAAGAACAGTAGCAGCAGCAGCAGGAGAAGGGGGGGAACAAGGGACGACAACCATGGCAACGACGACGACGACGACGACGACGACGACGACGACGACGACGAGTTGAGACGTCCTGAGCACTGTCGGGGCAGTCAAGCAAGTGCGGATAGCAACTAACACCATGCAAATGCGAGCGAGTGGAGACAGCTTGCGCGTTTGTGGCCAACTTGTGGCCAGCAGGAAGATACGAGGGGATGGCGGGACACTCCTATGCAGCGAGGTCGCAGCCAAGATCGAGGGAATGCACTGCAGACCCAGCTCCCCAAAGGCGGTCCCACTGGGAGCTTGCATCAGAACGAACGGCACGGCGCTGCCATCTGGCCCATGGTACACGTCGGTGAGGGTTGCAGCGTGCCAGCTAGATGAGAAATCGCTAGGCTACAAAATCTCACTCCTTGCCCTGCTCCTCCTCCTCCTCCTCCTCCTCCTCCTCCTCCTCGTCTCGCAGGGGGATGGTCAATCGGTGCCATCCCCAGCGCCCTCGCAAGGCGAGAGATACGCCAGGATGCGGCGGGCGGACGCCGGGCGCCAGAGATAGGCAGCCCCGGGTGCCGGGAAGCGGTGATAGCCGCTGAGGGCGCAGCCGCCAGGGGGCCCTCCTCTGGCGCCCTCGCAAGACTAGCACTGTGCCGTGATGTGGCCCCTGCCCGATCCCGGGCAGCGTTCAGGGTCCACAGAGCAGCGCAGAAGGCGGCGTGGCTTCCAGCAGGGCGCTGCCTGCTTGTTGCGAGAAGCTTCTCCAGCTCACCCGTCTCAGCCTCCCCATCCCTGCCACCCTTCTCCGTCCTCCTTTCTCCCCTGCTTCCCACTCCACCTCCCTCCTCCCTGCATCCCCCCTTCATCGTCCAGCCGCAGTGCTCCCGCCTCCTCCCTCCCGACCAGCGCAGCGCATGCACCTTGGGCTGTCCCTGCCAAGGCAGCGCATCAGGGCCCACCGCGCCCAGCACAATCCCTGAGCAGCGGCGGCCCCCACCGCGTCGGCTAGGAAGGCAGAGCCCGTCACCCCGTCATCTGCGAAGAGACGGAGCACACGAAGCAGCGACGCAGCTCACCCCGCAGCAATGAGGGGCAGCACTGTGGCCGCGACGTCAAGCCTCCCCGCGCTCCTCGTAGTCGTGCGACTTCTGGTGGCACATCGACACGGTGTCGCTGAGGTACGTCTCGTCCGCCTTCGCAGCAGGGGCGCCGCCAACGGGGCCGCACACGTGTCCACCAAAACCGTGTCCACTGGACGCGCTGGCCGAGAATCCTTCCCCGTGCTAGACTAAGGGGGGAAAGGGGGGAGGGGAGGAGGAGCAGCAGCAGCAGAAGCAGCAGCACGAGCAGGAGCTGGAACCGAAGCAGGATGTACGACAGAGGGGTCAAGAGATCAGGAAGATGATAAAGTAAGCAGCGATGCCGCGATAGACCCTCCGGTCCGAAGACCCCTCTCCACAGATTCCTAGAAACGTCCACTTCAAAAAACAGCGCCCTTGGGCCTGCCATTCAGACGAGAGTTCCGTTGTGCGCAAGCCTGTCTTGTATCCTGGCGGCGCAGACCCAGACATCGAAAACTACGCAAAGTGTCCAGTGAGATCCCCGCTTAAGGACTGCCCACAGGCGTGTAGCTGCTGCACCAGGAGCTTCGCGGACGTCTCAAGCGAGAGCTCCAACTCGACGAACCGCCCTCCAACCGTGTAGCTGCTACACGTGTTAAAACCTCTGGTCTCTAGGTTCAAGCGGACGGAATGGAGCTTTGAGCGCCATGCGCAATGTTGAAACGGAACCGTCCTCCATCCTTAATGTTGCCGCAAGCTGGTAAAACGAATGTGCGCCGAGCTGAGGCGAGAGCACAGTTTTGAAAACGACATACGATCCGCCCTCATCAACGCTTCTAGTGTTCAAGTCGAACGTGCGCGGAACTGACGCGACAGCTCCATGTTTAAAACGACCCCCGCCCGATCCGTGTAGCTGATACAAAATTCGAAGAAAAAAGGCGCGCTGCGTTAGCGATGATTCCATGTTGAAAACGACCCCCGTCCCTCCATGCAAATGTTGAGGACTTCGGTCTGCAAGAACAGACCTAATGAGGAAGTCTCATGCGAAAGGCTCGGCCCTCCCTACGGACACGTCTGGGGGCGCGGCAGGGGAGTGATTAGAGAACGGGATCAACGTCCGCAGAGGAGGAAGGACACATCCATCGCAGCAGCAGCGCCCGCACGCCCGCGATGCACCCTCGACTGCTTGATTCGGCGGGACTGGAAGCACCCCGATGCGGCGCGCCGACTAGGTCAGCCCCCAAGTCGGCAACCGCTGGCTTCGCCGACGGCTGGTTTCGCCCGGCTGGTTTCGCCCAGCTGGTTTCGCTGCCCGGCGAAAACAGCTGCCCGGCGAAACCAGCTGCCGTCGGCGAAACCAGCTTCCGCGGCGAAACCCGCTTCCGTCGGCGAAACCAGCTGCCGTCGGCGAACCCAGCTGCCGTCGGCGAAACTGCCAGATCCGACCCGCCCGGCAGGGTCCGCCCGCCCGACCCGACACGCACGTTAGGGTTCGCACGTGCTCGGTCCAGGGCGCCCCACACTTTCATGTCCCGCCCGCCCGACCCGACCCGACCGTTGAGGTCCGCCCGCTCGACCCGACCCGACCCGCTAGGGTCCGCCCACCAGACCCGACCAACCCGTTAAGGCGCCACACACTTTCATGTCCCGCCCGCCCGACCCGACCCGACCGTTAGGGTCCGCCCGCCTGGCCCGTCCGCCCGCCCGACCCGACCCGCCCGCCCGGGTCCGACGCCCGACGCCCGACGACAACGACGACGACGACGATGACGACGACGACAACGACGGCGGCGACGACGACGACGACGACGACGGCGGCAGCGACGCCGACGCCGACGGCGACGACGGCGACGGCGAAACCAGCCGCCGGCGAAACCAGCGCCGGCGAAGCCAGCCCCGGCGAAACCAGCCGCCGGCGAAACCAGCCGGGCGAAACCAGCGGGGCAAAACCAGCGCCAGAGAAACCAGCGCCGGCGAAACCAGCTGTCGGCGAAACCAGCTGTCGGCGAAACCAGCGCCAGCGAAACCAACGCCGGCGAAACCAGCTCATGTCCCCAAGTCTGGGGCAACTAAGCAACGATACTCCTCCAGTGCAGCCAGGCAATCTGCAAGCCCCCAGTAGGAGGAGCGAGGAAGAAGGGAAGGTGCTTCAAAGTTCCTGGATGTGTTTGAGGGTCCTCGGACGCTTGTGGGAATCAAGCCTTAAGCAGCAGCACCGCTCCCCGAACGTCCCCCTGTGACTGCGAGGAAAACGTCTAAGCTCGGAACGCACTGGCTCCATCGTGTGGCCACAAGGCTTTGACGAGGACTGCGTGAGTGAAGGCGGCACGATCAGCCCTCCATCGAAGCAGTACATTGCCTTGTAAGTGAAAGCCCTCGTTCCTCCACACATCTTCCACATGAACGACCCACCGTGGTCGCATCACCAGACGTGCTGGCAGAACGGGCCGAGCATTTCACCAGAACCGTCCTCACCAAGTAGGACCCGCAAGCTCGAAAAACGCCCACCAGTTCCGAAGCTGGATGATGGCTGCGGCTCGTTCGCAGAACGCGGACTGGAAAAAGCTGTGCAACACCTCCAAGGATGGAGGGCGGCTCCGCTTCAAAAGGGGGGGCGCTCACACGAGCACGACCCGACGTGCAGAAGTGTGGAACAGTTACGCGGGGGGGGGGGGGGGCCATTCGTTGGCAAATGGGGGATCTGGCTGGACACGTCCGGGACCGCTCTGATCATGCCTCCTCGTGCTGCTCCTCACTCCTGGCCAGAAGTATGCGGGGCGGCCCCTTTTCCAAACAGGAGCTCTCGCCCGCCCGGCAGGGCCGTGGGGCCCTCGTCTTCCACAGGGGGCTGCCCGAAGTTTGATGACGGCATACACGGTGCAGTCTGGGTCTAGCATGGTCTTTCCGGCTTCTCCTCCTCCTCTTCATTTCCTCCTCCACATGTTCCCCCCCCTCCTCTCTTCTCCAGCATCCCTTACCTCCCCCCCATATCCCTCCTATCCTCCTCCTCCCCCCACACTCCCTTATCATCCTTCTTACTCCCCCTCCTCCTCCTTCCCGTCGTCGTCGATATCCTCATCATCCTCAACCACAACCACAACTACAACGATCACAACAACAACAACAACAACAACAACAACAACAACAACAACAACAACAATAATAACAACAGCATCAGCAACAACATCAACAACACCAACAACAACAGCACCAAGGCCAATAACAACAATAACCAGCGCAACAAGAATAACAACAGCAGCAATACTAGCAATAGCAACAGCAACAGCAACAGCAACACCAACAGCAGCAGCAACAACAACAATTATAACTCGCCAGCACAATGGGCCAAGGGCGTGCTAAGATCTCTGGTAACTGGTTAACAAGATTCTCCAATCGGTGCTTGCACTGAAGGGGTCGTCCTCCTCCTCCTCCTCCTCCTCCTCCTCCTCCTCCTCCTTCTCCTCCTCCTCCTCCTCGTCCTCCTACTCCTCCTGCTCCTGCTCCTGCTCCTGCTCCTCCTCCTCCTCCTCCTCCTCGCTCATCCTCCTCCTCCTCCTCCTCGCTCCTCCTCGCTCCTCCTCGCTCCTCCTCGCCTCACATCATTCTCCGAGGTGATCATCTAGGCCCTCCATGTTTCTCACGACAAACGGCTCCCCCCTCAGCAGCCGCGCCTGCCTCCTTGGAGGCCTGCGTCTCCCCCAGCGCGCCCTTGTCGTCCGCGGCGCCGGCCAGCAGGCCCGCCTTCGTCTGAACCTCCGCCGCAAGGGGCCAGGCACGCGCCACGGCACTACGACCGCCTTCGAGGTTCCAGTAAGAAAGGAGGGGGAGGAGAAGAGGGGGAGTAGGAGGGGGAGGACGACGGGGAGGTGGAGGGGGAGAAGGAGAGGAGGACGGCATAGTACAGCTGTTGATATAAAAAGGGAGGGGGCAGCACACGAGGCTGGGCTCTTAGAAGCGACGCCCATTGGACCCACTTCCTCTGAGTTCCGAAGAGCCTCCGACGGGCGCATGCCCAGGATTGGAGGCCCATCCTCCGCTACCCCGAAGATGCGGTCTTGCACGGAATGCGACGTGTGCCTTCTGATTCAGTCGGCCCCGAGGGTCATATGTCGAAGCCCCATAAAGGGGGCCGAAGACGAAGATCGTGCATTGGTGCATTGGTTGACACGCTCCCTGCCGAGATCTGTAGGGACCGCGCTCTGGGCCGAGTGTCAGACACTCGGCCCAGAGCGCGGTCCTTCCCGACAGTCTGGAGGGCGGCGCCTCGCCCCCTGCAAGGGCTGCTGGCGCTGCACTGCCCACCAGACCCGCTGGCCGCCTGGGGGCCGACCGGCTGCGAGGCGCAGGTGCCCCTGCATTCTGCAGCAGCTCCAGCTCCCAATGCCCAGTGCCCAATCCTTTAGATGTGAAAAGATGGAAGCCCGCGCGAGGATCCCGGCCCGAAAACCGCCCAGGAACCCTCACAGAAGCACGTCCCCAAAATGCATGTGGGGGGGGGGGGCCCAGGACACGTGCAGATGCAGCAGCCTCCCTCGCGCCCCCCCGAGGCCGCAGGTCCCTGACAACGAGTAAGCGTCGGCGCCCCCGTGGAAACAGTCCCTCGGCCACAGCCCCCTGGCAGCTTCCAACGAGCTCGCGTTCCCGCACCCACGTTGGCTCGCAAAGCACGACGCGCTCGTGGTGCCCGAGGCAACGAGCCCACCCCGCGAGCGCTGTCCCAGAGCACCCCCCCCCCTCCAGAGCCGGAGCCCCGTGCTTCTCTGTGATGGGGCACGCGTTCGGGGAGCGCTTGCCAGTCCCCCCGCCATGTCTCGAAAAATACGCCATGGGCCCGAGGCCCCGAACAAACTAAATTAGCAAAGGATGCGCGTTCTCGAAGCCACGAACCGTCGTCAATTACGATGGAGGCGCGCTCCCGACGACCATCTCTTACAAATTACAGCAGGTGCGAACAACCAGCCAGCCAGCAACTAGCCACAACAAATTGAAAACCACATATTCAGACATCAGGCCACTCAGCCGAGTGGCCAGCCAGCCAACCGACAAGCCGACAAACGAACCAACCGAACAAAAATAGCCAGGCAAGCAGTCAGCCAGAGAGGGGGCCAAGGGCAGATGATAGAGCCCCCAAGAAGATGAACAAAGCCCCTTTGGGGTCCCCGAAGCGCCTTGGTGCATGAGGAGCGCGAAACTCCCATGGAGCGGCCGGTGAAGCGCTGCCGGCGTCCTCGATAAGGAACGAGCCTCCTTGTTCGGCCCCCGAGGCGCCTGGGTGCACGAGCAGCGCTAGAGGAATCAGAGGACCGAAGGAACCGCGAGCTCCTTCCGAATCCGAGCGGCTCCTCATCTCAGCGTCTTGACTGTATTGCACCGACCGCAGCTGTTGCCAGGCACGGGCTGCAACAAGTGAATCCGCATTATGAGGTCGCGCCATGGACACAACGCTTCTACCTGCTCGACCTTACTGGCCAGAGGGCCTGACCCGTTTGTAGAAAGTGAGTGCTCGAGGTTAAAAGCAGGTTGGCAAATAACCCTCGCCAGAGATCCCGCACATGTGCATGCTGTCTCCACACTACGTCCGATCGCCTATGGGAATGGACAACTATGTGACGGTCGGAAACACTGGGAAGTTCCATGCTTGCAAATTCGTGCACACAGTGTACCCGTTGACATTGCAATCAGCTGGGGCACATGCTAGTAGATGTCCCTCTGGAGGACAGAGGTATTGCAATCGACGCTGGCATCGTCATTCAACAGTATGTCAGCACCCGGGTGTAACACGGCTCTTGCTTCAAACCCAAACCAGAACGCTAAGGATTTCAACTGAGAGGGCTGCCCCTGCCGCTTTGGGCTATCTGCCGAAGCAGTTCGTCGAGCCAGAAGGCGCAGGCGGGATGCCAAGGCCAGCGGGACAAGGCATGCGGCGGGAAGGGCAAGAACGGCAGCAGGGGGGCCCAGGACGACGATCAAATTACTTCGCAAGCTCGCCTTCTCGGCTCTGACCTTCTCCGCGTACTGGGTGTCGTCTGCGAGCTGCTGGGTGACCAGTTCGTAGTTGTGCCTGCGGTTCATCTCCTGTGGGTAGATGGCCACTCCGTGCTCCCGTGCACCTACGTATACCCGTTGACCTCTCGGTGCTTCCGACGGTAGCTGCACAGCATTTGAAGCATCTGCGAGGCACACATCGTTCTACACTGGCCAGAGTCACTTGCCTCGACGACCAATCTCCCACAGGCACTCCCTGCGTAATGGTTCACTTCGCGACCAAAACTTCCTGCCACTACCACCGCCAAAAACACCGCAATCGTCACCACCGCCACTGCTGCCACCACTGCCACCGCTGCCATCACTACCACCACAGACGCTCACTCCCATCCGAGCACCCCACGCCACAGGGGAGTGGGGCGGCGCAGTGGCCGTAGCTTCCCCTGGGATGTTCGCAAGGTTGGCCATGTTAGTGAGGGTTTGGGGACAGCGGCAGCGACACAGAAACATCACCACAAGCAAACGCTGTGAAGCGCGAAGCCTCCTGCACCTGCGGGCACCTCGACGCGTGGGCGGCACGTTAGGGCTCCTGACAAAGTCGTGGCCCGCGTGGTCTGCGCGGTGGTTGGTGTAGTTGGTTCCCTACGGGCCGTGGGCGATTCCACCCTGATAGGACCTGATGCTGTCCAGCTGAGAGGTTGTCGTCCCCGGTCCGTCGGGGTGCTAGCTGCACTAGCCGTGAAGGCACCCGTCCGCGGATCGGCAGTAGAGAAGGAACTCCAGTCTGCGCTGGCCCGCACAGAAACCCATCTACACGGCGAGAGGCTATGTCCGCTGTCGTGACCCTTCTAATCATCACATCGGGGCAAGGGCACGGACGGGGAAGGCGTCCTGGCTAAAGGCGCAAGGGGCTCGGATCGGCATGGGCAGTCCTGTAGCCAAGAGCGGCCTGCGGGGGTTAGGCTGGGCGCTGCCACGCGGCGGAAACCCGACCGCCGTCGTGGCAAGTGAACGACCTCACAAGGAGGCGCAGGGCGAGGGGCGGCACGGCCCAAAGAATCGCGTGTCGCGACATGGGGGCCGAGTCAATCGGTCCTGCGCGCCAGCCTGCCCTGCCATCAGTGGTGGGCAGTGATCTTCACTGGGGACGTGCAGTAGTTGTGGTTAAGTCCATCCACTCCTCACTCTCCTCATCCTCCTCCTTCTCATTATCACCATCAGCATCATTATCGTCCTCCTCCTCGTTGGCATCACCACCATCATCAACAACAATCACATCATAATCATCACCGCCTTAATCGTCAGCATCATCAGCAGCATCATGTGTACTCACATTCACCATCACCACCACCACCCTCCTCCTCCTCCTCCTCACCATCATCATCATCAGCATCAGCATCATCATCATCATCATCAGCATCACCATCATCATCATCATCATCAGCAGCAGCAGCATCAGCATCATCAACATCATCAGCATCAGCACCAGTATCAGCATCAGCGTCATCATCATCGCCATCAGCATCAGCATCACCATCATCGCCCTCATCACCATCATCGTCACCATCATCAGCATCAACATCACCATCGTCGTCAATATCATCACAATCAAAAGTATCAGCATCATCATCAGCATCATCACCAGCATCAGTTTCATAATCAGCATCATTAACATCAACATAAACATCAACATCAGCAGCATCGCCATCATCGGCATCATCACTATCATAATCATCATAAACCTCATCATCAGCATCATCAGCATCATCAGCATCGCGATCGTCATCATCATCACCATCATCATCATCAGCAGCAGCATCAGCATCATCATCAGCAGCAGCATGGCATCATCAACATTGCCATCATGAGTAGATCCTCGTCGTTCCGCACCGCCCGCTGGCACCTCGCCCTCTTGGAAGCCTGCTTCCACGACGCCCCAACCCACCATAGCAGACCTCGACCTCAAAACAGTTTTGAGAGCGCCAACCCCACATTATGACCAAACTGGCCAAGCACGCAATGGACCCGAGATCTCTATGCCACGACCCTGGCCCGTCCAAGAAGGCACGTGCGCACGCACTTTTGAACTGGCGGCAAGACCACACGCGGACGCGGCAGAAGCCCCGAATCATATGAAGCAGAAGGAGCATGGGGCTCGCACGAAGAACGTCGCTTCTTGCAATCTGGCCTTCATCGCGGCCCCAGATGGCGGCTCCCATGGGTATCGCCAGGTGCTTCGCGGCCCGCCTCTTGTAGCATCGCGCTGCCGCTTGCTTCGAAGAGGATTATGCTGGCGTGCCTTCCGTAAGATGCCTCCCGATCAGTACACCAAGCGGGCTGCTCATGACAGCGGCGAGGGAACACCCCGGAGAACCCACACGAAGCGCAGGTGGTTGGCGGGCGCGTCTTAGAAGCGAGCCTCCTCGTCCTCGTCCTCCCCCGGTCGGCGAGCCGTGTACCTATCGCGAGCCTAGAGGTATTTGGCAAACTTGCTGCCAGCCGACTCTGACCAGTCCCAGTTGGATAGTCTGTGGACTCGCAGTTGTGAGGCCCTGTCCACCCACACACGACCGCCTCGGCGACATTATGAGTCTGCGCCAGGTTCGTATACGTTCTCTCGCCGTCGAGGGTCGCGACAATATTGCCGACTGGTCCGAGCGTCACTTGCAGCACCGCGACGTCCTGATGGGAAGCGGAAAGATTAACACACGAGCCGTGCGTTACTACATCAAAGCTGGTCGTGGTGTACGTGAACCTGCGAGGTCGCCGGGGGCCAGCGGGAGTTACGAACTCAGCACACGAGTCATCCCAGTCACGCACTGAACGTAGAGCAGCGTATGTGACCAGCGGGATGCCACAGGTGAGGTCCCACATCTCCCCGCTCTCCGCCGACTGGTCCAATGCAATTGCGGGCAGCGCCATGATGCAGAGTCTGTAAGGCCCCTCAAGAAAAGAGGTATTCCACCTCAACATGTTTGGCTGACCGCTCAGCCAACGGGAAGGCCGTAATCAGAGGGCGCGCGAACGGAAAAGCGACAACGTGGCTGAAGCTACGACCCAAAAACGGATCAACCATCCACCCCGCTATGTGGTAGGTTTGCTTTACGCCGCATCCGGTCAACGGGTCATTGTTACCATTGCGTTTGTGTCATGGCACACCGACTTGTTGTCATGGGCTTCGCCCTGAGTACCTCTAACAGAAGCTGGTCAGACACACCGTGGAGCCGAGATCTCTGAACATCAACCCAATCCTAGCCAGAAGGGCTGCGCACACGGGCAACACACAAACACACACGTACACACAAACACAAACACACACACACACACACACACACGCCATCGCGATCACATCAATACTGGGCCGAAGATGGACTTGGCTTGATTGGATACTTGCGTGAGCGTCTGCCGAACGGGACTCAACCAGACGTCGGGACATGGGCCATCTGCTTGGAATCGTAGGCTGGGCCACCCCTGCCGTGACGGCAACGATGGACGGTTCACGCCCACAGCATCGCCATCTTTTTATCCGATGCGCGTGCTGAGGACTGTGCCGATCCTATGTACGGAAGGGCCAATTGACGACAGAGGCAAAGATCAAGAGGAAGGACCGTGGGCAAACTTTCGCTCGGTGCATTCAAATTCTTTCTGGACGACATCTGGCGGACGCCCCTGACAAAAATCTGGGAATGTTCGCTCAAAGTCAACGCACGGGTAACGTGCACGTCGAATTGCAACATGTGTTAATAAGATTGGCGTAGCGCCATACGAAGTGTACGACGGCTGGGGGGGGGACGAAGAGGTGACAAAGTCGAGATGTAATGGCCAAGGTGCGGCGCTCCTCCTTCTGTAGCACGTCCTGCTCTTCCTGGAAGCGGTGGCGGATCTTCTCCAACATGTCAACGATGCCCGACGACTGGAATTCGTAGGCGTTCTGTCGTCGCGCAGCGGTGATAAAGGTACGAACCAAGGCGGGCGCAAGGAACGTCGGAGAAAAAAATGAGCAGGGATGGACCTGGAGAGGAAGTGGGGAGACAGGGGAGAAGGGGTAGAGGAAGGAAAGACAAAAGCGGACGGCAAAAGGACGGCTGGAAGAAGGGAGGGAGGGAGAAAGAACCCCTCCCTGCTCTTTTCCACGCGGGCACTCCCACGCCCACCTCGCCCAGACCCCAAACTTGTATCACCGCTTTCCCCACGAGCCCCCTTCTCGGGTCGGGCGAAAGGGGGGGATAGCAAAGGGGGGGTTTGAGAATCAGCTCACGTAGCTGATTTTCCCGGCGCCTCCCGGCGCCGGAGGCGACTATGTATCGAGGAATGGGCCCCTCGGTGAGGCCGAAATCAGCTGCATGCAGCAAATTTCGTAACCCCCCCTTTCCCAATTCCCCCCCTTTCGCCCGGCCCGACCTTCTGACATCCCCTTGAAGAGAACCATGGAGGGATGAGCTCGCTCACGCGCTGCAGGAAGGAAGGGAGGGGGTGGCGGCGGTGGTGGTGGGACGCGGGTATGAGCGATGCGCTGTACTCTGGTCAGGCCTCATGCGCCGGCACTGAACCGATGGCGCGCAGAACTGCGAGGCCTGGCACCAGAACGACAGTATCCACACAGACGGCGCCCTGGCCAGGAGCCTGGAAAGTGCCAGGGAAACTGGGGCACTGAAAAGCGATGACAATCAATACCTGCTCTGAAAAGAACTCCCGAAGCCTGCGATGACAACAGGCCGGGGCGAGAGAGGCGAGGCAGCAAAGCGAAGCACATGCTACTGAAATTGCATCACTCCTCCTCAGATAACGACGCGGCTCATGACTCACACGCCGACCTGACCATTTCGAGCCGCTCAGAGAACGACGCCGCATGTGCCGCTCCAATGATCCACCCGCAAGCGACAACTCACCCCCACGCGCGCCGAGGCGGGGGACCTAGACCGTGGGAAGAATGGGCGAGGATCCACCGATAAGCCCCTCCCAGGGGGCCGCGACACCGCCCGAGCCCTGGCGGTGTCCGTACCAGGTGGGCCACCGCAAGGGTGCCGCAGGAGAAGCATGCGACGAGGGAGCAATGCTCTCCCCTGCTACTCGTCTGTTCTCCTGGGAAGGGGCCCCAGTTGCACAGGTGCCGAGAGAGGGAGGGGGAGGGAGAAGGGAGAGACTAAAGGAGCGTGCACACGCGCTGTCGTGGTTACACTTCTTCGCCCCCCCCTCTCTCTGTCTCTGTTTCTCTCTCTCTCTCTCTCTTTCTATCTCTCTCTTTCTCTCTCTCTCTCTTTCTCTCTCTCTCTCTTGTTCACTTTCTCGTCCTCCTCCTCCTCCCTCTCCTCCTCCTCCTCCTCCTCCTCCTCCTCCTCCTCCTCCTCCTCCTCCTCCTCCTCCTCCTCCTCCTCCCGATCCAACACCTCATCCAACCTCTGATCCTCTTCCCTCTCACATCCTACTACCTCCTCTTCCTCCTCCTCGTCCTCGTCAGCATCATCATCATCATCACCACCGTATCACCACCGTCATCATCATCATCATCATCATCATCATCATCATCATCATCATCATCATCATCAGCATCATCATCATCGTCATCATCATCATCATCATCAGCATCATTGTCGTCGTCATCATCATCAGCATCATCATCATCATCAGCATCATCATCATCATCATCGTCATCATCATCATCATCATCATCATCATCATCATCATCATCATCATCATCATCATTGCCATCACCATCAGCATCAACATCATCTCCAGCATCAACATCAGCATCAGCAGCAGCATCATCAGTATCATCAGCATCAGCATCATCATCAGCATCATCATCACCATCATCATCACCATCAGCAGCATAATCATCATCCCCATCAATCATGATCATCAGCATCATCATCATCAGCAGCAGCATATCGTCAGCATCATCATTGTCATCACCACCATCAATCATCATCAGCATCATGATCATCAGCATCATCGTCACCATCAGCAGCAGCAGCATCAGCATCATCATTGACATCACCAGCTGCAGAAGCAGCATCAGCTGCATTATCATCATCAGCATCATCATCAACAGCATCATCACCATCAGCAGCTTCCTCATCAGCAGCATCATCATCAGCATCGCCATCCTCACCTCCTCAACCTGCATTGTCTTCTTCACCATCCTACTCCCCTTCTCCTCCCAACCTCCTCCCCGTCTCCTCCTCCTCCTCCTCCTCCGCCTCCTCCTCGTCATCCTCCTGCGTGCTATCGTCCCAGTTCCACCCCTCCCCCTCCTCCTCTTCATCTTCAGCCTCCTCCTCCTCCTCCTCCTCCTCCTCCTCCTCCTCCTCCTCCTCCTCCCCGTCACCTTGCACATACTACTCGTCATCCTCCTCATCCGCCTGCATCGCCTCCTCCTCATCCTCATCCGCATCATCAGCCTCATCATCATCATCGTCATCATCAGCATCATCATCATCATCATCATCATCATCATCATCATCATCATCATCATCAGCATCATCATCATCATCATCATCATCATCATCATCATCATCATCGTCATCATCATCATCATCATCATCATCATCATCATCATCATCATCATCATCATCATCATCATCATCATCATCATCATCATCATCATCATCATCATCATCATCATCATCATCATCATCATCATCATCATCATCATCATCATCATCGTCATCATCATCATCATCATCATCATCATCGTCATCATCATCATCATCAGCATCATCATCATCATCAGCCTCATCATCAGCAGCATAAGCATTATCATCATCAGCATCATCGCCATGACCATCAACATCAGCATCAGCATCATCAGCAACAGCAGCATCAGCATCATCAGCATCAGCATCATCAGCATCATCATCATCATCGTCAGCATCAGCTGCAGACGCAGCATCAGCATCATCATCACCATTACCATCATCATCATCATCATCATCATCATCATCATCATCATCATCATCATGATCATCATCATCATCATCTTTCAGCATCATCACCATCATCATCATCATCATCATCATCATGGTCATCATCATCATCATCTGCATCATCGTCAACATCGGCATCATCACCATCAGCAGCATCATCATCGTCATCGTCATCGTCATCATCGCCAGCATCAGAATTGCCATTGTCGTCGGCACCATCATCATCATCAGCATCATCAGCACCATCGCCATCATCATCATCATCATCATCAACACCATCAACATCGTCATCATCATCATCATAAGCATCACCATCAGAACCAGCATCATCATCGTTATCGTCATCAATAACAGCATCCTCAGCATCTCAG
Source organism: Prorocentrum cordatum (assembly GCA_963575745.1). Classification (NCBI taxonomy): domain Eukaryota; class Dinophyceae; order Prorocentrales; family Prorocentraceae; genus Prorocentrum; species Prorocentrum cordatum. The sequence goes on from CAUYUJ010014299.1 coordinate 307,698, forward strand.
CACCATGAGTATTACCATTATTATCGCCAGCATCATCATTATCAGCATGTTCATTATCATTAGAAAATGTTGCCATTACTATCCCCATCACCATCATCATCATCCTCATTGTTTCCATCGTCATCAACAAAAGCAGCACCGATCTAATCAGCATAATCGTCATCGCCGCCGTCATCATCATCACATCACCAATGTCATCATCATCACCGTCTCCGTTGTCATCATCATGGTCACAATCACCATCATCATCAAACGCATCGCCGTCGTCCTAAGCATCACCATTTCCAAAATCAGCATCATGATCATCGTCATCTCCGTCATCATCAGCTTCAGTACCACCATCATCCCCATCGTCATCATCATCATCATCATCATCATCATCATCATCATCATCATCACCGTCGTCGTGCTCGTCGCCGTTGTCGCCGTCATCGGGAGCGCGGTGGACTGCGCCGGCCGAATCGACACCCACACGCACACACATGATGGCGTCGCGGCCACACGCGCGGCGGCACGGCGTAGGTCATGTCAGGCGAACGCGCGGTCTGGCCGAGCTCACGCGGTCACACACACGCGCACGAACACACACACACACACACGAACACACACACACACACACACACATTCACCCCCCCACACACACACACACTTTTTGAGCCGGCGGCGCAGAAAGGCCTCAAGCGCGGAACACACATTTTTGTTCGTTGCGTCGGCGGCTGAACAAGGGTCGTCTGCGCTGGCGGGTGGATCTAACTCAGTGGTGTCACCGTTGTAGCGAAGTGGCCGGCGTGCGAAAGAAGGGGAACGGGGCAGGCGGGCGGCCGTAAACGGGGGAAAGCAAGGCGAGGGCTGCTCAGAGGGGATGGATCACACCCCGGGGTGGGCTGGCACGGCCAGCCCCGCCGGCGGGGACTGCGGCGGCTGCTGCGCCCGTGCACCTGCCGAGGCGGGGCCCAGAGCGGGCACTGCCAGGCCGGCGGGCCGCGCGCCGCCCAGGTGGAGGCGCAGGACAGGGTGCGAGCATCCAGGTTGGACCGCATCCAGCAAAATGCCGGGTCAACGCGGAGGAACACATGGGCAAGACCAGGCCCGGGGTCCCAAACGCGATGCGGCTGCACGCAGCGACCCATGCGCCCATGAGACCGTGGCGGCGCGCGGAGGGAGGGAGGGCGGCCCCCACTGCCCGGGTGGACAGGGTAGGCCAACGGGAGGGCCAGGGAGGCCGCTCGCCGCTGGGATGGGCAGCAATCGGCGCTCCGCGGCCACTCAAAACTGTGGGTGAAGCCGGCGGCCCCCATTGCCCGGGTAGACAAGGTGGGCCAGGTCGGGGCGACTTCATGTGCAGGAAGGTGTGGTGCTGTATCCTGCAAGTGGGAGCACAGGGAAACGAGGCGTGGCGGAGGAAGCAGCGGAGGAAACTGGCGTCGTGCCGGCTGGGGTTCACCACCTGTTTGCTGCATCCTCATGACCCGGGCCACCAGAGCTCTCTTCGAGTTGAAGAAGTTGAGCAAGACGCTTAGTGGGACATCGCCAGGACGCGCCCGCCCCTCGCCCTGCTCCCTGTAGTCCGACGTGAACGAATCCCAGAAGGCGCGGGCGTTTGGCAAAGCGGCACAAGTGTCTTTGACGAAGGGCAGGACCTCTCGTCGCGCAGGCGGAGGTGTCACCCCTCGCGGAAGGGCGCTGGGGCAACCCGCGGCGCTGGAGCCGCCAGCGTCCGTCGCTGCAGGGGAACAGCGAGGAGCCTCCGGGGCGGGCGGCGGGTTACAGCACTGATGCTCGTCGGCGGCTACCCAATCGCGGGCTACCGCCGCTGCTCCAGCGGGCTGCAAGGACGGTCGCCACGCACCGCCCCGACTGGATTGCGCTGGTGGGTTCCGCTGGTCACGATTGAACTGCCGGGGTTCCGCTTTCCGGCCGTGGCGACGAGGGACATCCGGGATGCGCGTCGGCGACGGGGGCGGCATCGGCGTCGTCGTCGGGGTCGGCGCCGGCGTCGGCGTCGGCGTCAGCATCGGCGTGGGCGTCGTCGTCGTCGTCGCCATCGGCGTCGGCATCGGCGTCAGCGTCGGCATCGGCATCGGCGTCGGCGTCAGGGTAGGCGTCGGCGTCGTCGTCTCGGACCGAAGCCGTCTGGGTTCCGCTCTCCGCTGTGGCGACGAGGGACATCCGGGACGCGCGTCGGCGACGGGGGCGGTGTCGGCGTCGTCGTCGGGGTCGGCACCGGCGTCGGCGTCGGCGTCAGCGTCGGCGCGGGCGTCGTTTTCGTCGTCGCCGCCGTCGCCGTCGGCGTCGGCGTCGGCGTCGGGGTAGGCATCGGCGTCGTCGTCTTGGACCAGGGCCGTCGCGGGACCACCTTCAGGGGCACCGCTTCCGCCCCCCGGAGGATGGGGGCCGTCCGATCCGCTGTCGAAGGGGGGCGGGCGGATGGGAGCGAAGGGGCCTCTGCTGACCAGGCGATTGAGTGCGGCTCGGTCCGCCTGTCTGGCCACCTCCTCTCGGGGCAGCGGTGCCGCGCCGACCTGCGGGCCCAGCTCCCCAGCCACCGGGCGGAGCGGCAGCCAGAATTCCTCCAGGTATCGGCGGCCTCTTTGCAAACGGCTGCATCAGAAGGGATTGCGTGGACCTGGCCATCCGCGCCCAGTAACTACTCGAACCGAGGAGCCAGGGGGCGAGTCAGTGGGGACGTCTGCGGTCGAACCAAGGGGATCGGTCGTCCCCGCAGCCCTGTCCCACTGCCTGGTTCCGCATGCTGCTTGGGCGTCTGGCTGATGCTGCGCGCCGCCTTCGCCGGTGAACCTGGGGTCGCCGGGGCAGTATCCAGACCTGTGGGCACCTCGCGCGCTGGCTGAACCATCTCGCTCGCACCGGCCCCGTGCCTGGGGGCGCCGTTATTCGTGGTAACTTCCTGTTCGGCGCCCTCACTATAGGTCCGCTTCTGGGTGAGCCGGGCCCTGGTAAGGCGCCGCTGGGTTCCCTGGTCCTTTCAGCAGTGTCAGGTCTGAGTACGAGGCCCGCTCCTCCGCAGTGCCTCTCCCGAAACTGCGACGAGGGTTCGTCGCGCTGCTCACAGCTGGCGCCGCCGGGTTCCTCTTTCCGGCCGCGGCGACGAGGAATGCCCAAGCTGCCCCGTTCCTCCGCCCACGTGATCTCCGACGCCCCGAGAGTCCAGCCGCGGCGACGAGGAAGCGAGTGCAGCGCACCTAATCGGCGCGAGGTCGGCGGAGTGGGGCTGAGCCCTCGCTGCTGACATCGTCACACCCAGAGTAGGGTGATCCGAGTCGCACGGAGGGCGTCCGCGGTGCCCGCCCCCGCCACACCCCTTTCAGCCCTGGGCCCAGGAGCGCACCAAGTCGGCGCGAAGCCAATGACATGGGGCTGAGCCCTCCCTGCGGACATCGTCGCATCCACGGTAAAGAGCTCCGCGTCGCACGGAGGGCATCCGTGGTGCTCGTCGCCTTCAGCTCTTCCTCCCTCCCAGGTGTGGGTACGCACCTTTTCGGCGCAGGGTCTGAGGGGTGGAGCTGCGCCCTCCCCGTGGACAGCGTCGTGCCCAGGTTGAGGTGGTCGTCGCACGGAGGGCGCCCGTGGCATCCGTTCCCGCCCCCTCCCCCTTTCCGCCCTGGGTCCAGGAGAACACCTAGATAACACCTCATCGATGCGAGAACAGCGAGATGGGGCTGAGCCCTCCCTGCAGGCATCGTCGCACCCACGGTAGGGTGCTCCGTGTCGCACGGAGGGCGTCCGCAGGCTCGTCGCCTCCTCCTCACACGTCCCTTCCGGGTCTGGGGGCGCACCTAATCGGCGCGATGTCTGCGGAATGGGGCTGCGCCCTCCCTGCAAGCATCGCCTCGCCCAGAATAAGGTGCTCCGTGCCGCACGGAAGGCATCCATGCGGTCCGTCCCCGCTTCCTCCCCCTTCCGCCTCGGGTCCGGGACCGCACCTAATCGGTGCAAGCACGGAGAAATGGGGCTGAGTGCTCCCTGCTCACACTGACGCACCCGGGGCAAGGTGCTCCGCGTCGCAGAGGGGCATCCTGGGGACTCCGACAGCCTCGCCCCACGGAGGGCAACCGCGGCACGGTGGGACGATCTGGGCGCTCTCGCAGACGGCTTTCGTTGAGGCGCACTGTTGCGAGGGCAACCTCACGTCCCCGCAGGCTGTGCTGACAGGGATGATGGCGTCGGTGCTCTCGGCAGCGCTGGCGAAGAAGCTGGCGTCTGTACTCCTGGCTGCGCTGAGGAACCTTCTGGCGTCGGCGCTCCATGCCGAGCTGGCGGGGATGCTGACGTCGGTGCTCCACGCTGGGCTGGCGAGGATGCTGCCGTCGGTGCCCCCTGCTCTGCTGCCACGGCGGGGCCCGTGGCGCTGGCCAGCGCCAGGCCAGCGCCAGGCCAGGCGGCCCGCCAGGCCGCGGCGGCGGCGGCCGCCGCGCGGGAGAGGGCGGCCGCCGCGGCCCACAGGCCAGCGGCAGCCGCCGCGGCGGCGGCCTCGGCGGCAGCGCGCGCGGCGCCCGTGGAACACCAGGCGCTGGCAGCGTGCGCCGCGGCGCCCGCGCGACCCCCAGCACACGTGGCGCCAGCGGCGCCAGCGCGCACAGTGCGCACAGCACGCACAGCGCCGCCGCCGCCCACCCGGCGGCCGCAACGCGCACAGCGCCGGCGGCAGCAACAGCGACACCAGCAGCACCAAAGCAGGGCCACTGGCGGCGCCAGCGGCGGCCACGGCACCAGCGGCGCCAGCGGCGACCGCGGCGTCCACGGCGCCGGCGGCACCGGCGACGCTCTCGGCACCGGCAGCGCGCACGGCAGCCTCGGCGCCCTCGGCACCAGCGACACCAAGGCGCCCGCGGCGCTGGCAGCGAGCACCGCGCATTCCGCTGGCAGCGAGCACCGCGCGCTCCCAGGCGAGCCGCCGCTGCCGCCGCCTCCGCGCCGCCCGAGTCTCCCTGCCGGCCCGGCGGCATCGCGGCCGCGCCGCCCAGGCCACGCCAGCCAACCCTAAGCCCCGACCCCAGGGGAAGGAACGCCCCCCGTGCGATGGTTTGAGCCAAGTGGCTACGGGGGCGCGGTACACACACACACACACACACACACACACACACACGCACGCACGCACGCACGCACGCGCGCGCGCTATTCCTCCGACGCGCTAAAGGATGCAATGGGCGAGCAATGGTACGGGACGCGTAAGCAAAGAATTCATTCCCTCATGAAGCCACAGGTCCACACACTTGGTCAAGGCCCGCACGGGCATATCTACCCGAAGCACTGACGCTGGTGCAAGGAAATGTCAAATACGTACATGCAGCGAGGACGAAGAGCGCCTAACACAAAAACTTTGTCGATAGTTACGCATAGGAAGGCTGCGCTTATGATGCAAAGCGTGGGGCTCTCGACATGGACGGAAACCGACCGTCAACACATCGACACAAAAGAGGCGAAGCCACGATACTGTGACCCTGGAACCCAAACATAAAGCATCGCGAGACATGGAAGACCTGGTCTGCGGATAATGACCCATGGCCGACACGGAGCCCACGCAGCAGAGTACGACGTCCACACAGGCATGCTCGACTCCGTGCACCGTGACAGTATGCACCACCACGCGCGACGTGCGGACCACGGAGGTGGACGAGGACACGGCGAGAGGAAGTCCGCCCCCACGGAGAGCGCTGCGGGCGAGAACGCTGCAGAGTGCAGGGCTGGAGGCGCCGCTGCAGGAGGTCCCGCCAGCTCCTCTGCGCCGCTGTCCTCCTGGAGGAGCAGGGGCCTGCGACGGCGGGCAGGCAAGCATGGCAGGCTCCCGCGGCAGTGCTGCGGAGGGCAACGAGGAGGGAGGCGGTCACGGGCAGGGGAGGAGATGGAGAAGGACGACGAGAAGAAAAAGAAGACAGATAAGGATAATAACAGTCCGCCGGCCCCCTTGCGGGGCCACCAGGCTGTGGGCCGGAGGTTCGCAGTTTCCTGTACCAGTTGCAGCTTCCAGTTTCCACTGTTACAGTTTTGCTTCTTGCTGCTTACTGTTCCTTGTTGACTTCTTGCTGCTTACTGTTCCTGGTTGATAGACCGTACGAGGGGGGGAGGCCCAAAAGGGGCATTTTCACCACTGCCAAATTGTATTGTCTGAATTGCTGGGGTGGTTAAAAATTAACACCCCTCACGCAGATCGGCGGGGTCAGGGTCCAAAAACACAAAGGATTTGCCACATGTCTCAAGTTCGGTGGCACCCCTCACACAGATCGGCGGGGTCAGGGTCCAAGAACACAAAGGATTTGCTACATTTCTCAATTTCGGTGGCACCCCTCAAGCAGATCGGCGGGGTCAGGGTCCGGAAACACAAAGGATTTGCCACATTTCTGAAATTCGGTGGCACCTCACTCAGATCGGCGGGGTCAGGGTCCAAAAACACAAGGGATTTGGTACATTTCTGATATTCGGTGGAACCCCTCACGCAGATCCGCGGGGTCAGGGAACAAAACACAAAAAAAAGATGTGCCACATTTCTGAAATTAGTTGGCACCCCTCACGCAGATCGGCGGGGTCAGGGTCCAAGAACACAAGGGATTTACAACATTTCTGAAATCCGGTGGCACCCCTCACGCAGATCGGCGGGGCCAGGGTCCAAAAACAGAAGGGGATTTGCCACATTTCTGAAATTCGATGGCACCCCTCACGCAGATCCGCGGGGTCAGGGTCCAAAACACACACATAAAGGATTTGCCACATTTCTGGAATTCGGTGGCACCCCTCAAACAGATCGGCGGGGTCAGGGTCCGAAATCAGAAGGGATTTGGTAAATTTCTGAAATTCGGTGGCACCCCTCACGCAGATCGGCAGGGTCGGGGTCCAAAAACATACAAAGGATTTGCCACATGTCTGAAATTCGTCGGCACCCCTCACGCAGATCCGTAGGTTCAGGGTCCAAAAACACAAGGGATTTGCCACATTTCTGAAATTCGGCGGCATCCCTCACGCAGATGCGTAAGGTCAGGGTCGAAAAACAAACAGGTCCCGACACTGCTTCACGGCGAAGCCAAAGCCTCATGACTTCGCTGTTCCATGGCCCATTCTCCGAGAGAGGGGGCCGGCGGCAGGGGCGAAGCCCTTACTGGAAATAATAATACTACGAATAATAGTAATAGAAATAATAATAGTGATAGCAATAATAATGGCAACAACAACAACAACAACAACAACAACAACAACTAGTACTACTAGTACTACTAGTACTACTAGTACTACTACTACTACTACGACTACTACTACTACTACTACTACTACTACTACTACTACTACTACTACTACTACTACTACTACTACTACTACTACTACTACTACAGCAACAACAATAACAACAACAATAGCAATAACAACAACAGCAATAAGGAGAAGAAGAAGAAGAAGAGGTAGAATAAGAAGAAGAAGAAGAAGAAGAAGAAGAAGAAGGAGGCGGCGCGGGAGCACAAGGAGGAGCCCGCGCTTCAGGCAGCACAAGCTGCCGCGCGGAGGTGTTAGAAGGCGCCGGCCCTCGATTCAGGGCCTCGATGGCGGCGCACTGCCACTGTCGCCGCATCATTTCCAACAGCACACAATTATGTTAAGACTGTTCGCTCGTACCTGCTCGCGTGCCATTCAACACGTACATCCCAAACCCTCGATACCCGCCCTCTTCATCTTCAATCGTACCCTATTGGGGTGGTATCTTCCTTACCTGCCACGTGTAATTAGTGCCGTCCCTAAGACAAGGGAAGAGAGCACGGATAGAAGGGGAAGGGAGAAGGATGGAGCACAAGAGAAATTAACAGGAGAGGGGCTAGGAGCAGGAAACACTTGGCAAAACCATACGGGCGGATCGGGCGGGTAGAACCTAACGGGCGGGTCGGAAAGGCAGGCCCAGGTGGCCAGGCCGAGCAGGCGGGTTGCTGAAGCGTGAGTCCTGCATGAATCGCGAGGAAGTCTCGAGCGATAGCACGATTCCCAAGTACATCGCGAGAAAGGCCAAAGCGAGAGCGTGATCCCTGAGTGTCGATGGCGCGGCGTCTGAATAAATTGTCAGGGAGTCCCACGCGAGAGCGCGATTCCTGCATGAATTGTGAGGAATTCACGCGCGAGAGCGCGATTTGGGAATAAACTGCGAGCGCAGAGAGAGCGCAGCCGTTGCCGGCCAGGTCCCGGGCATGTCCCGGCAGACTCCCAAGAGCCTTCCAGGAGCGCTTCAAGTGGGCTCCAAGAGAACTCAACATTGCCCGAGACGGCCCAAGAGCGATCCAAGACGCCAAAGATGGCCTCGAGACAGCCCAAAGCGCCTGCAAGACGCCCCAAGAGGCCGACCTCCCAAGACAACCCACAGAGGCAGATGTTAGACGTTCTCGCCTTGGGAGCTTACCGGCGTTCCAAAACGGCCCAGAGGCTCAAGGATCGCCCCAACATTGCCCAAGAGGTCTCCAAAAGCGCTTCTAGTAGCCCTCCAAGAGCGCCCACAACGGCCCCATAGGGCCCCTAGACAGCCCCAGAGGCTGCCAAGATGGCCGAAGAAGCTCCAAAGACTGTCCCAAGAGCGGGCCCAGACGAGGGACTCGAACGGACATGTTGAGCTCTAGCCACCGAAAGGTGCCCTGGAAGCCCGCAGACACCCCCAAGAGGCCCCCGAGAGGCCCCAAGAGACCCCAAGAGGCCCCAAGAGACCTCCCCAGAGGGTCCACTGAGCCAGGAATTAATGATTCCCCTTCAGTTTTTAGAGACCCCCAATAGGCCCCAAGAGATCTCCCCAGAGGGTCCACTGAGCCAGAAATGAATAGTTTCCCTTTAGTTTTTGAAGGTTTTTGGCGTTCTCGCCGTGGGAGCTTTCCGGCGCCCCAAGACGGCCCAAGAGGCTTCCAGGATCGCCCCCACACGACCCAAGAGGCATCCAAGAGCGCCCACAACGGCCCCAGAGGGCCCCTAGACAGCTCCAGAGGCTTCCAAGATGGCCGAAGAAGCTCCAAAGACGGCCCCACAAGAGCGGGCCCAGACGAGGGACCCGAACGGGCATGTTGAGCTCTAGCCACCGAAAGGTGCCCTGGAAGCCCGCAGAGGTCCCTAAGAAGCCCCCAAGCGGCCCCCGAGAGACCCCAAGAGACCCCCAAGAGGCCCCAAGAGACCTCCCCAGAGGGTCCACTGAGCAAGAAATTAATGACTCCCCTTCAGTTTTGAAGGTTTTTGGCGTTGTCGCCGCGGGAACTTTCCAGCGCTCCAAGACGGCCCAAGAGGCTTCTAGAATCGCCCCCACACGACCCAAGAGGCATCCAAAAGCGCCCACAACGGCCCCGGAGGGCCCCTGGACAGCTCCAGAGGCTTCCAAGATGGCCGAAGAAGCTCCAAAGACGACCACAAGAGCGGGCCCAGACGAGGGACCCGAACGGACATGTTGAGCTCTAGCCACCGAAAGGTGCCCTGGAAGCCCGCAGAGGCCCCTAAGAAGCCCCCAAGAGGCCCCCGAGAGGCCCCAAGAGACCTCCCCAGAGGGTCCACTGAGCCAGAAATGAATAGTTTCCCTTTAGTTGTTGAAGGTTTTTGGCGTTCTCGCCGTGGGAGCTTCCCGGCGCTCCAAGACGGCCCAAGAGGCTTCCAGGATCGCCCCCGCACGACCCAAGAGGCATCCAAGAGCGCCCCCAACGGCCCCGGAGGGCCCCTGGACAGCTCCAGAGGCTTCCAAGATGGCCGAAGAAGCTCCAAAGACGGCCCCAAGAGCGGGCCCAGACGAGGGACCCTAACAGACCTCCCGAGCTCGAGGCGCAGAGAGGTTCCCTGGAGGCCTCAAAAAAACCCAAGAAGCTCCCAAGAGGCCCCCGAGAGGCCCCAAAAGACCCCCAAGAGGACCACTAGAGACCCCCAAGAGGACCACTAGAGGACCACTAGAGGCCCCAAAAGACCCCCAAGAGGAACACCCCAAGACAGCCCACGAAGCCTCCAAGAGGGCCCCAAGACGGCCCAAGGTGGCCGCAAGACTGCCTAAGGTGCGCTCAAGACGGCCCAAGAGAGCCCCAAAACGGCCCCCAGAAGGGTCCAGAAGGGGATTAGGAAGCGAAAAATCCAGCATTCAGCCCCAAGAGGCCCCCAGGAGGCCCCAAGAGGCCCCCAAGAGGTCCCAAGGGGCCCCCAAGAGGCAACCCAAGAAGCCTGGAGAGGCCCCCAAGAGGCCCCAAGAGGCCCCAAGAGGCCCAGAAGAGGCTTCAAAAACTGCCTCCCACAGGCCTCTGAGAGGCCAACCACGAGAGCCCAACCAACATCCGTGAGGCCTCTGACCCGCCACCCACCGCATCCGAAAAATGGCAGCCGCCCAACCGCACCGCATTGACAACAACACCCCGACAAACGACAGCGGCGAGGCAATATGGGCCGGCGGAGTGAGCGAAGCGACTAAATGAACTGTGAGGAAGTATCAGGCGGGAGCCGTTGTTGTTGTACTTCGGGGGCCAACAACGCAGTTTTGGGAGAACAATCCCTTATGAAAAACAGGATGCGAGCCCCGGGAAGGGCACTTCAATTGTAAAAATGCATATGTTACCGGAGGGAGGATCAACTACATTTTTTCTCTAGGAATGGCAATTCAACAACCACAACAACAACACATCGATTGCTGACTACCCGAGGTGATCCAAGCAAGCAGAACTCAGCCGCTACTGAATGAGTCACCCAGATCCCTCGCAGCATCTGTAGCCGCTGCGAGAAAGAAAGCCACTCATTGATGCCACTGGAACGGAGATGTTTCAAGAGCCAAAAATGGTGGAGATGCTGCCAGCCCCTAATCTGCAACGTCATACAGGGCGAGGCGCAACATCTAGCAAAAAGTCTTGCCCCGTGTACTTCGAACGTGGCAGGACTGGCAGCTTCAGCGGTGCAATGTTTCGAGCAAGGCGGCAAAGGCAATAGCACTTCACTTGGTATATTGGTGGTTTGTCATGCGCATTGCCTACAATTTCGTGGTCGTTCGAACCATCTGCTCATCTAGCACACCAAGTCTGCGAACACTACTGGCCGTCCGTTCCGCGCCCGTATGAACAAAAGACTGGTCGTTTCGGAAACAGCAGCTGGAGCGCGACGTCTTAAATATTCAAATCTCCAACCAACCGATCACCAAGATGGCTCCAAGATGGCCCCTAGGCCCCCAGGAGGCCCCTAAATATGACCCCATGCGGCCCCAAGAGGCCTCCCCGAGGCACCCAAGACGCCCCTAAGCCCCTCCGGACTGCCAAGAGACTCCCAAGACGTCCCAAGAGGCTTCCAATAAGCGCCCAAGAGATATCCCAAGAGGCTCCGAAAGGCATCCGAGAAACTTCTGGCCCTTTTGATGGCCTCCTCCTCCTGCTCCTCCCTTATCCTGCTCCTCCCTCCTCCTCCTCCTCCGCCTCCTCCTCCTCCTCCTCCTCCTCCTCCTCCTCCCCCTCCTCCTCCTCCTCCTCCTCCTCCTCCTCCTCCTTCTCCTCATCATCATATTACTATTCCTTCTCCCCACTTCCTCATCCATCCATCCAGCCTCCTCCTTCTCCTCCTCCCTCCTTCGCACGGTTCGGCCGCCCACTTCTTTGCTGCGCGAAACGTCTAGAATTGTTGAGGTTGCCGCCAGGCAGACAAAATCTAGCGTGCTTGAGCGCGTATGCCTACCACGTCCGCTGCATGAACAGCAACCCTTTGACAAGACCATCAGGTCTGCTGCCTAGAGGAAGCCTGTGCCAACACGCAAAGCTGGAACGACACCAACAACTTCGCAACGCCAGCCGCTGCACAGACACTGCCCGCGAATGCAAACGGGGGAATCGTCGAATAGGTCGACCCACTGCTGCCAGGGTCGAAGAGGGCGGAGCCAGCACGGACATGGGGGCCCCTCTCTCCCGCAGGCCACCTGCGCAGGAGTGGCATGCCCGGCTGGAGAGGTTCGCTCGCGGAGAGAAGAAGCTCCCCCGCCTTGGTAGGAGAAGCCGTAGATTGCCAGCATGGTGGAAGTGTCCTCCTCCTCCTCCTCCGCCTCCTCCTCCCCCTCCCCCTCCCCCTCCTCCTCCTCCTCCTCCTCCTCCTCCTCCTCCTCCTCCTCCTTCTCCTCCGCCTCCTCCTCCTCCTCCTCCTCCTTAATACGTCCAACCTCGAAGCCAATCAGAACGGGTTCTAATTGCCGCCCTGGCAGAGTAGGACACTCTGGAGTAAAGTCAGGCAGGAGCTCCGTAAATAGCTGAAGGAAGCAACACCGAAGGCAGAAGGGGGGCGGAGGGACAAGGACACGCACAAGCCAGAAAGCGACAGAAGACTACAGCGCGAGAGTTGAGGATGAAGGCATGGGATGGCTGATGGACGGAAGCCGAAGGATATCAATATGGAGAGGGAAGGGGGGAGACGGTGACAGCAATAGTCCAGGAGGGAGAGAGAGAGAGAGAGTAAACAAAAAAACATACAAATAGAGGGGAGAGAGAAAGGGAGAGAAGAGAGAGAGAGAAAGAGAAGGGAGAAAAGACATGAGAGAAGAGAGAAGAGATAAAGACAGAGAGAGAGAGAGATACATGGAGGAAAAAGAAGAGAGGAAGAGAGCGAGAGAAGAGAGAGAGAGAGGGAGAGAAACAAGAGAGAGAGGTAATGTGTATATATATATGCACATATATGTATTTAAAAAATGCATATATATATATATATGTGTAAATGTATATGTATGTATATAGAAAAAGAGAGAGCAATAAAGAACGAGAGAGAGAGAGACAAACAACAACAACGAAACCAGAGAAAGAGAGAGAGAGAGAAACAACAAAAAAAGAGGGGAGGCTCCGCAGGGGGGGAAGGAGGCCCTTCTTGTCCACGGTGCCTGAGCGCTCGGGCCACCCTCGGCACGGAGGCCGCGAACTCCTGCACCTCGCGCGCGCGCGCGCGTGCGACGGTCAACCGCGGCCGGCGACGCGCGCGAAGTGCGTGCCCGCGGCGCCGTCGCGGGGGGCAGCCGTGGAGGAAAAGGGGGAGAGGGCGGGGTCGAGAAGGAAGGCTCGCCACGGCCGCGTGGGCGCCCGAAGCGAGGCCCTCGACAGCCTTGCCTTCCTCCGTCTCCTCCTCCGTGTCCTCCTCCTCCTCTTATTTGTCCTCCTCCTCCTCCTCCTGCGTCCTCCTTGTTTTCCCGTACCCCTCTTCCTCTTCCCCCCGTTCCCCCTCCTCCTTCTCTTCCTCCTCATCCTCCTCCTCCTCTTCCTCCTTCTCCTCCTCATCCTCCCCCTCCTGCTCCTTCTCCCCCAACGCACCTTCCTGGAATCAGCTCGCGGCGCCAGGAGGCGCCAATGCATCAACATGCCTGGCGGCGGGGCCGAGACAAGCTGCACGTAGCAGATGTCGTACCCCCCTCCTTCCCTATCCCCCCTCTGCGTCCGCCCCGAGCAGCCACGGCCTCGCGAGGCTCGACCAGAACGAGAGCCGAAGCCCAGGGGATCACGAGAGGCTGGATTGGATCCGCTCGAAGCTGCGGGGGCCACGCGCTCGATGACCGCTGCGCTTCCCCCTTCTCGAGCTACGGTGGGGGCATTGGCTAAGGACTTGCATTTTTTATTAGGCAGCTTAGAGGACTTATTGGATAAGGAACCCTTAGATAAGGAATCCAGGGTCTGGAGGCCGGTGGAAGTCCAATCGAAGCTTGGCCATGGATATCACCGCCGCCCTCATCCGATAAGGAATCCTCCAGGGTCTGCGGCCTCCTGGGCGCATGCCTTAACCAACGCCCCCATCGTACATGTCCTCCTGCTCCTGCCCTTCCTCTTCTTAAGATTACTGCTATCATTCCTCGATTCCGATTCCTTACAATTAACTCTTCCTGTCGCACCCCGAGGCCAGTCGGAAGGGCGGCCCTGGGGGGTCGCCTGAGTTTCCCGTACCACTGATGCTCCTGAAGCTAACAAGTTGGTAGCAGTTTCACAGATGGAGGGCGGGCCACTTCCCAAATGTGGCTGTCGCCTCAGCACCGCGCACATTCGTCTTCAACATGTGCAGGAAGTTCACCGATTCCCATGGCGAACGTACCAGAAATGGCGTTTTGGAACGACTCAGTATTGCCAGGGCGCAATAGGCGGTTGATTCGCAGTGTTGACGTCCTAGGAATAAAGTTCTGGCACGACTCAGGATCGTCAACACGCAACAGTCAGGTTGATTCGTGGCGCTGGAGTCCCGAAAATCGTGTTCTGGCATGCTTCAGGGTCTTCAAACAGTTCTCTCGACGGGGCACTTCCCACAGTGAAGTGAATCCTTCCAGGATCCTGTGAAGAGGGAGCTTGGAGGGAGGGCTCATTCGAAGGGGACTTGTTCAAAGTCGGGCCGTCGCCGTGGCGCCATGCACATGTATTCCAAATGAAGGTAACAGCTACAAAGCTTATGAGCACAATTTGTTGTCAAACTGGGGTCCTCGCCCCAGCGCCGCGCACACATGTCGCACACTTGGAAGGAAAGCTGACAGGAACCAGGCAAAATTTCGACACGTGCAGCACTGCACTGACGAAGCACTTCCTCGAAGTTTATGACCACAGCTGCAAACTTGCGCACAGCTTACACAGATAGGGGGTGATGTCCATCGTTCAAGAGGGGATCTCGCTGGGCACCTCGTGGAACTGTACGGTCATAGCTCCTCGTGCTCATGCATCAGGCGCCCAAAAGAGTTAAAGCAGCTCCTTCCCAAAACGGGGCCCTCGCCAAACTGGCAGGCCCAACTGGTGCTGGTCTTTCAAAGAGAGGAGCTTCTTGCATTCAAATGTAACACTTGTAGGGGCGTTTGAGAAGGGTCTCGGGACGGGAGGGTGTTTTGCTGCATCGCTGATGCATCTCGGGTTCTGGTCCTCCTCGTCCTCCCCCTTCCTCTGCTCTCCTCCTCCGGACGCCGCCTTTCAATCCCAGCTGCGCCCGAACCCTCATTCCAAAAAGCTACGTGCTTGGGGGAATGAGAACTGCAATGCAGGCAGGCAGCCTCACAACCTCGGCCAGATGGGAGCGCGGGGAGGAGCGCACCCCAGATGCCCCCCATACGGCTGCACTGGAGCAGTGCACTCGAGCGCGGGGAGGACGAATCGGGCTCGCGCCAGGCAAGCACCGACCGCGAGGCCGCCCTCTGCAGTGAGGCTCGCCGTCGTCGCCACCGCCGTCGTCGTCGTCGTCGCCGTCCTCGTCGTCCTCACCGTCCTCCTTGCCGTCCTCCTCGCCGTCCTCCTCGCCGTCCTCCTTGCCGTCGTCTTCGTCGAAGGGGGCGTGGGTGTGGCGGGTGGGGGAGGGGCGTCTGCGGCGCACCAGCGCTTCCCCTCTGACGGGGTCCGTCCGGCTCTTCAGCACCTCTGGGGGGGGAGAGGAGGATTGGGGGAGAGGGAGGGGGGAACGGAGGAAAGATGGGGTAGGGACAGGGAAAGCACACACCACCACCACCACCACCACCACCAAGCTTTTACAGGCCCACCCACCCCGAGCCAAATCCTGGTAACGATGGTCTCGCTGCCTGGCCACTGGATGGAAAAAAACATGACTTGACCCAGAATCGGCCCGTGAAGGCCAGGTGGCTGTGTATACAAGTATGTTTTCCCTGACCAAAAAAATAAACGGAATGGGTTGGCAAACGGAGTGGAAGGAAGGGAAGAAAAGGGGAGAGCAGCTACTGGAGGACAACACTTCTGAAAACAACAACAAGATTCAAGGCTGGCTGTCGCGCGTCAAAAGAAACGGGCGCAACAGAGTCACGGAGGCCCGATTCAAAAAGGGGCCACCCTCATTTGTGAAGCTGTTGCACAATGGTAAACCTCTGGTGATCCGCCACCATGCCCCAGGCATGTTAAAGCGTGGTAGAATGCAAAATGAAGAAATGGTGCCATATTCCAAGAGGGGCCCTCGCAGCAGAGTTCCGCGTGCAGTGCCTCCACCCCTTTCCCGAGCGCACAAAACCTTACACAAGGTTCCCGAAACCACGGTCCCAAAAACAACTGGACAACTGGACCTGCGTTCCCGAAGCCTCGATCCTTCGTCCGAATGTTTAAACAGGTGGTCGCTTGCGTAAGTCCTCCTAACAGCGTATTCCTAAACATCTGCGTGGCGCAATCTATACAGAGCAGCCCATTTGTGGAACTCGCAGTTGTCAATTTCGCGCACTCATCCCACCCACCCACCCGCAACTTGTTTTGCAAAACGCATGCAGCGGCGAGTGCGATGAGTGTGCGGGGGTGGCTGGTGAATGTGGACGGCCGCCCCAGCCCGCGCGTGTTCGTGCGCGCGCACCGGCCAACTAGTTTGGCGCGACCGACGCGGCCGCGGTGGCGCTGACCTCTGGGCACTTCCAAGTAGGCACTTCGGTGCAAGTCGGCCACTTGGGCGGGCGCGGTGTCATGGCAACGTCGACTGGGGTAGGCACGATGATGACAGTAGCGACGCTGGCGACGATGATGGCAATGACGACGGCACGGTCAGTGACGGCGCCGACGCTGATCACGCCGACGACGACGGCATCCTGGCGTCGGCGACGAAGGTTATGGAAAGGAGTTCGACATGCGCGCGCGGCCGACGCGCGAGTGGCCCGTATAGTATTATGTGACACGGAACGTGCCCTCCAGCACGCGTGCAAGGGCGTCCGAATGACGTCGACACGCGGCGCGAAAAGCCTGTCTGGCCGAAACCGATGAAAATGCTGCAAAGCCGAATGTTGTCTTGAAAATGCGCAAGAGCACGAGCGCATATTCTTTTGAACGTGATGCTGCCAAACCCAAACCATATGTTTGTCATATGTTGTCGGAACCTCGGCTTTGCAGTCCTTGCAGTCCTGTTAGAAATCCTGCATGCGCGCGCGAAGACGCGCGCGCGTGCACTGCGTCACGTCGTTTGCGAAAGATTATTGCGACAGCTCGCGCGCAAGGGCGTTCGAACGATTTCGACACGCGCGCACGAAAGGCCGAACCTGGTAGAGTGGAATGAAAATGCGGAAAAAACTAATGACCTTCTTGATTTGTGAATTGTTGAGAAACCATGTGTTTTATATGTGTTCGGTACACTCGATTCTGAAATCCTTACGAAACCTTAGGTTTTGGGAGGTTTCCGGCATGTGCGCGCGACGACGCGCGCGTCTACTTCGTCCAGCTTTTGCAAGGGATTTTTGAAAACTTCTGGTTTGTGATAAACGAGTGCGCGGGCATACCGTTTTTTTGCAGAGGGCGAGGGCGGGGGCCGTCACGGGCCTGGCTGGGATGGTATACGTGTATATTTAGAACGGACGAAGATGCGAAATCAAATGAATTACAATACGAAAAGTGGGCGGTCGAACCAAGGGGGGATCCATACTCTGTTAGAGAGAATGACATATGCGGTGCTATACCTGTGGCGCAGTCGATGTAATGCCATCTGTGCGCTGCGACATGTGTGGTGCAATCTACGTAGTTCAATAGATGTTGCGCAATCTGCGTGGCGCCATATACGCTGTGCACATCATGTGGGGCAATCTACGCGGCGCAACCAATGTGGCGCAAGCCGGCTGGCGCAATATACGCTGCGCGCCCCCATGCACTACAATCTGTTTTGTGGAACCAACGTCGCGCAGCGCGCGAGGTGCAATCAACGCGGTGCAGTGTGCGCGGCGCAATGTTTGCGGTGCAATTACTTGCTCGTCTGCAGCGCCTTGACAACTCTACTGCTCGCGCAACCATTCCACCTACCCACCCGCATTATGGTTTGCTAAACCCACGCGACGGCAAACGCGGTGACCGCTTAGCGCCAGCTGGCGCATCGCCGCGACAGCGCTTGCGCCCGCTGGCTCGCGCGCAGAGCGGCCAGCTAATCTTGCGCGACCGACGCGGCCCTGGCCTCCGGGGACTTCCCAACGCGTTTCGCAGGGCGCGCTGACGCGCGGGCGCTCCAGCGCGAGTCGGCGGCTCGGGCGGGCGCGCACCCTGGCGGCGACGACTATGGGGGACACCGTGGCGATAGTAGCGACGCTGGTTGTGATTAGAATTAAGACATCAACTTCCAGCAAGGACCCGTAGATTCAAGGATCTCTGCAAAATAAGTCCGAACAGTTTCCTCAGAATCAAAAGGCGCCCTCGCGCGCCGCGCCCCAGAGAAACCCGCCCGCGCGCGCCGCGCGCGCCGCGGGTGCCGATGTAGATTTTCGCGAGATCGCGCACAATCTATGTTATTCCCCACATGTTTCGTGGGGTTCTGGTTTTCTTCCCTGCCGCGGCGCACCCGCGTCTACTCACTTCCCCCCTCCCCTTCTCCTTCTCGCAGCTCAGCTCAACTCAGCACAGCACAGCACAGCACAGCACGGCACAGCACAGCTCACCGCACAGCAGCACAGCACAGCGCAGCACAACGCCACAGGGGGTGCGCTGGGGGTGGGGGCCCTATGCGCTGTAGGCTCCCAGGGCGTGGCAGGCGTGGCATATCCTGGGCGCCGCAGCGGGTGCGCAGGGGGTGGTCTCTCACCGCGGCCGCTGTCCGTGACGGTCGTCCAGGGCACAGCAGGCATGGCATATTCTCGACACCATAGGGGGTGCGCAGGGGGGGGTCTCTCACCGCGGCCGCTATCCGTGACGGTCGTCCAGGGCACAGCAGGCATGGCATATTCTCGACACCATAGGGGGTGCGCATCCGGGGGTGGTCTCTCACCGCGGCCGCTATCCGTGACGGTCGTCCAGGGCACAGCAGGCATGGCATATTCTCGACACCATAGGGGGTGCGCAGGGGGTGGTCTCTCACCGCGGCCGCTATCCGTGACGGTCGTCCAGGGCACAGCAGGCATGGCATATTCTCGACACCATAGGGGGTGCGCAAGGGGTGGTCTCTCACCGCGGCCGCTATCCGTGACGGTCGTCCAGGGCACAGCAGGCATGGCATATTCTCGACACCATAGGGGGTGCGCAGGGGGGTCTCTCACCGCGGCCGCTATCCGTGACGGTCGTCCAGGGCACAGCAGGCATGGCATATTCTCGACACCATAGGGGGTGCGCAGGGGGTGGTCTCTCACCGCGGCCGCTATCCGTGACGGTCGTCCAGGGCACAGCAGGCATGGCATATTCTCGACACCATAGGGGGTGCGCAGGGGGTGGTCTCACCGCGGCCGCTATCCGTGACCGCTTATCCGCGCACGCGTCCGTGACGGTCGTCCAGGGCACAGCAGGCATGGCATATTCTCGACACCATAGGGGGTGCGCAGGGGGTGGTCTCTCACCGCGGCCGCTATCCGTGACGGTCGTCCAGGGCACAGCAGGCATGGCATATTCTCGACACCATAGGGGGTGCGCAGGGGGTGGTCTCTCACCGCGGCCGCTATCCGTGACGGTCGTCCAGGGCACAGCAGGCATGGCATATTCTCGACACCATAGGGGGTGCGCAGGGGGTGGTCTCTCACCGCGGCCGCTATCCGTGACGGTCGTCCAGGGCACAGCAGGCATGGCATATTCTCGACACCATAGGGGGTGCGCAGGGGGTGGTCTCTCACCGCGGCCGCTATCCGTGACGGTCGTCCAGGGCACAGCAGGCATGGCATATTCTCGACACCATAGGGGGTGCGCAGGGGGTGGTCTCCAGGGCACAGCAGGCATGGCCGCTATGCGCTGACCGATCCGTGATCGTCCAGGGCACAGCAGGCATGGCATATTCTCGACACCATAGGGGGTGCGCAAGGGGTGGTCTCTTACCGCGGCCGCTATCCGTGACGGTCGTCCAGGGCACAGCAGGCATGGCATATTCTCGACACCATAGGGGGTGCGCAGGGGGTGGTCTCTCACCGCGGCCGCTATCCGTGACGGTCGTCCAGGGCACAGCAGGCATGGCATATTCTCGACACCATAGGGGGTGCGCAGGGGGTGGTCTCTCACCGCGGCCGCTATCCGTGACGGTCGTCCAGGGCACAGCAGGCATGGCATATTCTCGACACCATACGGGGGCTATCCGTGACGGTCGTCCAGGGGGGCATGGTCTCGGGGGGTGCGCAGGGGGTGGTCTCTCACCGCGGCCGCTATCCGTGACGGTCGTCCAGGGCACAGCGGTATCGGCGGGGCAGCGGCCACCAACATCATTCTCACATGCTTCATTTCAGGTCTCATCACTTCATCCATAATAAAGGTATGTGGGGTTCCTCGGTAGCGTAATGTTTGTTTTTGCCGCTGGACCGCGGCCCGACGCGCCGCAATCAAAACGCTCGCACTGCGCGACTGGCTGGGGGGGGGAAGAAGGGGCGCTGGGATTCACGGGGACATGAAGTTGGGCGGCGGCAGGAACGGAAGACAGGCGAGGGCGGTGGGAACTGGACGCCCGCCCCGCCCCCCGCTTTAATCAGCCCCCGCATCTCGTGCCCCTCGCCCTCCTCGACATACCCCCCTTCCCCCTTTGCCCCCCCCCCCCCCCCGCCCCACCCCAGCCGCGCGCCGCGCCCCCCCCCCCTCCCTTCACCCCCTTCGCCTCGCTCCGCCCCCCCGCGTAAAACGCACTTGAAACGGAGGTCCGGGGGGCGCGACGGGGGGGGGGGGCCAAGAGAAGACGGAGGCAAGTGGGACACGGGATAAGAAGGCAAAGAAGGCGAGGATGAGAAGGAGACAGCACGAATGATGAGGATGACGATGATAGCCACGGGCTCCTTTATCTCTCAAGGCAGCCATGGACCCCGCAGCAAGCCGCGAGCCCCTAGCCCGCGCGGCCCCGAGGCCGCGCCCCGTCTTCCTAGAGCCGAAAGAGGCCCAGAGGCCCCGCGCGCCCCCGCGCAGGGGCCAACGGAAGCAACTCAAAAACATATGCCACTCCGATCTGCGCACGCCGCCACGTCGCCTCCGCGACGCCAGCTGCCCTCTCGACAACCGCTGTAAACTGCGCCGAGCGCCGCGTCGTAGCGGTCTGCGAGGGCTGGGCTGAGAGCGAGGGCCCAAAACGCGCTAGGACTGGGCGCGTCTGCAAAGCGATGGCCTAACGCGCACTTGGGGACTGGACCAGCGCACAGCGCGCACTAGGACACAACGCGCACTAGGGATAGGGCCCAGCGCGCACACGCGCACATGGACGGGGCTGAAAACGAAAACATGTCGCCATGCGCCCCCGCACACGTAGAACGCCGCCCACGCGGCTCGCGCCCGCGCCAAGCTTCCGCCGCCCTTCTGAGCGATTGGGTCTTTTTGGTCGCACGCAGCTTCGCTGGTCTAGCGCGCCCCCATCCTCCCCCTCACCCTCCGGGTCGGATTCGCGGCTCGCCCCCGCGCGCCCCCAGGGCTCGCCTGCGCCTTATGGGACCACGAAAAGTGAGAGGAGTGCGCCGAAGTGGAGGTGGAACGGCATGCGGGCCCTGCCATTGGGGCCTTCGGTGGACCAGACTATGGCTTCAAAACGTATGAAAGGTGCGCCGAAACGGGTGTGGAACTGCATGCAGACCCTACCACTAGTGCCCTGGGTGGAACACCTTATGCGACCACGAAACGTGTAACGGGTGCGCCGAAATGGATGTGGAACTGCTTGCGGGCGCTGCCTCTGGGGCCTTCGGCGAAACACCCTATGGGGCCACGGAACGTGCGAAGTGTGCACCGAAATAGAGGTGGAACTGCACGCGGACCCTGCCACTGGGGAACTGCACGCGGACCCTGCCACTGGGGCCTTGGGTGGAGCACCCTATGGGGCCACGAAACGTGCGAGGGGTGCCTCGAAATGGGGGTCGAACTGCATGCGGACCCTGCCACTGGGGCCTTGGGTGGAGCACCCTATGGGGCCACGAAACGTGAATGGAACTGCGTGCGGACCCTGCCGCTGGGGCCGTCGGTCGTGCTCCCGGATGGGGCCACGAAGCGCGTGAGGCGTGCGACGAAAGACGCATGCGAGAAAGCAGAGGCAGGGCTTGGAGGAGGGAGGAGGGGGAGGGGACAGGGAGGAGGGAGGAGGGAGGGATTGGAGGGATTGGAGGGATGGAGGGAGGAGCGGGAAGAGGGATTGGAGGAAGGGGGAGGGAGGGATGAGGAGGAGGGAGGAGGGGGAGGAGGAGGAGCGGCAACGCGGGGCGCTGCCTCTTCAAAACGAGGACCCAGCACCACAGGATGGCTGGGAAAAGCTGAGGACGAGGCGCAGGGCAGGACAGGGGCCACAGCGGCTGAAGGAGCGCCGGGCGGCAGCAGCCGAGGCAGCGACGCTACGGCGCCTGGATGGCCCGCTCCAGAGCCACGATCGAGGCGGCGTAGTCCTCCGCCGGCGCGCGGCGGCGGGATCCACTCCACGGGTCGCGGACGGCGGGGCTCCTCCTCCTCCCTCCCCCTCCCCCTCCTCCTCCTCCTCCTCCTCCTCCTCCTCCTCCTCCTCCTCCTCCTCCTCCTCCTCCTCCTCCTCCTCCTCCTCCTCCTCCTGTAAGAGATCCAGGGGCACACGTGCTGCCGGCCTCTCGGTGTCCTGAGGGTGCCCCGTGTGTCCTGGGGGCCCCCGGGGCGGGCCACCGGGGGATGAGAAGATTCTGCTGTGCCTCGGCTGGCAGGTCCGTGTCTTGTTTGCTGTGCCTACCGCTCGGGAGATTAGCCGTGCATGCAAGAACGAAGCCCGGTCCAAAGCCGAATCTGCATCGAGGCACTCTGCTTGGGCCCCGAGGGAACACCAAACGAACCCCCTGACCCCTTCCGCACTAGATCTGGACCTGCGCGCGAGAAAACATGCTCGGCGTTAGCAATGTTCGGAGGTGCGAACGGGGGGGCACTCGGGCTTAGGGGCCCCTCCAGGGCACCAGATCTGGCAGAAACTGGCCCGTTTCCCCGACACGCCGGCCGCAGCGGCCCGAAGACGGCAAAGATCTGCGAAAACATCGGCCGACGCCCATTTCGTTTCGACGCGTCGGCTGTTGAGCCCACCCAGGGGGGGCCAGGGGGGGGGACCCGCAGCGGGACAGGGCGGCGGATGGCGGGCTACTGGGGCGCGAGTGAGGGTAGAGAGGAGAGAAGCAACGAACCATGAGCGCGGAGCTGGGAAGAGGAGGCAGGGCAAAGGAGGAACGGCCACATTGGCGCAGGGAGAAGGAGCCGTGGGCAATGGGGCAAAGGTGTCAGTTCAAGAGTACTGGATACGACCTGACGTAGAAGTCATGTCCAGCCGGTGCGACTAGCAGAGATTGTACTCGGAGTGAGGAAGAATGGAAAAGGCGGACTGGAGCGAAAAGCGCATGGAGAACAGATCGGCCATTGTTTTTCTTGGAAGGATCAATGGCCGATCCGTTAGGCAGAATGACAGTAAGAACGGTCAGCCTCACTCCCCCTTCTCATTACCCTCTTTTTTCTTCCTGTGCCTGCTCCTGCTGTTGTTTCTGTTCCTGCTCCTGCTACTCCTCCTCTGCATCCTCCTCATGCGTCCTCCGTCAACTCCTCCACCCCATACTCATCATCTTCTACTTACTCCCTCCTCTGTGTTGCCCCCTATTAATCCCCCTCCTGCCCATCCTCCCCCTGAACCTCCTCATCCTCCTCTTCCTCCTGCTCTTCCTCCTCCTCTTCCTCCTCCACCTCTTTTTCCTCCTCCTCCTCCTCCTCCTCCTTTCCTCCTCCTCTTTTGTTCGTTCAGCGCAGCTTGAAACGCTCCCCTCTGTGGAGGAATCACCGGAAAAAGGGGCATGTGTGGTGCAGCACAGAAGTGGAAGCGCCACGCCTCTGGAGGCGCCTCGACCTTGCTTCACTCGAAGGAGGAATAGTGGAAGGGGGACCTGTGGCTCAAGCCCGATTCGTATGCCTCCCTGGTCAAAAGCCCAACCGTGCGACAGGCAGGGGCGTCCGCATGGCACGGTCTCTGGACCGTCCTTGCACGGCCTCCTGCGGCCCCCGCGTCCTGCCGGTCGCGGCCCGCCACGGCGGTATCTGGCAGTCGTGGTAGTAAACCCTCCAGCACGACAGCGCAACACCTCTCCGAACGCTTTTCAAGATGAGCAATGTCTCTCGCATGACTGTGAAAACCACGCATACACACGGGACAATGCCCCACATCAATGAGCTCACGCGCGTGGCGCCAGACACCATGCACGTTGAAAGCATGGGTTGCCAGCTGTTGCCGGGAGGTTCACGTGTAGGAGCACTCCTGGCAAGCGAAGACGTGATTGATCTCAGCCATGCGGCGGGCTTTCCCCCACGAATGCGGGCGATTCACCTCGCGCTCGATCTTCGCAATTCTCAAACAGGCTCTGGACCGTTTAGGTTGCGCGCGGATCTCGGCGATCCACCGATCGATTGGCTGCGGCCCGCACTCGGCCAACGCTTCCACACGTGAGACCAGAGACGCCAAATTCTCCGACACTGCCTGCATCCACGATCTGCGCACACCACTGGCATGCGAAAGGGTGACGCACGATGTACGCGGCGCGCGCAATCACACACGCGTAGACAATAATAAGCCCATGTAGAGAATCAGCATCGCGGGGGCCATGGAAACCCTCACACTGCGCAGTGGCCTCGTGCGACGGCCCTGGCGCACATCATCATCTTCCCAAAGCACGGACGAAGAGACTTGCATCACAGCTGTGCGTAAGGAGAAAAAAACGGTAAACCTAAATTTGTTTCTTCATGTCTTTCCGCCATCGCACCGCACCCTTGGGCGGGGCGGTAGTCTGGGGTCGTCCGCTGTTTGCGTTGCACTTGCTGTTGTGTTGCGCGCAGCTTAGATTGTACCAATGTTATCCGGGCGAGTTGGGGCCGCGAGTTGACTCCAGGCTGCGCCCGCTGGACGCGTCCCTTGGCATCTAGTGAGTTCTTAAGAGTGCGCACTGCGCACTCTTAACAACTCAGCTGAGTATAGCTGTGGCCACGTGCTAGATTGGCGCAAACCCCGCGTGAAAACAACGACCTGGCACAACGCAAGCCGGGTCTCAACAGGAACGCTCCTGAACTGAAGCACGCTGTGACGCAGTTGCCTGAACAGCTCCTGCATGGCCCCAACTTTCAGTAATTTTAGGGTGCGTCGAATCAGTCGAACACATGCCAGTGCCGACGTGCTTGCATGGCGACGCGGCAACGAGATGTTTCTGAACACCTTGGGCATCGAAGCGTATCAGAACATTGTCATCAACAAACAAGCGTTTTTAGGCGTCCGCTGACCTGGCGCCATCAAGCCGAAACAACACGCATGGGTTCCCCCAGCTGAGATTGATGACCGAACCGCGGCTGGAGAAAACGCCTGCAAATATGCTGGCGCACGCTGTCACCTGTTCAACAATATCGGGAGCTGGGGCCACGAGGGGCTGCACAACGTCATCCATGTACCCAACAAGGCCGACGCGCACCGCATCGTCCTGAGACCCGGTTGTGGGCTCTGCCCCGAACCCCACGACGACCGTTTCATTTGTGAATTCGCGCAACAGCCCAGCGGCAGCGAGACGATTTTCAACGGCGTGCACCACGCAACTGAAAACAAACAAAAAACCGAAGTCCCCCAACGACCAGCAAGGGAACCCGAAGTAGTCTCCACGCAACCCGCCACCCATTCGAAGGGGAACCACGACTACCTGTGAAGATTGCTCAATATTGCAAGGTAATGTTTCGCACCTCCGCTGCCTGTCCAATGCTCGTAGGCAAGCAGGCCTTCAGCAATTGCAACCGCGCCCTCGGCACTGTATCATAACTCCCAAAGGCGAGCAACGAAGGCGTCCATGCAGGCCGGGGGCGCTGGGAAGGCGAGCGAGCGAGCAGAGGCCACGTCAACGAACAAGGTTCCAAAAGATAGCTTCTTTGCTCGGGCATAATCTATGCATGCAACCACGTAAAGATGTGCAAGCTCCGTGGAACCACCGTTCAAGACCTCCACCGAATTGCGACTCCGAGCTGGCCTTCGCAGGAGCAGGCACCCCGCGGGCCCGCGCATGCGAAGCGAGCGACTTAGACGCAGCTTCGCATATAGTGACACCCCTATAGGAAGGGATCTCCGTAATTGCGCCCGCGCCGTCGTATAATTCCAACAAGTGCCCGCCTTTCCACTGCAAGGGCGGTTGCACGGCAATGACAGACTTGATTGGACACGAGCGGGCGGACCAGCCTTGCGCACTCAAGCGGCGCCGCTTTAACAACTCAAGCCCATTGCAATATTCAGGAATTCATATGAGAAGACGCACGTGTGCAAAACTGGAAGCAACCTCGACCAAACTCGGAGCAAGCTTGAAATCAACAGCGTCCATTTGCACAACGGAACCAAAATCAAAGTTACCGGCCCTGTCTTTGTCCACAAGGTCGGACATATCTCGGCGCTCGCCCACAAGCAGTTCTGCAGAATGTGTTGGAACTCGCGCTTCGTATCGTACACAAACAATGTGAGCGCACCATTAGAGCCCCGCACGCTGGCAGCTGACTGCTGGAGAGGTAAAGCGGCTTTAACACGTTGTACATGCGACGCAACGACGCATCCGCAGCCACTCTTCCGAGCTAAGACCGCTTCCGTTCAGAGAACCCCGCGGCGCCCCGATCCAAAGCTATCCGGATGCGACCGCTCAGGTCATCAATGGCCCGGGCAGGCATTCCAGAAGCGACGCCTCAAGTCTGCCTGCGCGCTCGGTCATTCACCAGACCCGGGCGGGGCGAAAGGGGCGAGGGGAAAAGGCGAGGCGGAAAAAGGAAGCGAGGAAGGGCAGGAGGAGGGGGCAGGAGGCGGGGAAGGGGGAACAGCAGAAAGAAAGCCAGGGGAGCAGGAGGAAGCGAACAGGGAAAAGAGCGCCGAACACGATTCGGGCACGCAGAGGCACAGAGACGAATCGATCAAGGTCTGAATCTGCCTCCCTGATGCACGGAATTTCTTTCGGAGCATCCTTCTACGCATGACAAATTCCAACGTGCTTTTGCTCAACGCGCCGTTTTTCTGGAAAACCTTCGGTGTTAGGGAACGCAGCCGCGGCATCCGCTTGGACGTGCTGCTCTCTCACAAAGCAATGCGACGTTAGGTCAACGTGAAAAGGCACAGGTGGGAGGTGCGATAACAACAGTTTGAAGTGGTCAACCTTGCTCGGATCCTCGGGGCCGTGCCGATCGTACATCGCAACACGTCAACGCTTCATGGAACGGGGCAAATTCGGTGGCAATGTCATCCGGCCGCACACGAGCAAGTGGTCATCTTGCTCACTGGCCGTGTCATACGTATCATCCACAGCGTACGAGCCATCTGTACATGCAACACCGTGTGACAACAATATGTGATCAATCATGGTACAACGGCCATGTCCAATGTATGTGGCTTGTGACCGGCCATCTGCCCACATTTCCGGCATGTCCGCAGGAAACAACAACTTCGCTCCGGTCGCCCATGTGCCGAAAACGCTGTGGTTGGAGGCTTTGCCGGGCAACGGCGCGCTAGCCGCGCCCATGCTCGTGAGGGCCTGTAGGGATCACACACTTGGCATGGTAATGTTGGACTCTATCATTACCAGCGCAGGGAGGTCCCTACTTCTCCTCCTCCTCCTCCTCCTCCTCCTCCTCCTCCTCCTCCTCCTCCTCCTCTTCCGCCTCCCCCTCCTTCTCCTGCTCCTTCTCCTCCTCCTCCTCCTCCTCCTCCTCCTCCTCCTCTGATTCCTCCTCCTCCTCTTATTCCTCCTCCTCCTCCTCCTCCTCCTCCTCCTCATCCTCATCCTCCTCATCATCATCAGCATCATCAGAATCGTCATAATACTCATCATGAGTACCATCATGCTCATCAGCATCATCATCACCATCATCATCACCACCATAATCACCACCATCACCACCATCACCACCATCATCATCATCATCATCATCATCATCAGCAGCAGCATCATCAGCATCATCACCATCGGCATGATCACCACCATAATCAAAAATATCAGCTCACCATGATCATCATCATCATCATCATCATCAGCAGCAGCAGCAGCATCAACAGCAGCATAATCATTACATCATTAGTACCATCATCATCATCATCATCATCAGCAGCATCATCAGAATCATCCTCATTACCATCATCATTACCATCAGCATCATCAGCAGCAGCATCATCAGCCTCGTCATTAGCATCAGCAGCATCAGCAGCATCATCGTCATCACCATCGTCATCATCATCAGCAACATCATCATCAGCATCATCATCGTCAGCATCACCATCAGCATCATAATCATTACCATCATCAACATCATCATCATCGACATCACCAGCATTGTCATAATCGTAATCATGTTCATCATCATGAGCAGCAGCAACATCGTCATCCTTATCATCCGCAACATCATCAATCATCATCAGCAGCATTATCATCAGCATCATCATCATCAGCATCATCAGTATCAGCAACATCAGCATCATCAGCAGCATCACCATCAGCATCATGATCAGCATCAGCATTAACATCATCAGCATCAGCATCACCATCAGCAGCAACATCATCATCAGCATCATGAGCATCAGCATCAGCATCATCATCATGGTCATCATCAGCATCATCAACAGCAGCATCATCATCAGCAGCATCTTCATCATCGTCATAATCAGCATCATCATCGTCATCCTCATCCTCATCCTAATCCTCCTCCTCGTCATGATCCTCCTTCTCGTCCTCCTCCTCCTCACTGAAGGAGCACAGGGGCCTCGTGCTCCTTCGCGTACTTGCCCCGCTCCTCTTGCCGGATCTCCCTGGCCTTCTTGCCTGGCGTGCGGCCCTGCTCCTAGCTCCTGTTCCTCTCTGCCTGACGCGCGGCCCTGCTCATAATCCTCCCGTCCTCCCCCTCCCTGCTGCCCACCTCCTGCTCCTCGTCCTCGTCCTTGTCCTCCTCCTCCTGTTCCTGCTCCTCCTCCTACTCCTCCTCCTCTCCCCCCCCCTCCTCCCCCTCCTCCGCCTCCTCCTCCTCCTCCTCCTCCTTCCCTCCTCCTGCTCTTCCTCCTCCCCCTCCTTTTCCTCTTCTTCCTTTTCATCCTCCTCCTTTTTGTTCCTTCTCCTCTTCCTCCTCCTCTTCTTCCTCCCCCCCTCCTCATCCTCCTCCTCCTCGTCCTCCTCATCCTCCTCTTCCTCCTCCCCGTCCTCTTCCAGCACCACCAGCTCCACAATCATTACCATCAGCCTCATGATCATCATCATGAGCAGCAGCATCAGCATCAGCGCAAGCGTAAGCTTCAACGCCAGCCATCGTTATCCTAGTCAGCATCGTCACCGGCCATCATCAAAATCATCACCACCATCCGCGTCAACATCAGCAGCAGCACCATCATCAGCCGCAGCATCAACATCATCAGCGCCAGCGTCAACGCGAGCCATCATCATGCTACTCATCATCGTGACCAGCATCGTCATCGTCACCACCATCATCACAAACACCCCGTGAACATCACAATCATCACCATCAGCCTCACGATCTTCATCATCACCAGCAGCATCTGCATCAGCATCAGCGCCTGCGTCAACGTCAATGTCAGCCATCATCATCCTACCCATCATCGCCACCGGCATCGTCATCGTCACCATCATCACCAGTATCTCGTCATGACCATCATCAGCATCACCACCATCAGCCTTATCAGCATCACCATCATCAGCAGCAGAATCATCAGAATCGGAATCAGCATCAGCGCCAGCACCAGAGTCAGCAATATAATCAGCATCCGCATCACCAGAAGCAGCAGCAGAGCCGCCAGCAGCATCATCACCATCATCAGCATCAGCAACAATAGCATCTTCATCTACAGCAGCAGCTGTATCATCAACATCATCACCACCATCATGATCATGATCACCCTCATCGTCGTCATCATCATCATCCCCATGGTTCCTCGAGCCCGGACTGCCTGGCTGGGGCCGCTCTCTAGTCACGGGTGGCCGTCACACCCGCGCGGAGGGGTGCAGACACAACAGGGTGTGTCGGATCATGGGGCAGCCGTGGCGCCTGCAACGCGCTGCTGCGGCTCCTCGCCAGACCCACGGCATCGGGTGGTCATGTGTATTCACACCACTGCGACCACGTCTCATCATCTTGCTGCACCAGGTCAGGCTCTTGTGCAACCAACGGCTGTGCAGGCGTTCGCGCCGCGTCCCTCTACATCCTCTTGGGCTGCATGTGTCCCTCGTACACTGGCGGCCCGTCGCCAGGCACTCCACGGGCTCGGCCTAGCGATGTGGTGCCGTTCGTCCTCTTCCTCTTCCGCGAACTCACTGGAATACGCGACTGGGTGGAGAAACCACCTCTGCCGCGGCAGCGCTGCATACCTTCATCGCGGTCCTCTTGTACATCAGAATGGTGTTAATATTGTTTTTCGACCGGGTTCGGCCCTCCAGCAAGAATGACTGACCGCGCCTGGGCCTGGCGCCCTCACTGTGCCAGCAGCGTGGTGTGGTATACCTCGTGGCTGTTGGTGCGCAGTCTCCAAGTTGGCACCAGCGCTCTGTGCCATTGTGTTGTTATTAGTGCTGTGGTTATTCGGGGTGTGCCCACTCGTGGGCATTTCATCTAGTATCGCTTCATCGGGGAGTGCGTCGTTGAGCGCCTAATCGTGGAGTGCTTCGTCGTGGGGTGACTCATTGCAGCGTGCTTCACCGTGGGAGCTTCACGGGAATGCTTCGCTGTTGGGAACCTCACCCTCACGGGCTGCTCGCGAAGTCCACCATTCTTCATCCTCACCAGGGTGCCAGCAGTGCTAGTGCAAATCTTCTTCAAGAGGCTCGGGCAAGTTTTCACATCGGTGATCGGGCCAATGCTTGTTTTGGAATGCTCCACTCACGGAAGTCTTCGTCGTGTGTTCACGGAGGTGTTCTCGGAGGTCTGCTTCTGCTTCACGGTGGTGCGTTGCACGGATGCGGTCTTCATCATCGGGGTGTGTTTCATCACCGAAGCGTGCTTCGCGGAAGCGTGTTTCGAGGAGGTGTGCTTCATTATCAGAACATGTTTCGCGGAGGCGCGCATCAATATCGAAGCTCGCTTTACGGATGCGTGCTTCAGAATGGAGGCGGGCTGCGTCATGGAGGCGAACTTCCCCAGGTCGGCGTGCTTCATCGAGGCGCGCTTCACGGAGGCAGTCTTCATGGAGGCAGGCTTCATCACGAGGCGTGCTTCATCGGGGAGGCCAGCTTCGCGGACGCCGTCTTCATCATGGAGACGTGCTCCACAGAGGCGGACTTCATCCTGCAGCGCGCTTCATGGTGGTGTGCGCCACGTAGGCGTTCTTCATCATCATGGAGGCGTGCTACATCACTGAGCGTCCTTCACGGAGGCGTGCTTCGCGGAGGTGTACTTCAGTATCCAGGCGTGCTTCGCGGCGGAGTGCTTCACCATCGAATGTGCTTTACGGAGGCGAGCTTCATCATGCACGCGTGATTCATCATGGAGGCGAAGAACCTCGGAGAGGACAGCAGCAGCAGCCATTGGGGGCCCCGCACGAGGGCAGCCCAAGCTCTGGCAGGACGTGGACCAGGCGTCCGCCGGGCACCATGGGCAGGGGGCTGACAAGCCACTGCCGGCTGCGACACCGTCTCAGGGACACTCTGAGGCCGGGCGTGTCGGCGCGGCCGCGGTGCTGCAGCCTATTCAGTGGGGCGCCCCGGAGGCCGCCAAGCAGGGCCCACGGGGAGTAGGAGGCGGCGCCGCCGTGGCGCCTTCGACTATTCATTGGCCCGCGCAAGAAGGCTACCATGCAGGGGCGTGGGAAGCGCCTCGCCCCGGCGCAGCACCGGTGCCGCAAACAGCGGGCTGGAGCGCAGAGCCCTCCGCCTGGATGGGTTGCCAGTCGGCAGCGGCATCCGGGGCGGCCCCGCCCGGAGACGCCCAGCAGGCCCGTTTGGGTGGCGGTCTCCAACTCTTTTGGCCCCGGGCACACGCTGGCGGGAGCTCCTGCGCCCCCAGGCCCTGGAAGAGAGGGCGAAGGCACCCGGCAGGGTGGGCTTCAGGCGGCAGCCGCGGACGCCGTGGACCCCTTGCTTCCAGAGTGCAGGCGGCTCCACGAGCAGGGAAGCTCGGCGGAGGGGCGGGAGCAGTCCGGCCAGGGGGAGGAGAAGAGGCACGACAGGTTTCTTACGCTTGCTGCCGGATGGCAGCCTGCCGTCGGACCAGACCATCCTCTACTGGGCCTCGACGGTCCCAGCCAGCAGCCCCCTGCTCAGGCGTGGGGCCGAGTGGCACTACCTGCCCAAGGACAAGGACAAAAGCACCAAGTTCCTTCCCAAGGACGACAAGGGAGGGCACCAAGAACCACAAGGAAATTCCGATTGTACTTCTGTTCCAGCTCGGGAAGAAGCACGGCGCGGTCCACATCTGGATGCGCAAATCGGAAAAATCACACCGCTGCTTCCACAGCGGTGCGCGAGAGCATCCTGTCCAAGATGCTCACTTGGACGGCGCCGTGCAACAACGGCGGGCCCCCAGCGGGCCCGACGGATGAGCCCCTGCCGCCTCTGCCGCCTGCGGCGTGGACGCCGCCTTGATTAAGTGAACCTGTCCACAGCGCTACTCCGCTTGTCTCCGTTCCTCCGCCTCCTCCTTTTCCTCCCGTTTGCAAGCATCTCCCAGCGCTACAGCAGTCCTAGTTGTGTCGTGCGCCTGGCGTGGTGCCCAGACGAGGCAATGCGCGAGGCACTTGCGATGTCTTCTCCTGATGTTTGATACACGGAGGATGTTGCATGAGTTTCGTGCCGGATGTACGTCTCTTCCTCCCTCTTTCGCTTCTCCTCCTCCTCCTCGCTCGGATTCCTCTTCCCCTCCTCCCTGTTGCCCCTTCGTGCATCGAGCTGATGAGTTCCGCAGTGGACTTGCAAGCTCGAGCTCCACAGGCGCTCTTATAACATGTTTTTGGGGACTTTGTATAGGTTCGTGCATCGAGTCTTCATGATTGCTGTTCGAAGGTGCAGAAATATCTTCGCAGACTTCCCTCCCTCCATCCCCCCTCCCCCCTCCCGCTCAGTCTCTGCTGGGCTGCGGCGGGTTGGGGCGGTCTGGGTCGGGCTTGGGTGCGGTCTCCCCCCCTCCTCCCCTCTCTCCCTTCCTCCCTCCCTCCCTCCTGGTCCTCGCTGAGATGGGATGGGCTGGGGTGGGTCCGTACCGTCGCCTTCGGCGCCTGCGGCGCCGTCGTCGTTGCTGTTGTTGCTGCGCTGTCGTCGTCGCCGTTGCTGTGGCTGTCCCTGCCACCGCAGCCGCCGCGGTCGTCGTCGTCGTTGAAGCCGCCGCCGCTCCCGCTGTCGTCGTTGTCGTCGTCGTCGTCGTCGGCGTTTTCGTCGTCGCTGCCGCGTCGCCTTTCCCTGCCGAGCCGCGAGGGCGGTCCGCCGGGCTTCACCCCCGAACTCCGCCGCCAGATCGGGGGGGGGGCGCCCCCGGTCGCCTCGTCGTGCCCCCGAGCACTTCTTGCGGTGCCAAACGGGCCCCTGTTTCGAACCAGAAGACTGCCCGGGGGGGCTGCTGGAGCCGTCGCGGTGGCCGCCGGGCGCGACCTGGCCTTGCCGGCGCTCCCCGGGCAGTTTTTGAAGTACCACGCGGTCTTCTGTGTGGCATTG
Organism: Prorocentrum cordatum; assembly: GCA_963575745.1. NCBI lineage: Eukaryota > Dinophyceae > Prorocentrales > Prorocentraceae > Prorocentrum > Prorocentrum cordatum. The sequence continues at coordinate 341,104 of CAUYUJ010014299.1, forward strand.
CGACAACTGCCCGGGAGGCCCCGGAGCGCCGCTGGGCCCGCCTCGGTGGCCGCCGGGCGCGGCTGGCTGCCCAGGAAGTCGGGGGAGTGCCTCCAGGCCCGCCAGTGTGCGCTTCGGGCCTCTTCTTGTCCGGGGTGGGCTCCAATGGAGCGGAGGATGGATCGTTCCTTGCCTCCCTCTCTCCCTCCTTCCCTTCCTCCTGGTCGGTTCCCTCTTGGAGGTCTGCGTGGAATTCTTGGGTCGGCGTTGGGCCCCCCTCCCCGCGCCTATTCCCCAGCGCCCTGAGCGGGGGACGCCGTTGCGGCTGTTTCCGGAGTGTGGCGAGGGGTGTCGGGCGCCGACCTAGACCTCGGCGTGGACCCTTGGAGCCGGTCGTGGCTGGGGTGGGAGTGCTCGAGGGATGGGCGGGCTGCGCGTGTTCCCTCCCCCCTCTTCTCCCTTCCGGGTCTGTTCCTCTCTCCCTCCATCCGGCTAGCCTCGTACCTACGTCGTGCGTTGGCGTAGAACGGAGTCGACACCAGGCGAGGATCCCTGCCGGAGGGCCGCTAATGCCCCCTCCCCAGGAAGACCCCAATCTTCTGTTTGCCTTCCGGCCTTGGGCGTGGCATCTCCCCGGAGGGAGCCTGTGAGCTGAGGGAGGTTTGGGTACGGTGGCACGCAAGTCCTTGTACCCTTCCCCTCTCTCCCAGGGCTGCTTCCCGAGAGTGGTCTCATCCATCCCTGGGCTGACGTTGAGGGGTTGTTATCGGTCGCTGGTTGGGCCCCGCAGCTCGCCACTAAAGGGGCTGAGCCCGCAGTTCCAACATGCCACCTCGCTGGGAGGTCACCAACCAACCAACCAACCATCACTGGGGCGTGCTTCAGGAAGGAGTGTTTGGGGAGGTGTACTTCAGTATCCAGGCGTGCGTCGCGGCGGCGTGCTTCATCATCGAATTCGCTTTACGGAGGCGGGCTTCATCATGGACGCGTGATTCATCGTGGATGCGAAGATGCTCGGAGAGGCGGCGTCATCGAAGTGTGCTTCACGAAGGCATTCTTCACGGAGGTGTGCCTAAAGGAGGCGAGCTTCATGGCAACGAGCTTCACAGAGGTGCGTTCCACGGAAAGGTGCGCCTTCGAGGAGGCGTGTTTCACGGAGGCGCGCCTCGAGGATAGTTGTGCTTCGCGGAGGCCTGCTTCATCATGGAGGCGTGTTTCACAGAAGCGTGCTTCATCGGCATGCCCCCCATCATCATCAGCATAATCATCAGCATCAACATCAGCATCAGCATCACCATCATCGTGATAATCGCCGTCGCTGTCGTCTACGTCTTCGTCGTCGTCCGCAGCAGCATTACCATCATAATCGTCAGCATCATCAGCAGCAGCAGCAGCAGCATTATCATTGTCGCCGTTGCAATCAGCAGAATCACCATGTTCCTCGTCGTCATCATCATCAGCAGCATCACTCATTTATCAGCATTACTCATCCTCCTCATGACTCATCATCCTCGTGACTCATCCACCTACATGATCCCCCTCCTGCTCCAGTTCCTTCCCCCCCTCCTCCTCCTCATCCTCCTCCTCCTCCTCTTCCTCATCCGAATCCTCGTCCTCCTCCACCTCTTTTCCCAAGCGTCGACTCCTGGCACGGTAGTGGAGCGATTGGACGAAGTCAGGCTTAACCCTGGCTTCATGCTCACAGGCACTTCGAAGCATATAAAGAGACGCACCCTACGAAACATTGCACAATACCAGAGACGGCTACGAATGGCCAAAACAGCTGTGTAATTGCACTCGCCCCTTCCCGAGGGCCCTTCTCGCATCCTCCTGCAACCCCCGCGTTCTCCATCCGCCAGCGACGCGCGAGCCGAACTCCGCACTCTCCCCTCTCGGACCTCGGAAAAGGGGCACCGCACCTCGAGAGCAGCGCCTGCCGGGAGCTGGATCCCGAGGGGGGGGCACCTTCCTGGCCGCGCGGGCACCGAAAAGTGGCCATCGCGCGTGCACGTCCAGCCCCCGAGGCAGCACCAGTCTGCAGGGGGGCGCTGCTTCTGCAGGCCTGTGGCGGCTCTTTCTGGAACGCCCTTCATCGTCGTCCGTCCCCCCTTCACCTCCTCGTCGATTTCCTCTGCCACTCCATTCTCCCACGGTCCAGATCCCCTGAACCCACAGTTCTTGTCTCCCGGTCAAGCGCAATCAATACCAAGCACACCTAGGGATGGGCAGCCATGGATGGGAGGTGGAGAGGAGGAGAGGCACGGAGGAGGACATGGGAGGAGAGAGGGGAAGGCCAGGCAGGAGAGTGAATGGAAGGGGGAGGGGAGGGGAGGGGAGGGGAGAGAAGAGAAGCAAAGCGAGGGGTGGGGAACGGAGGAGCGGGATGTCGGAGGGATGCGGGAGCGGGAAGTGGAGGTTGACTATGTTCAACTGTTTCTCCTCACAGCCCGCTCACCATTGCATGTGCACACGCAAGCAGCCCCGCCTTGGAGCCATCCCTCGTGCATCCCGAGGCTTCGACCGTCCTGCCTTTTCAAACGCGTGAGCCTCGGGAGCTCTCGAGCCCGTCTTTCGCATCGAGTTTGCGCAGCGTGTTGTTTGCCCCGTGCAAGTCCCTGGGATGGAAACGAGTCCCCGAAGGCCAGAATCTGGAATGCAAGCTGTCCAGACTGTTGCCAGGATAGCAGAAACCCCATGCATCCTGCAGAACGCGTGGGCTGGTCGGGAGGGACACTCATGGTCCCTGCTGGGAATCCCTTTGCCTGAACACTCGCAATGAGTATGCCTGGGGGGGGGGGAAACGTGACGCTCTGTATACTGAAGATGCCCATCGCTCCGATCTCAGGACGACGACACTTCAGGCCCGGCCACGCGGGAGGCGAGAGGCGACAGCGAGAGAGGGCGCGCGGCCCTGCGCCGCCCACTCGTCGATGCTCGCGTCAAGCTCCGAAACCTGCGCGCGTCAGGCCAGTGGATTCGCTTATACGTCCCCAGCTCGAGGGGTCGCAAAGCCCGGGAGCCCCCTGAAAGCTCAGGGAGTTTCACGGAAGCCGCTGCGCAGGCTTGGGACATCATCCTCCCTCCTCCTCCTCCTCCTCCTCCTCCTCCTCCTCCTCCTCCTCCTCCTCCTCCTCCTCCTCCTCCTCCTCCTTCTCATCCTCCCGAAAAAATGGCTCGAGCACAACCAGCACCACAAAAACGCATCTCCACCCCCACCTCTCCATCCTCCTGCAAGAGACACAGCTCATCGAGCCTGAAAACTCACACTCCTTCTCCTTCCCGCGGCCCGGTCAGGGCCACCAGAGCCCGAAGGGAGCCGAGCACCGTCCGCCGCGATGCTCGTCACGCAATTCGAGCAGCCCTTGGACCGGGCTCCGCTCCCCGTGGCCGAGGCACCCCCCAGAGCTGGCCAAGAAGCACACGCCACCGCGGGGGCGGCGGCGGCGCGAGCTTGCTCCTTCTCGTCGTCGCCTCCTCCTCCTCCTCCTCCTCCTCCTCCTCCTCCTCCTCCTCCAGCTCGTCCTCCTCCTCCGCCTCCTCCTCCTCCTCCTCCTCCTCCTCCAGCTCGTCCTCCTCCTCCGCCTCCAGTTCGTCCTCCTCCTCCTCCTCCTCCTCCTCCTCCTCCTCCTCCTCCTCCTCCTCCTCCCTCCTCCTCCTCCTCCTCCTCCTCCTCCTCCTCCTCCTCGGTGCCGCACCCACCCCGTCACCCCCCCCCCGTCAGGGGGGCGTCGGCCGCGCACGAGGCAGCGGCGCGCCGCTGCCCGGGGCCTCGGCGCCCAGCCTCTCTGCGTCGGACTCGGCCTGGGCCCGCAGGGGGGGGAGGGGGAGGAGGGGAAGCGAACATCTGTGCAGCTCCACCCCCTTCCTCCTCCCTCCCCCCTCCTCTGATTGCGTTCATCTGTTCTGGGATGGAGGAGGGGAAGGGTAAGATAAGACACTGCAGGGAGAGCGCCGCGCAGTGCACAGACGACCACCTTGGGAATGGGCGCCGCATCTGGCGTCCCCCAGGCCTCGAGGAGCATGCCTGGACCCACCTTAGGATCACGGCCCTCGGCACACGAGGCACACAAAATTGTTGTGTAAGAAGGCACGGAATTCAAGAAGTTTGAGCGTCCCCAGAAGGGCTCCACAAGGAGCCGAACCCAACGGGTTTCTGGGCCCGCGGCCACCAGGGGCCTCGGGCCAGGAATGCTTCGGCTATCGGCTCTCCCTTCGTCTGCAGCGTGCCTACAAGAGAGAAAAAGCCTGCGGGGAGGGGGAGGAGGACAACGGCGACGAGGAGGACGAGGCGGATCTGTACAGTTGCCCCTCCCCGCGAACAAGGCTGTCCCAGGGTCGGCCGAACAGACGCGCGGAGGAAGAGGGGGGGGAGGAGGAGTGGATGAGTGGGCGGGGGTGGAGGAAGAGGAGGAGGTGGAGGAGAAGCGTGAGAGAGAGGTTGGGGAGACGGAGAGAGGCGGCGTCGAAGGAGGAGAAGCCCCTGTCGGCGGCCGTAGGCAATGTGGACACAGTGGCCCCGCCCTGCAGAGACGGTGAGCTCTCTTGGTCCCCCGCAGGCCCATGGGGCCTGGTCCCCCGCAGGCCCATGTGGCCCTCGCGTTTCCAGGGGAGCGTTTTGCGCGCCACCGTATCGCAGGCTCTGAGCAGGGTGTCCACAGGTCCATCCGGATCGTCTGCACCGAGGATTGCAAACCTCTCCAAGAGGCACAGAGCCCCAACTGCCAGAGTCCCTGTGGCTGCTCGCATGACTCATGAGGCCAGAGAACGCCAAGACGGGCCAAGAGGTTCCAAGAGGCCCCCCAAAATGGTCCAAGAGGGCCCAGAGGGCCACCAACACGCCCCAAGAAGACCCACAAGAGGTCCTCAAATGGTAAAACCAATAATTTCCTTTACGTGTTCGAAAAATGTCGGCGCACTCGAGTTTTCGAGCATCAGGGCCCCCAAGACGGCCTAAGCGGCCCAAGATCGCCACACGACGGCCCAAGAGGCCCCCAAGAGAGCCCCAAGACGGCCAAGGAGGGCCCCAAGACGGCCCAAGAGGCCCAAAACACGGTCGAAGAAGCCTTAGAGAGAGGCTCAAGAGGGGGAACTCGAACTGGCCTCGGGAGCCTTGTCCTCCAAGAAGAGAGCCCACAAGAACCAAACACTCCTCCAAGGGCCCCTCAAAGCACCCAGAAAACCCCAAGAGGCCACGAAGAGGCCCAAAGAGCCCCCTCAGGAGGCCTCCGTCGACAAATCTCCGTGAGGCTCGCGAGAGGCATCCCAAGCGACCCCAACAGGCATATCCGCCGGCCCCCTTGCGGGGCCACCAGGCTGCGAGAGTGAAGTGTGCAGCTCCCTGTTCCAGTTTTTCCAGTTTCCACTGCTACAGTCCTGCTTTCTGCTTCCTCACTGTTAATTGTTGATGTCCGCGCCAGGGGCGTGAGCCCCAAACGGGACTTTTTACCACGCCCTGGGAGGGTTCTCAGAATTCCTGGGGGGGCGTGGGACACGAAAAAATACCTGATATTCGCGTCCCCGAGGCCAAACTCCTGAATAAATTACAGCATGTTCGCGTCCCCGAGGCCGTAAACCTTTTGAATTACTAAATATTCTCGTCCGCGAAACCGTAGTCCTTCGTAAATTGCACGGTTTTTGCGTCCGCGAGGCCATAATCACTTGTAAATTACACCATGTTTGCGTCCCAAACGCAATAACGCGTGTAAATTACATTATTCGCGCCCCCGACGCCATAAACCCTTGTACTTACTCAATAGTCGCGCCCTCGAGGCCATAAACCTGCGTAAAAGTACGCAATGTTCGTGTCTCATCATCATCATCATCATCATCATCATCATCATCATCATCATCATCATCATCATCATCATCATCATCATCCTCATCATCATCATCATCATCATCATCATCATCATCATCATCATCATCAACAGCAGCAGCAGCAGCAGCATCACCACCACCACCATCATCATCATCATCATCATCATCATCAGCAGCATCATCATCACCATCATTATCGTCAGCATCATCACCATCATCATCATCATCATCATCATCATCATCATCATCATCATCACCAGCCCCATCATCATCATCATCATCATCATCATCATCATCATCATCATCATAATCAGCATCATCATCATCATCATCATCATCACCATCCTCATCCTCATCATCATCATCATCATCGTCATCGTCATCGTCATCGTCATCATCAACATCATCATCAGAACCACCATTATAAGCGTCATCATCATCATCATCACCATCATCGTCATCATCACCGTCATCGTCACCATTACCACTATCATCATCATCAGCACCATCATCACCATCATGACCATCATCATCACAATGAGTGGCATCACCATCATCGTCATCGTCATCGTCATCGGCATCACCAGCATACGCATCATCACCCCAATCATCATCATCATCATCATCATCATCATCATCATCAGCAGCAGCAGCAGCAGCATCGTCAGCATCATCATCATCATCAGCATCATCATCGCCATCATCATAAACATCAACAGCATCATCAGCAACAGCAGCATCATTATCAACGACCTCATCATCCGCCTCATCATCACTACCACCTTCATCACCATCAGCACCAGCATTAGCATAACCATGACCATTGTCACCATCATCAGCATCGTCAGCATCGTCATCATCATCAGCATCATCATCATTACCATCATCATCACCATCACCATCATCATCAGAACCATCCTCATCCTCCTCATCTGTGCAATCGCTCAGACCTGAGGCCTCTATAGGCAGAGCCTCGAGGGGCACCCTTTGCTGCACGTCTGGCCACCCCTCGGGCCACCAAGCGAAAGAGCGCCAGCACGCTTTCGCGCGTGTCTCCTCCTGTCTCCTCCTCCTCCTCCTCCTTCACCTCCTCCTCCTCCTCCTCCTCCTCCTCCTCATCATCATCATCTTCCTCCTTCCCCCTCCACTTCACCCTCACCCTCCTGATCATCCTCCTCCGCGTCATCATCATCAGCACCATCATCAGCATCAGCATCATCGTCAGCCTCATCATCATCATCATCATCATCATCATCATCACCATCATCATCACCATCATCATCCTGGTCATCATCAGCATCATCAGCATCAGCATCATCAGCATCATCACCATAATCACCATCATCATCAGCAGCATCATACGCATTATCAGCATCATCACCACCATCATCATCACCATCGTCGTGACCATCATCATCATCATCATCATCATCATCATCATCATCATCATCATCATCATCATCATCATCATCATCATCATCTACATCATCATCATCATCATCATCATCATCATTAGGATTAACAGCATCAACATCATATTTATCATCATCGTCGTCGGCAACGCTACCACGATCAGCATCGCTATCATCTTTACATCCGCACTACCATCAACGGCACCATCATACTCATCATCCTCTTTGCGTTGATGCACCTCCGTCCTTCTCCTCGTCCTCATCCTCATCCTCATGCTTATCCTTCTTATCCTTATCCTCATGCTCCTCTTCCTCCCTGGTTGGCTGTTGCGTCGTGCAGTTTGCAGTCAGCTGGAAAGCCAACCCTTTGCAGGATGCCTTGGCGCCACGTGCCTCTCTTGCCCTCGGGGGACTTCGGCGGATCTCGCCGGGTTTCTCTGGCCCGCCGGTCCCATGACTTCTGCTGCTCCGAAAAAACTCGGCCAGACCTTGGGTCAGCAAGGAATCCAGACCCTCGGCCCACCAGCACAAGGCTCCTGTGGCGAAACAGAAACTGACTACCACCACTACCACGGGAGGGCGGGATTTATGCACTTACGGATGCAACTGTGCAGGTTGCCGCGCGAAAGTGACCGATGACGCAACACGACGACATCACCCCTGAATAGGTCGCGCCATGGCCACAGGTTGTGCAGGACATAACCCGGGCAACCAAATCGTACATTGTCTCAGCGGGTGCCCCTGGTGCACCTTGGAGTCTCAATCAAAGCCATACAGCATTCGTTGCACAGGGTATTGTCATCCTCCGCCGATTCTTCTTGGCCAGGGGCTCGGTCCGCCCATGCTGTTCTGGGGTGGGTGTGGGGGAGAGCCGAACTCGGTAGGACTGGCTGCAGATCGACACAAATTCCAGAAAAGACAGCCCAAAACCTTTCTGGGGTGTAGGGCTTGACAGAGCGCGGGAGAAGATCGGAACTGAGAAGGCTGCCTGGCCCTCCTGGGCCTGCAGGAAAGGATCAGCTAGCGTGGAACGAAGAATCGGGGAGACGTAAGACTCGGGTACGGGGGACTCGGGTTGGCCCGACGGGGCCATCATAAAAATGACGAGGCCCAATCTGAAATTTGACGCGAGCTCCCGCTGCAGACATCCCACGAAAACTAAACCGTCAAAATCCAAAACCCGCTCGTCAGAAAAACGTCGGCAAACCCGAGTTCTGGCTTACTCGGGTCTTGCGTTCCCCCGAAAGAAGGGAACGAGAAGGATGGAGGATCTGAGCTGGCAAGCATTTATGTGTCATGGTCGGCCACGGACTCCCGCTTCTCCGCGCGCAAGCCGTCGTACGCCACCTTCAGGCGTATGAACGCCTCCTCTGCCTCGGGCATCTCTGGCATGAGCAGACCGATGCTCCTCGACAGTGCTGCGAACCGGCGATGCAGAGCCCTGCCAGAGGCATCCGCGGACACGCCCAGCACGTCTGCCGGAGCACTAGCGGCTAAGATCTGCCTCACGAGCGCTGGGCCGTCCTCCTCGAGGCTGGGCGGCGGCGGCGGGGCGTCCGGCGAGAAGTCTCGCTCCGCAAAGAGGTAGGCGTCCTGGTAGTGCCCCTCGACGAGAGGCACACGCTCGTAGCTCTTGGCGTCGGCGACGATCCCCCGGTACAGGTTGTCGGCCCAGCACCGGAAGCGGGAGGCCAGCGTGTGCTTGGCTGGCCCGTGCCACTGGTTCTTGTTGTACTTTCCCCACATAGCCACCTGGACGGCCGGCTCTCGAACACCCACAACAACATGCAGGCAGCAAGGGGACAACATCGGGCCGGTACCGTAGCCCCGCTCTAAAGAAGCCCGCCGCGAACGCCGACTCTTGAATAGATTGCGGAATCAGCCCGCCGCAGACGCCGAATATTGGTCAAAGCAATTTGGGTGGGTCGCGGGTGGGTCGCGGGTGGGTCGTGGAGTGGGTCGCGGGGTGGGTCGCGGGGTGGGTCGCGGAGTGGGTCGCGGGCGAGTCGCGGGCGACGACGACGACAACAACAACAACAACAACAACAACAATAATTTCAAGCCTGTTCGCTCTCATGTGCTCGCGTGCCACTCAACACCTATATCCCAAACCCTCGATACCCGCCCTCTTCGTTTTGGATCGTACCCTCATTAAAGGTATGTTTTCCTTGCGTGCTACGTGTATCCGTGCAGCCCCTAAGGCAGGGGAAGAGAGGACGGATGGAAGGAAAGGACAAGGGGCAGGCGGGGTGCTGAAGCGTGAGTCCTGCGTTAATCTAGCGGAAGTCTCGAGCGATAGCGCGACTTTCCCAAATAGAAAACAATGGAAATCCACATCGAGAACGTGATTCCTGAGTGGCGAGGGCGCGGCGTCTGAATACATTGCGAGGAAGTCCCACGCGAGAGCGCGACTTGGGAAGAAAGTGTGAAGAAATCCCGCGCGAGAGCGCGATTTGGGAATACATTGTGAGGGAGTATCAGGCGGGAGTCAAGCGGGAACAGCTTTTGGCGTAAACCGGGGCCCAACATCCCAGTTAGATGACGCCTCACTTTCTTGTTAGAAAAACTGGGTGCTAGCCCTGGGAGAAAAACTGGATTTTAAAAATACAATGTTTACTGGAGGGGGGGATCAACAATATTTTCACAAATCAAACTTCAACAACACCGGCAATAACAACAACAATAATGTCCAGACTGTTCGCTCGCGTGCCGCCCTCTTCGTCTGCGACCGTACCCCCTTAAAGATATATCTGTCTTACCTGCAACGTGTATTTCAAGCAGCCCCTAAGGCAAGGCGGATGGAAAAAAAAGGACAAGGGACAGGCGGGTTGCTGAACCGTGCGTCCTGCATGAATCTCGATGAAGTCTCTAGCGATAGCACGATTCCCCAAAACATCTAGAGGAAATCCACAGCGAGAGTGTGATTCCTAAGTGGCGAGGGCGCGGCGTCTGAATAGATTGCGAGGAAGTCCCACGCGAGAGCGCGATGCCTGTATGGTCTGTAAAGAAATCCCGCACGAGCGCGCGCGCGCAATATCAGGCGGGAGCCGCTGTTGGTGTTAAAACGGGGAACAACAACCCAATTTGGTGACGCCTCACTATCCCGCGTAAAGAAAGTTAGCCCTGGGAGAAGCGCTTGAATTGAAAATACACGATGGTTGCCGGACGGGGGACCAAAAACACTTTTAATGAGAGTTCAACCACAACAACAACAATAACAATGTAAGGACTGTTCGCTTTTATCTGCTCGCGTGCCATTCAACACCTGTACCCCGAACCCTCGATACCCTTCCTCTTCGTTTTCGATCGTGCCCTCACTAATCATATAGACTCCCTGCGTGCTACGTGTATTCCGTGCAGCCCCTAAGGCAGGGGAAGAGAGGACGGATGGAAGGCAAGGACAAGGGGCAGGCGGGTTGCTGCAGCGTGAGTCCTGCGTGAATCTAGAGGAAGTCTCGAGCGATAGCGCGCTTGCCCCCCGCGATTGCCCCCCCCAAAAAAAGTAATTCACAGCGAAAGCGTGATTCCTAAGTGGCGAGGGCGCGGCGTCTGAATACATTGCGACGAAGTCCCACGCGAGAGCGCGATGCCTGTATAGTTTGTAAAGAAATCCCGCACGAGCGATAGCGCGATTTCCCCACTGACAAAAAAACAAATGTAATCCACAGCGAGAGCGTGACTACTAAGTGGCGAGGGCGCGGCGTCTGAATACATTGCGAGGAAGTCCCACGCGAGAGCGCGACTTGGGAAGAAAGTGTGAAGAAATCCCGCGCGAGAGCGCGACTTGCGAATACATTGTGAGGAAATATCAGGCGGGAACAGCTTTTGGCGTAAACTGGGGCCCAACAGCTCAGTGTGGTGACGCCTCACTTTCCGTTTGCTGAAAACCAGGTGCTAGCCCGGAAAAATACTTGAAAATCCGTATGCAGTGGTTACCGGAAGGGATATACCATAATTAGCTCTAAGGAAGATACGTCGATCATCATGTCAAGACAGTTCACTCCTATCTGATCCTGAACCCTCAATACCCGCCCTTTTCGTCTTCGATCCTGCCCCCTTGGGGGTATGTAATCCTGACCTGCCACGTGCACTTAATGCAGCGCCCAAGACAGGGGAAGAGAGAACGGATGGAAGGGGGATAGAGACGGATAGAGCACGATAGAAACTATGCGAGGGGCTAGGAGCAGAAAACACGTGGTATAACCAGACGGGCAGATCGGGCGGGCAGACCCTAGCGGGCGGGTCGGGAAGGCGGACTCAGGCGGCCAGGTCGAGCAGGCGGGTTGCTGAAGCGTGAGTCCTGCATGGATCGCGAGGAGATCTTAAGCGATAGCGCGATTCCCAATTGAATCGAGAGCGTGATTCCTGAGTGTCGAAAGCGCGGCGTCTGAATAGATAGCAAAGAAGTCCCACGCGAGAGCGCGATTCCTGCATACATTGTGAGGAAGTCCCGCGCAAGAGCACTGCTTTATAATAGTACTAAGAAGAAGAAGAAGAAGAAGAAGAAGAAGAAGAAGAAGAATCAGAAAAATAATAAGAAAAGAAGTGGTGGGGAAACATCAGGCGGGAGTTGTGGCCAGGGCGCCAATGGCACAGTTTGAGCATGAAAACCTTCCTGGCGACAATATGCATGCAAGAATGAAAACCCAGCAACAACACAACAGCAACAGCAACAAACAACCAAGTTGAGACTGGTCGCTCCCATCTGCCCGCGTGCCATTGAAAACGTACATCTCCAATTCCGGATACCCGCCCTCTTCGTCTTCGATCGTGCCCCCTGCGGATGTATCTTCCTTATCTGCAACGTATATTTAGCGCAGCCCCTACAACAGGGAAGAGAGGGCGGATGGAAGGGAGAGGGAGAAGGATGGAGCACGAGAGAGATTAGCAGGAGAGGGGCTAGAAGCAGAAAACACGTGGTATAACCAGACGGGCAGATCGGGCGGGCAGACCCGAACGGGCCGGTCGGGAAGGCGGACTCAGGCGGCCAGGTCGAGCAAGCGGGTTGCCGAAGCGAGAGTCCTGCACGAATCGCGAGGAAGTCTCGAGCCATAGCGCGATTCCCAAATGAATCGAGAGCGTGATTCCCGAGTGTCGAGGGCGCAGCGTCTGAATAAATTGCAAGCAAGTCCCACGCGAGAGTGCGCTTTCTGTTAAAATTGTAGAGGATTCCCTCGCGAGAGCGCGATTTTGGAATACATCGCGAGGAAGTATCAAGTGGGATCCGTTGTTGGTGTAAACCAGGGGGCCAGGTGCACAATCTGAGCCTCAAGGCTTTTTCCCTATTTATATATATATATATAAATGCGAGGCCTGGGAGGAGCCCTTTAATTGAGAAACCATAAAATGGGCAACGGGGGGAGGATCAACCATAATAGGTTTTTAGGAGTGAGAGCTCAACGACGCAACAACAATCTTCACCGCGAAATTCTATTTCAGCCACGCGCCCAGCGACAATGAATGACCGTTCGGCCCCCTCACTCTGGTAATAAATGTATCGGGAGTCGCGGACGTTCCATTTCCATCCAAAGCGTGTCTGGATGAGCTGTTGACGATATCCGAGGCGACAAGGGTTGCAGACACGATTTACACATGGAACCGACCAAAGCCAGGTGCGACACCTGAAGAAGTACGGCGATCAGCTGCACGCGCCTCCAGTGAGACCTTCACCCCGAAAAAGTGCCCTCACAAATGCCTCTCCCAACAGAAAGCGCTTCAGAGCAGGTCTCGCACACTTGAGACATCTAACTATGCTGACCTTTGGGACACGGGCGCCTCTGTGGCGGCGAAGGAGTGGGCGCCAAGGCGCCAGTTCGTCCTGCTCTTCGCGTACTCCTGGCACGGCAGACAGCAGGGCTTCAGCACGAGGCCAGCGCACTTGGGCCCCCTGTTGAAGGTCTCCACGGCGCGGATCGACAGCAGGCCGCAGAGGTGGATGCCGAGAACGAACACCGGGCCTGAGAGGCACAGAGAGGCAGCTGAATGGCTCTGGAGGCTGCGCCGCACGCGGCCAGGAAACCGAGAGGAAACCGACGGCGCACGCAGACGTGTATTTCCCCCAGGGACCCCTCGATGCGTTCACTTCGAACGCGCCTGTTTGACGGCGATGTTGTTCCCCCCTCCCCTCCCCGAGATTCTGAACGCGCCAGCCAACCCAGCCGCCTCAAGTAAAACGACTGCATGTGAAATACCACACGAAGTTCGTATTCATAACCGACCATGTCACACCTTCATGAAGTGAGAAAGGGCTCCTTCCTAACTTAGCTTAGCAAGGACACTTTCCCCCATCACCCCCTGGCTAGTAAACCAGTCGTAGTACTCTACATTGGTGAGCGCATCATCGCCGCCATGAGTTACGGGAACAGCGTTCTCTTCCAAATCGTTTGCGATGTCAAGATCGCGCAAGCGGTCGATTCACAACGGGTCACCGAGATCTGCGTGCTCATTTCCTCTCGGAGCTTGGAGATGTCTCGTAGAGCTCGCCAGGAGGGGCCACGGGAGTGCAGCGGACGCGGGGCGCAGGAGAGCCTGAGAAGCAGGGCTGGGACCTACGGCGCCGAAGATCTACGCTCGGACTGCGCCAGCTAGCAGGGACGGGGCCGGGTCGTGAGCAGGGTGGCGAAGAGAAACCGGAGGGGGCACTGCTAGGGCAAGACCCAAACATCTGGGGAAGGATACAGGTGGCTTGGAGCTCTGATGCCATATTTTTCAAGACGAGTGCCCCGGGAGCTCTCGACCCCATCCGCCGGACAGGTCATTCGCCGTATGGCCATAGGCAGGGGGCTCTGGGGGGGCAGGGAGATGGCAGGTCAGGCGGAGGGGAAGGAGGGAGAGGGCATGGACGGAAGGAGGTGTGGGCAGAGGCGGAGGTAGAGGTGGAGAGGAGGAAGTGGATGTGGAGAGGGGGGGGAACATGACTTCAGCGCTGCTGCATTGAGTGTGGTTCTCGGCCACATGCCCACTCGAAGAGCCCCCAGCAGTCGAAAGTGATAGGAGGAAGAGGAGGAAGAGGAGGAGGCGGCACCGAGGTGAGAGCGAGTTTGGCCGATCGCGCGTTGAAGAATGGACGAGGAACAAATGCGCGCCGCACCCAAACGGGAGCTCTCTAAACAGACAGAACGTGCGCGGCGCCGAGGCGAGAGCGACATTTCGCCCTTTCGCCCAGGGATGTGCACCCCGCCCCATGCCTGCCACGCATTGTGCATCGTCGACGCCGAAGCGTCAACGTTGACAGCCAAAACGTCGACGTCGCCGTGAAATTTACAAAGAGCCCCCCGGTTGGATAAAAGGAGGAGTGCGAGGGGTGCGAGGGGTGCGAGGGGTAGGAGGAGGGAGGAGGGAGGAGGAGGAGGAGGAGGAGGAGGAGGAGGAAGAGGAGGAGGGGGAGGAGGAGGAGGAGGAGGAAGGAGGAGCAGGCGAAAGCGAGAGGGCCACCAGCAGGACAAGAGGGGACGCCGACCTGGAGCGGGCTCGAGGATCTTCTCGAGCATCTGCTTGTGCGTGGAGGGCAGCTTCAGGTCGGAGCGCCGCGTCGTGAGCGGGGCAGGCCAGGGCAGGCCGTAGACGTGGTCCCAGTTGAGCCGCGTGCGCTTCCTTCGGGGGGGCGCCCGCGAGGGGCGTCCGAGAGGGGGGAGGGGGGTCGCAACTCGTGGCCCGGGGCACGTGCGCGGCGCCAGGGGGGAGGGCGGAGGGCCGAACTGCAACGAGGAGAGGGGCCATGGCATCCGTGCACGCCCCGAGCCCTCACACGACGACCAGGCCAGGAGCTCACAGGGCAGCCAGAGCCCCAGGGCGCCACACCCGTGGGTGCGGGCACGCCCCGCCGTGGGCTCCGACGCACCTCGTGATCCCCGGCGCCCGAGGTGCTGCCTGACTTTCGGCCTCGCTGCTCGAGGACCCCCCCCCCCTCCCCCCCCCCGGTCTCCGCGAGGGCACGCTGGCACGAGGGCGCTGCGGCGCGGAGCGAACCAAGGGCGCAAAAAAGCCTGCCCGAGTGGGCCGGCGACAGGGGCTCCCCGAGGTGTGCCTCGGCAGCCCGTGGCCGAAGCCGCCGCGTGCAAGCGGCACGGCGCGCTCCGCAACACCATCACGATGACCGGGCCAGCAGGCCCGCATCCAGCCTCCACCGTCGGCGTTGGGCGTGGCTTGCCCCACTCGCCGAGCTTCCCTCGGGCACTTGCTGCACGGTTGTCAGCGTGCCGAGCAAGAGCCCAGGCAATCGGGCTGGGGCAAGAAAAGCCGCATGCGGGAGGGAAAAGCAGAGGAGCAAGAGGAAGGAGGGTCGAATTGGCCCGGACAGCTGGCTCGCATTTTCCAAGATGCGCGCGGACTTATCCAGGCCACGGGAACTCTGGACAGACTTCTCAGTCCACTCGCTGCATTCTTGTTCGGGCCTGCGGGGCGACCACCAGACGCCCGAATGTCGGGCCCACGCCAAGGAAAGCACGAACCTCATTCACGCCTCGGAGGCATGTCAAGGCCTCGGATTGAGCGCAGAGAAGACAGCTCCTGGATGTAGTCCCAGCAGTGCCCAACGGGGCCCCAGGATGGTCTGGGACAGTCTCAACACCAAAGGGGGAGAGTTGAGACCACCCAGGACCACCTCTGGAAGAGGACTATGTTCGCAACCTCAGGCCGTGCCGGCGATGCCTCATTTCAGCGAACCCCTCACACGTTTCGTGGCCCCATAGGGAGCTCCACCAAAGGCCCTAGTGGCAGAGTCCGCATGGCGGCGATGCCTCATTTCAGCGAACCCCTCACGCGCGTCGTGGCTCCGTAGGGAGCTCCACCGAAGGCTCCAGTGATAGGGTCCGCATAGCGGCGGTGCCTCATTTCGGCACACCCCTCTCACGCACGCGTGGCCCCAGGGAGCCCCAGCTCACGCCCAAATGTCAGGGTCCGCGCGGCCATTTCGGCGTACCCCCCACACGCTCCGTGGCCCCATAGGGAGCTTCAACCAAGGCCCAAATACCAGGATCCGCATGGCGGCGGTTCCTCATTTGGGCACACCTCTCACACGCTTCGCGGCCCCATAGGGAGCTCCACCAAAGGCTCCAGTGACAGGGTCCGCATGGCGGCGCTGCCTCATTTCGGCGAACCCTCTCACGCTGCGTGGCCCCAGGGGGAGCTCCAGCTAAGGCCCAATGCCAGTGTCCGCATGGCGTCGACGCCTCATTCTGGCACACCTCTCACACGCTTCGTGGCCCCATAGGTTAAAGCCCAAATGCCAGGGTCCGCATGGCGTCGGTACCTTATCCGTGCACATCCCTCCCACGCTCCGTGGCCCCAGATAGAGCTCCAGCTGAGGCCCAAATACCAGGATCCGCACGGCGGCGGTTCCTCATCTGGGCACACACACACACTTCACACTGTTCGTGGCCCCTGCGAGAGCTCCAGCCAAGGCCCAAATGCTAGGATCAGTCGGTGCTTCATTTTGGCACGCCCCTCACACGTTTCGTGGCCCCATGGGGAGCTCCAGCTAAGGTCCAACTGCCAGGATTCGCGTGGCGTCGGTGCTCCATTTTGCTGCACTACTCACACGTTTCGTGTCCCATGGGGAGCTCCAGCTAATGGCACAGTGGCAGGGTTCGCATGGCGTCGGTGCCTCATTCTGACAGAACTCTCACATGTTTCGTGGCCCCAAAGCCCAAATGCCAGGGTCTACATTGCGCCCGTGCCTCATTTCGGCACACCTTTCACTCGCGTCGTGGCCCCTGAAGGGGTTCCAGCCAAGGCCCAAATATCTCCGCATTGTGTCGCCACCCCATTTCGGCACACCACTCACTCGCTTCGTGGTCCCGTTGGGGGATCCAGCGAAGGCCCGAATGCCAGGATCCGCATGGCGCAGAAGGCGATACTCGCAACGACGGCACTCACAACTGCATTGGTTGGGTCCACGCCATAACGTATTGCTTTTCACTACCGTCTGTGGTGTTAGGTCCTCGGTGTCAGGAGGCATCGCCCCGCGCACTTCCTCCTCATCCATAATCATCCTCTTCTTCGCATGACTCTCGTTATAATGGGTTTTGCTCTTAGGATATTATTCTTAGAACTATGATGAGTCCCATTGGCATTAGTACTCGTAGTATAGGTGCGTTATGACTCTGCATCTTAACCGTATCCCCCTTAATAGTATTGTTAGTATCCGCATTCGTATTGCTAATAGTATTCGTATGCGTCGTGTTCCCCTCCTCGTCCTAGACATCCTCGTCCTACGTCTCTTCTTCGTCGTTCTCCTCCTCCTCCTCATCATCATCCGCCTCATCATCATCGTCCACGTCTCAATCTCATCCATCTTTGCCCTCCGCACTCACCACCATCTGCATCCGCATCATCATCATCATCATCATCATCATCAGCGGCAGCAGCATCATCAGCAGCATCAGCATCATCATCATCATCATCATCATCATCATCATCATCATCATCAACCTCAACAACATCATAATCATCATCATCATAAGCATCATCAGCATCGTCATCATCATCATCATCATCATCATCATCATCATCGTCATCATCATCATCATCATCATCATCATCATCCTCATCCTCATCATCCTCCTCATCATCATCATCATCATCATCATCGTAATCATAATCAATAACACCATCATCAGCCGCAGCAGCAAACCGTAATCCGCAGCATAAGCATCTGCATCCTCCACCTGTTCCTCCTCCTCATCATCCTACTCCCCATCATCAGCAGCATCAGCAGCATCATCATCTGCAGCAGCATCATCTGCAGCAGCAGCAGCAGCATCCGCATCATCATGATCATCATTATTATCATCATCATCATCATCATCATCATCATCATCATCATCATCATCACCATCACCATCCGCATCATCATCACCATCATCACTATCAGCAGGATCATCATCAGCATCATCGCAGCATAATCAACATTACCAGCATCATCAGGATCGTAATCATCACTATCAGCATCATCATCATCATCATCATCATCATCATCATCATCATCACCATCACCATCATCATCATCATCATCATCAGCAGCATCATCAGAATCATGATCAGCAGCATCATAAGCATCAGCGTCAAAAAGATAATCAGCATCACCAGCATCAGCATCATCATCATCATCATCAGCATCAGCAGCATCATCCCCTATCAACATCATATTACTGACCATCAGCAGCAGCAGCAGCAGCAGCATCAGCAGCAGCATCATCAACATCGACATCAGCAGTATCGGCATCATCAGCATCATCATTGTCACAGTCGTCATCATCATCGTCATCAGCATCGTCATCATCATCATATTCAACATCATCATCATCAACATCAGCATCACCATCAGCGTCATCAGCATAATCATCAGCATCAGCGTGGTCAGCATCATCATCATCATCATCATCATCATCATCATCATCATCATCATCGTCATCATCATCAGCATTAGCATCACCATCATCAGCATTATCATCATCATCATCATCATCATCATCATCATCATCATCATCATCATCATCATCATCATCATCATCATCATCATCATCATCATCAATAAGGCACACCTCTCACGAAGATCAGACGGCAAACCTCTCACGAGGATCACACAGCCCACCCCTCACGGGGATCGTGGCCCGTGGGGAGCTCCACAGAAGGCTCCAGTGGCTGGGTGTGCAGGGGGACTCCGCACCCATGTCGGCACACCCCTCACGAAAATCGTAGCCCCGTAGGGAGCTCCACAGAAGGCTCCAGAGGCAGGGGGTGCATGGCCCCCGCGATCGTCCCGCCTGCCCTGCGGCACTCACAACTGCACATGGCTGGGCCCTTCGCCAGGATACTTGCTTCACGGTCCTGGCGCCCGGTGAGAGCCCGAGAGCCCCCGGGGGGGCGAAGATGGAGAAGAACCAGCCGTCGTGACTCTTCTCGTAACGACAAAGTGTCTGAATCATCGCACTGGCTGTAGATGCGAAAAGGTTCGGCCCCCGCTTGCTCGAATGTTCCTCGGCGCGCGGACGTAAGCCTGCGGACTCCTCTGGAAGAACTGATCGCCGCCCCCACCGTCCTGGCCCCGCCCGGCCTCGACGATGCCTCCCAGCAACCTTCGCCCTCACCGTCGTCGCCCGTCCTTCCCTGCCTCCCTCCGCGCCTCCGCTTCTGCCTTCCGGCGCAGCCCCCCCTTTGCACTGAGTGGCCAACTTTAGGCCCTCCGAGCTTCCTGCGGCTCTCCTCGCCTCCGTCGGCGTCCCGGGGCGGCGCGCCCTTGAGCGGCCAGGCCTGGTCCACGAGCACGCACACGTGCACGCGCTCGGGGGGCAGAAGCTCCACCAGCAGCATGCCTCGGGGAAGGGGGGTGGTAAAGGGAGGAGGAGGAGGAGGAAAGGGAGGAGAAGGAGGAGGAGGAGGAGGAGGAAAGGGAGGAGGAGGAGAAGGAGGAGGAGGAGGGGGAGGAGGAGAAGGAGGAGGAGGAGGAGGGGGAGGAGGGGAATTCGCTGGAAGTCGCTGGTAACCACAGCGTGGTAAGGAGGAGCAAAGGAGGAGAGAGATAAGGAGAGGGAGGGGAGGGAAGAGAGAGAGAGATGAGAGGGAGGAGGACCAGAGGAGGAGCGACAGGACAAGGAGAAAGTGAAGGGGAACTGCTGCAAGAGCCCAGCTGTAGGATCACAAGAACTGGAGAAGTTGCAAGCGAGGGCCACCGCTTGCAGCAACGTGTCCTCTATTCCCGTTGCTATCATAAGTTCAAGAAGGTGTACGGGCACGAAACAATAGCGCGTGGATCTCAGACAATGCCCCTGTGCGACCCACGGGGTAAGACATATCGGGTGCACCATATGGGGCGCAATGAACTATGATCACATCGGTTCGTGACCACCTCCAATGCTCGTGCAAACATCCCACCCTCCCAACCGTTTTTTTATCAAGTCTGCCGACCCCTTGTGGGTCCTCAGGCGTGTGAGATTCCTCCCCCCACATCATGGCCCCCCCTGCGGACCCCAAACTGCGAATTCGACCCCCCCCCCCCCCCCCTGGCTGGGCCCGGTCCGTGACAGTGCGCGCCAGGGGGCGCCCCTTGACGCCGAGCCCCAAGACACCCCGAGAGGCCCCGATACTGCGCCCCACGAGGGTCCCCAGACGCAGCATTTTTTTGTTTTACGAGGAAGGGGACGACCGCGACGCACCACATGTACTCTCCACACCGCCTGCCAGGCCCATCACAAACAACTTGGGCTCACATATCAAGGCAAATGCATGTGTCACGGATTCGGTGCACGAGCAGTAGCACGAGCAGTAGCACGAGGGTCCCCAGACGCAACAATGATTCCATTCCTTTCGCAAAGCGTGCAGTTTTAAGAAGCTCGCCTTTTTGGCTTTCCGACGCTCCAAGGCGGCCCACGAGGGCCCGGAGGCCGCCTCGAGGCGGCCCAAGAGGCCTCCAAGAGGGCCCCCAGACGGCCCAACGGGGCTCCAAGACGGCCCACGAGGTGTCCACGACGGCCCAAGAGAGCCCCAAGACGGGCCCAAGAGAGGGCCTAGAGGGGGACCACGAACCGAAATCTCGAGCGTCCCGCCCCAAGAGGCCGCCAGGAATCCCCAAGAGGCTCCGAAGAGGCCTCAAGGGGCCCCCAGGAGGCCCCCCAAGAGGCCCCAGCAGGCCCCCCAAAGGCTCAAAAGAGGCCCTAAGAGGCACCACCAATCCGCCGCCAGGAGGCCTCGAACTTGCCTCCAGGCGGCCCCTGGGCGCCCAACCGCGAGATCCCGACCAACACCCATGAGCCTTCCATCGTCGTCGTCGTCGTCGCCGTCGTTGCTTTTTACCCCCATGTCCTACTCATCGTCCTCCTCGTCCTCCTCCTCCTCCTCCTCCTCCTCCTCCTCCCCATCCTCATCCTCCTTCTCATCTTCCAACTGTTCCTCCCCCTCCCCGTGTTCGGCGATGTGCCTCCTTGAAGCGTATAACTCCTCACCCGCAATGTAGGCGTCCGCAGGGGGCCCAAAACGGCTCCCAAAAGGCCTTGAATCTGCCTCCAGGAGGCTCCCGAGCGACCGACCACAAGATCCCGACCAACATTCATGACTCCCCAACGTCGTCGTCGTCGTCGTCGCCGTCGTCGCCTTCTTCGCCGCCATACCCTATTCCTCCTCCTCCTCCTCCTCCTCCTCCTCCTCCTCCTCCTCCTCCTCCTCCTCCTCCTCCTCCTCCTCCTCCTCCCCGTCCACACCCTCCTTCTCATCCTCCGACTCTTCCTCCCCTTCCCGTTTCGCCCGATGTGCCTCAAGTGGTACCACTGGAGGCGTGCACCTTCCATCCCGCATTCCAAGCACCAAGGGTCAACGCCACACGGAGCAGCCAACGAAACACCCCACGAAAAACCAAATGTAACATAACACTAAACACATCACGCAACACCACGCGAAACCTCCCACGAAACACCCACGAAACGAAACACTGCACGGGATACCAAACGAAACACCCCACGAAACTCCCCGCGAAACACCACACGAAACGCTCCACGGGATGCCCCACGAGAAAACCCACCAAACTTTCCGTGAAACACACCACCAGAGGCGCCCGAGAAGGTACAAAGACGGCCCAAAAAGCCACGAAGACAGTCCAAGAGAATTCTCAAACGGTTCCAAGAGGGAGCCTCGGCCGCAAGGCTTGAAGCTCTCGATCCCACATGCCCCCAGAGCACCCAAAGAACCTCCCAAGACGCCCCCATGGAGCCTCAAGACAGGCCCATGAAAACCCCAGGACAATCCCAAAAGGCCCCGAGTCGCCCAACACGGCCTCCAGGAGGACCCAGATGCCCCCAAGACACCCCTGAACCCCCCTTATCGCTTACATCTACACCACCATCACACTGGACGCCCCCACAAACAAAGCCATCGGAAACAATCTACACTCAAGGGGGGTCGACGGATGTGGCGTAAGCCTGCAGAATCTCAACTGGGCATCGACAACGACGATGCCGACAACGATGACGATGACGATGCTTATAACGATGGTAATGATGACAGTGATGGTGATGATGATGACGACGATGGTGATGGTGATGGTGATGGTGATGGTGATGGTGATGGTGATAGTGCCGGTGATGGCAATGGCGATCATGATTCTGATGATGAAATAATGATGATGATGATGATGATGATGACGACGATGATGATGATGATGATGATGATGATGATGATGATGATGACGATGACGATGATGATGATGATGATGATGATGATGATGGTGATGGTGATGGTGATGGTGATGGTGATGGTGATGGGGATGATGATGGTGATGATGATGATGATCATCATCATGCCGACGGGCGGACAAGGCCGACGACGACGACGACGATGGTGATGGTGATGAAGCTGATGGTGATGATAATGAGGGTGAAAATGATGACGCTGGTAATGATGATACCGACTGTGATGGTGGGTGTTACGAGGAAGCGCGCGCCCATAAATTTGACGAGAGCGGGGACATCGAAGATGACGCTGATGATGGGTGTGGCAATGAAGACGACGACTATGGTGATGGTGATGGTGACGATAATGCTGACGGCGGCGATGACACTGATGACGCTAGCGATACTGATAGATTGTACAGGTGGGGATGTTGAGGAGACACGTATTCGCAAAGAATGTAGATTTCCAGACTTGCTTCTGATGGTATCAAAATGGGTTGTCGCATGTGGCTGAAAACCTCCATGTTGAAAAGATTGGAAACCCAATGGTGTTAGAAGAACTTCGACGTGCACGCGCGGAGACACACGCGTGCGGCCCGCACGGTATTGTTTGACAGAGTTTGCCGACGCGCGATGGATACTGAACGTCTTCGATATGCCTTAGGTCCTTAGATCAACACATGTTCACCGCATATTGTTATTTGGCTGGGATGCCAGGACTAGGCTGGCATCCTGTTACATGATCTTGATGACGGACGATCGTGCAGAAATAAAAGGACACAAATGGGTAATGTTGAATCTGGCCTGGGCCGAGCGGTAGATTCTGAATCTTCGCGAGGGAAGAATTAACCGTGGGCGTCTGCGCGTGATCAGCTCCAACGCTCGAACAAACATCCCAACCACCTACCAACCCACCCGCAACCTGCTGGCTAAACTCAACCCGCGTTATGACGCGAAGGCCCTTGTCATGTAGCTGGTAAGTGTGGCGCTGAGCACAGAAAGCACGCGCTTGCTGTTGGAAAACATTGTGTCTGATAGATGTAAGTTTGAACACTTGACAAACCAATGTGTTCGGAAAGATTGCGACGTGTGCGCGCTCGTGCTGGCTGCGTGCCACTATGTGATCGGAGTTCTTGCAAAACGCATGTTTTCTGATCAGCGCATGTGCCCAGCATACTGTGTTTTGCTGCCAAGGATGACGGGGGGGCGATACTGACCTCCTGCATATGCTACGCCTTGAAATTGAAAAACGAACGACCGTGTAGAACACATACAACAAGCAATGAACGCCACTGTGAAAAAAGGTCAGCTGTTAAACGTGGCTTTGGTATGGGGTGGTGGCTATACTCCCAACCCTCCTGTGTTGAGCTCTCTCTCGCTCTCGTTTTGGTTGGAGAACTACGGTCGCCAGGTCTTCCCGCCTCCCGCCTCCCTTGTCATAGATTCCTTTCTGTATCCTGCCTGTTCCCCACTTGCCTGTTAGCCTGCCTCACCATCCCTGGGGGCTGCGAACTGCGAGCCAGTCGCCACTTTCCAGGGCTGCTGAAGTGTCCAGCGGAGTGGCGCCCCGCTGGGGACTCAGATTAGACCTCGCCATCCCAGGGGGCTGCGAACTGCTGGGAACTGCGAAAAGGTCACCAGATTCGAGGGTTGCTGGGTGGTCCAGCGGGGCGATGCCCCGCCAGGGAATCAACTTAGACCTCGCCATCCCTGGGGGGGCGGAGGGCATCGTTCGCGTCCTGCATTGGTGATGAATGGCTCATCAGTCAAGGCACCAGAGCGATATGGCGGCGGCTTCGCTGCTCAACGGCGAGCTACTTGAGAAAATCGCCACTCATCCCTCATCCCTCCTTGTAGGCTTCTTCCTCCTTCACCGTCTCCCCACTGCTGCCGCGTTGACTTTCAGGCCCCCATTCCGTGCTTCTCCTGTCCCTCCTTCCCACCCCCTTCCTCTCCGAGCCCGGGGCCTCGCTCATCATTCTTACATTGCTGTCCTGTGAACCGTGCAACGCGGGCGCACACCATGTAGTCTGCACAACAAAAACGGCTCTTGTTCTGTCACCATCCATAAACAATGTGGGCCACCTACTCTGGCCACTTAATGCAAGTCGGCTGGGGGGTACATCACAGAGTAATTTGCGATCCGCAAACAAGAATGCATGGGCCGCAATATATATGGCGCACTCGCATTCCTACGGGGTGGCGTGCAATTGATGTTAACCGTCTTGCAGTCGTCAACTCCAACACCGTGCAAACATCCCACCCTCCCACCCGCCGCAGCTAGCTGACAACACTAATACTGCTATGATCTCCACAGGCGCGCGGGCGCGTGGACCATAACAGCTCAGACCGAATGCATCCAGCAGGACGCGAAATAGATGAGAGGGTGAAGACAACGGCGGCGATGGCGCTGAAGATGGTGACGACGGTGATGAGGAATGAGATGATGACAATTAAGATTGCGATGCAGGTGATAGTGAGTGGTGAGGACGCTGACGGTACGATGATAGCAAAGGTGTTGATGAGGATGGTAGTCATGATGTTGATGACGCCGTTGCCGATGAGGATGCTAATGTTGACAACGGCGGTGGTGGTGATTGCGATGAAGATGGTGATGGTGATCGTGCCAGTGGGAACGATGGTGATCATGGCAACGATGCCGCTGGCGATGATGGTAGTGCGAATGATGAGAAAACGCGCGGGCCCACAGGTGTCATGCTTCGTACAGCACGATTGGGAACCACTGGGTAACCATATGTTGTCGGACACATCCATGCTGAAACGCGTAGGAGCCATATGGTGCCGAAAAGGGTTCCGACTTGCGCGCCCGCGCGAGGAGGCGCGCGCGTGTGGCCCGCACTGCTTTCATTGACAGAGTTGGCGGGCGCGCGATGGTGATTGAGTGCTTTCGGCATGCACGCGCGTCCCGCCCGCATGGTCTCATCTGACACCATGACAGAACATGCACGGCTGCCTTATGAGTTCAGCGACTGCGAGCGAAGGGATCTGGCAACATGACAGTTGAATGATGCTTGCAGGTGCTCGCGGCAACGCGCGCATGCGGCTCGCATGGTATGGATTGACTAAGATTGCTGCAAAACGTAGGTAGTATGCGAAGGTAAATGCACCACCTGGTTTTTTGAAGGTTCAAGAAGGGGAGAATCGATTCAGGAGCGGCTGGCATGGCATCATTTGCTGTTAGAGTGAACGACCGTGCACGAAAGGAAAACACAATACGCGGAGGCGAGGGGATACCCTCAGCCTCGGTGAGGGGGCAGACTATTGTTCGGAAAAGGAAGATACCAGGCACAACGTACACTCTGGGTTTCTTAATTAGGGCGCGGGGGTACCCCCCGGACGGGGGTCAACCTCGCCTCGTCGTCGCTCCGCGACGGGGGTCGGAGCGCCGTCGGCGCGCGGTGGCTGCCCGCAACGGGGGTCGATGTGGGGCTTTCGGCGGGGGTGACGCCCACCCGGCGCTTATTAATAAACTCGGAGTAGGGTACAACCGATGGAGTGGGAACAAATGGGCTGAGATCCTACCAAATAGGATCCTAGTTGGTGGGACCCAGATCGAGTGGGGTCACAGCGGGCGTAGGGAAGCCTCGGGCGGGAGCGATCCCGCAAGATGGACAGCATCGTTTTGGGGGTCCTGTTGGGACCCCGTGGGCGCGGAAGCGGGGCAAAACATGAGCCCCTGGTCGCAAGCGCTGTCTACGGAGTTGAGGAAGCCTCAGGCTTTTTGACTAACAATGCGCCGCTAACACCCAGGCTCCAAGGGCACAAAACCTGCCAGGGACTGGCCGCTAGGGTGAGAAAGTCTCAGGCGGAGAAGGAGGAGGAGAAGGAGGACGGAGAGAAGGGGAGGGAAGGGAAACCCCGAGGGAGGAGGAAGGAGAGGGGGCTGAGGACGAGGAGGGGGAGGAGAAAGGATGGCGGCGAAGACGACGTCGACAAAGAGGGAGGGGAGGGGAGGGCAGCAGCACAACCAAGTGCACCTCTCGGAAGAGGCAAAGGGCTGCACACCCCTCCTCGTCTCCTCTTGCTCCTCGACCTCCTACTCGTCCTAGTCCTTCTCATCCGTATCATGATTATCCTCCCTCTGCCCCCGCACCCCCCCCCACCTCGCTGTCGTCCTGTTTTTGTTGATCCCCCGCATACTCCCCCTCCTCACCATCATGAGACGCATCCAGATCGTCGTCGTCATCATCATCGTCAGCATAATATGCATCAGCACCATCAGCATCATCACCACCACCACCTCCGTCATCATAATCATCAGCATCATCATCTTTACCATCATCATCGTCATCATCATCAGCATCATTATCAGCAGCATCATCGTCATCATCACCATCAGCATCATCGTCATCAGCATCATCAGCATCATTATCATAACCATCATCTGCATCATCAGCATCGTCCTCCACATCATCATCACCGTCGTCCCCATCCTCATCCTAATCCTTCTCCTCATCATCATCAGTACCATCACCATCATCATCATCATCATCATCAGCATCATCATCATCTGTACCACCATCATTATCATCATCATCGTCATCATCATCATCATCATCATCATCATCACCGCAACCACCACCACGACCACCACCATCAGCATCATCATAATAATAGTCATCATCAGCATCAGCATCATCATCAGCATCATCATCATCGTCATCAGAGGCATCATCGTCACCATCATCATCATCATCATCAGCAGCAGCATCATCATCGTCGTCATCGTCGTCATCGTCGTCATAAGCATCGTCGTCATCAGCAGCAGCAGCCTCATCACCATCAGCAGCAACAGCAGCATAATCGGCAACATCAACGTCGAGACTATCAGCATCAACATCGCGGTCATCATAATCGTCATCATCAGCAGCAGCAGCATCAGCATCAGCATCCTCATCACCACCACCGCCAGCATCATCATATTTTATCATCACTGTCCTCGTCATCGTCCTCATCGTCGTCGACATCGTCATCTTCATCATCATTGTCAACATCATCATCATCAGCATCATCATCAACATCAACATCATAATCGCAGTCGTCATCGCCATCACCATCATCTACACCGTCACCATCATCACCATCATTTTGTTACTGTTCATCCTCGCTATCTCTTCTCGACGGGGATCTGGGTTGTGAACAGCGACGTGGGGGGGGGCTCTTCTTTCCCCGGGACGCCCAGGAAGCCCAGCCCCGAGCAGAGGTCCAGGATAGTGACCGGGCCGTCCTCCGGACTCAGCTCGGCCACCCTCTTCTGCACCTCGGCGCTCCTCCTCCTCCTCCTCCTTCTCCTCTCATCATCATCCTCATCCTCATCCCCTCCTCCTCCTCACGCTCCTCATCCTCCTTCTACTCCTCATGCTCCTCCTCCTCCTCCTCCTCCTCCTCCTCATCCTCCTACTCCTCATGCTCCTCCTCCTCCTCGTACTCCTCATCCTCCTCACCCGACGCCGAGGATTGTTTTGGGGGTCCAGGACCCAGCTTGCCTGTCCTTCGGCTTCATGCGTCGGAGGCGGGATATCTCGCTGTTCAGACTAAGTTTGCCCCCTCGATCGCGCGAGCTCCCCATCAAATTGTAATGACAGGGGGCCTTCGAGCTCACCCAGAGTGAGCACTCCCGGCCTGCAGCCTGCCTCGAGTGATGCACGGCCCCAGCAATGGCTCCTTCCATGCAGAATTTTCGCAAATCCCCGGGTTCCGAGTTCCAAGGTCTTCCGCCTCCTCCTCCTCCCGCCCGAACGAGGCTCCTTCTTCCTAATCACCCCCGAAGAGGGCCCGACACGCCGGCGCAAGCCAATCTTTTAGGCAGGCTCGGCAGATCTCCCCGAGAGGCCCGCCCACCTCAGCCAGGAGTGGACTAGCCGAGCCGTTGAGGCGCACGCCCCTGCGTGGGCTGCAGGCCAGCTCGGCGCTCTGCCCTGCCGTCTGGAGGGCGTAGCGAGGCAGGAGCTCATGGCATGGCAGCTCAGAGGGTGCCGAGAACAGGTCCTGCCCTGCCCCCTTACGTATGGTTTGGAACTTCTTGCTTAGCGTGTCGCCACGGCGGCCCAGGCGACACGCCATGCCCTGCAAGCGGACAGAGTGTCGCTCCACTCCGCGGGGCGGGAGGCTCGGAAAAGATCGGAACGTTGACGGTCTGGGGCTGGGACGTTGTCGCACCGAAGCGCGGTGGGCCAGAACCCGCGGCGCGAAAAACTAACTTCCCGACCGTGGCCCCTCCCCCCCCTTATCAGCAACTCATCCAAGTCGCACCACCAAAGGTGACGCTAGAGCCGCTAGGGCGGTCTGGGAGTTTCGCCTGAAACTTTCGCTGACGGCCGCTGCGATTAGCTCGAACGAACCAACATCGTGGTACGCACGACAAACAACAGGTCGACCGCCTCGGCGTCCTGGCCAGCCCTCTCCACCCCGGCTGGACAGGTCCACAAGGCCACAACCTGCGCGGACACCGCCGCGAACCGCCAACGACCACAACCACGAGGACTGCGC
>CAUYUJ010014299.1:377479-384979 GCA_963575745.1 Prorocentrum cordatum
GCTACGACGGCTGCGCCTCCGTCCGCCCAACATCCATCCACACCAGCCCAGCGTACCACGGCGACTTCAACTACCCGCCATGCATGGAGTACCGCAGCATCGCCCCCCCGAGCTTCAAGTGCGCCGTCGTGCTCGGGTATCATCGCCCGGGTCGACCGTTTCGCGTTTCCCGTGGATGACCGGCCCGATGCGCTCTGGGAGCTTGTCCACCTCCTCGCGACGATGGGCCACTTCCCTGTCGCGGTCATCAGGCGGTGGGCGCTACAGCGGCGCACCAGCACTCCATGGGCGAATGAATGGGTGCGTGAGACACGCGCGGCTTGGGCATGACCTTCTATCAACCGAAAGCGCGCGGCTTGGGCATGACCTTCTGTCAACCGAAGGCTTGGGCGAGGCAACTACTTGTTAAAAATCGCATCGCGCCCCCCCCTGTGGCCCTCCTCCGTCCACGCACTGGCCGGTGCGCCCCGCCGAGAGCTTTCCGGGGGCCGCCCCGCGGAGGTAGCCTCTTTACCTAACAGCGAAGACTGATAGGTTTCTAGTTGACTCAAAAGAGCTCACAGATCACTCCACAGGGGGGTCCGGGCAGGTGTTGGGGAGTTGCCGGGCGGCAGGGTGCCGGGCTCGTTTTTCACCAACAGTCACACACTTCGTGCTCTTCGACTTCCCAGAACTCCATTCCCAGGCCACATTCTCAATACCCGGATGCAACAGTCACACACTTCGTGCTCTTCGAGATCCCAGAACGCCATTCCCGGGCCACCTTTAGAATAACCGGATGCAACAGTCACACACTTCGTGCTCTTCGAGTTCCCAGAACTCCATTCCCGGGCCACATTTTGGATGCCCGGAGCCAACTGTAGGCCACTTCGTGCTCTTCGAGTTCCCAGAACTCCATTCCCGGGCCACATTTTGGATGCCCGGAGCCAACTGTAGGCCACTTCGTGCTCTTCGAGTTCCCAGAACTCCATTCCCGGGCCACATTTTGGATGCCCGGAGCCAACTGTAGGCCACTTCGTGCTCTTGGACTTCCCAGAACTCCATTCCTGGGTATGATTTTGAATGCCCGGAGCAAACTGTAGGCCACTTCGTGTTCTTCGAGTTCCCAGAATTCCATTCCCTGGCCACATTTTGAATGCTGAGGCAGGCTGATGCTGAGGCTGAGGCAGGCTGAGGCAGGCTGAGGCTGAGGCCGAAGCTGAAGGCAGACTCAGGCTGAGGCTGAGGCTGAGGCTGAGGCTGAGGCTGAGGCTGATGCAGGCTGAGGCTGAGGCAGGCTGAGGCTGAGGCTGAGGCAGGCTGAGGCTGAGGCTGAGGCTGAGGCTGAGGCTGAGGCTGAGGCTGAGGCGAGGCTGAAGGCAGATGAGGTGAGGCTGAAGCAGGCTGAGGCTGAGGCAGAGGCAGGCTGAGGCTGAGGCTGAGGCAGGCTGAGGCTGAGGCAGGCTGAGGCTGAGGCTGAGGCTGATGCAGGCTGAGGCTGAGGCAGGCTGAGGCTGAGGCCGAGGTTGAAGGCAGACTGAGGCTGAGGCTGAAGCAGGCTGAGGCTGAGGCTGAGGCAGGCTGAGGCTGAGGCTGAGGCAGGCTGATGCTGAGGCAGGCTGAGGCTGAGGCTGAGGCTGATGCAGGCTGAGGCTGAGGCAGCTGAGGCTGAAGCCGAGGCTGAAGGCAGACTGAGGCTGAGGCTGAAGCAGGCTGAGGCTGAGGCTGAGGCAGGCTGAGGCTGCGGCTGAGGCAGGCTGAGGCTGAGGCAGGCTGAGGCTGAGGCCGAGGCTGAGGCTGAGGCTGAGGCTGAAGCAGGCTGAGGCTGAGGCTGAGGCGAGAGGTGACTAGCCAGGCTGAGGCTGAGGCGAGGCTGAAGCAGGCTGAGGCTGAGGCTGAGAAGGCCCGAGGGCGAGGCTGAGGCAGACTGATGCTGAGGCTGAAGCAGGCTGAGGCTGAGGCTGAGGCAGGCTGAGGCTGAGGCTGAGGCAGGCTGAGGCTGAGGCTGAGGCTGATGCAGGCTGAGGCTGTGGCAGGCTGAGGCTGAGGCCGAGGCTGAAGGCAGACTGAGGCTGAGGCTGAAGCAGGCTGAGGCTGAGGCTGAGGCAGGCTGAGGCTGAGGCTGAGGCAGGCTGAGGCTGAGGCAGGCTGAGGCTGAGGCTGAGGCTGATGCAGGCTGAGGCTGAGGCAGGCTGAGGCTGAGGCCGAGGCTGAAGGCAGACTGAGGCTGAGGCTGAAGCAGGCTGAGGCTGAGGCTGAGGCAGGCTGAGGCTGAGGCTGAGGCAGGCTGATGCTGCAGGCTGAGGCTGAGCTGGGCTGAGGCCATGCAGGCTGAGGCTGAGGCCGAGGCGAGGCCCGAGGCTGAAGGCAGACTGATGCTGAGGCTGAGGCAGGCTGAGGCTGAGGCTGAGGCAGGCTGAGGCTGAGGCTGAGGCAGGCTGAGGCTGAGGCTGAGGCTGATGCAGGCTGAGGCTGAGGCAGGCCGAGGCTGAGGCCGAGGCTGAAGGCAGACTGAGGCTGAGGCTGAAGCAGGCTGAGGCTGAGGCTGAGGCAGGCTGAGGCTGAGGCTGAGGCTGAGGCTGAGGCTGGCTGAGGCTGCTGAGGCAGGCTGCTGAGGCAGGCTGAGGCTGAGGCTGAGGCTGAGGCAGGCTGGCAGGCTGAGGCTGAGGCCGCTGAGGCCGAGGCTGCAGGCAGACTGAGGCTGATGCAGGAGCAGGCTGAGGCAGGCTGAGGCAGGCTGAAGCTGAGGCTGAGGCTGATGCTGAGGCAGGCTACTGCGACTGCGACTGCATCGCGAATGCGACTACGACTGCGAGAACAGCAGAACTCTACAACTGGATTCTCATCTGAATCTTAAGGGGGATGCTTCCAGATATGCTCCTACACATCGCTGTTAGGTTGCTTTGCCGGGATAATTTCTGCCTGGCAATACATCTGTTGGCAGGAACCCAAAGAATTCTCCGTTGGATCTGCTCTTCTTTGCGCATGTCGGGTATAGCAGGCATGGGCGCATGCGCATTGTTACCTATGCGTGGGCTCTCTGTACCACCGCACCGCAACACCACCTCGGCACGAGCGCCAACCATGCATCGAGCACAAGGCGAAGGGTGGTTAGCAACTCGGCGCGGGCACGACATTGTCACGAAACCTCTCTTGGCCAACCTCGTTTCTGCACGTTCAGCTGAGGAGAGTGGCCGATGAAACAGGCCAGTCGGGCAACCATTGTCACGGGTAGCCTTGGTCCTTGCGCAAGTTGCCCGTTGGGTGCCTGCGCTGGCGGTGGAAGGTCTTCGGGGGCCAGGGCTGCGCCGGGGCCACTGCCCAGAACGTCGGCCACATTCGCAGGACCCTGCTCCTCCAACTCCGCCTCCGCCTCCGCCTCCTCCTCCTCCTCCTCCTCCTCCCTCCTCCCTCCTCCCTCCTCCCTCCTCCTCCCTCTCCCTCCTCACTCCTCCTCTCCTCCTCCTCCTCCTCTCCTCCTTCCTCCTCCTCTCCTCCTCTCTCTCTCCTCCTCCCTGCCCTCCTCACCCTCCTCTCCTCCTCCCTTCCTCCCTCCCTCCCTCCTCCCTCCCTCCTCCTCCTCCTCCTCCTGCCTCCTCCTCCTCCTCCTCCTCCTCCTCCTCCTCCTCCTCCTTCTGCGCATCGGCACTCAGGTCTCACAGGGGACCTTCCGCCGCCCCGTGCGCAGCGGCCCCCGTGCAAGCCATCCCGGGTCGAGGAGCACACCCTGCAGACCCTGCCCTCGGCCGCCGCCAGGGCCACCCCATCGAGAGTGGCTGGGGGTTGCCTGCGCCCGTTCGCCTCTCCCCAACTCATGTCCCACCCCATGGGATAACGAGCGCGCCGGGCGTCTGCAGCTTCGGATGCCGTTCGGGGTTCCCCTCTTTCGGGAGTCCCGGCTCAGCACCGTCATCGGGAGCCACTTCGAGAAGCACGCGCGACCCTCCCTCTCGTCCCCCCCCCCCCCTGTGAGGACCGTCTTGAGGCCTCACCCATGAGGACCGCCAATCGGCCTCACACCCCGCGCAGCTTCCATCATCGGGGTTGCGTGGGTTTCCCCCCGGTCACGACGGCGTGAATAGCCACAGAAGGGGGCCGAGGACTCCTCTAAGGACCCTCGGCCAACGAAGACGCCCTAGAGGAGGGCCCAACGTACCTCCACAGCTTTACAACGTTCTATTATGGTGTCAATTGCCACCCTCGCGGTTCCTCCCTCCCTTCGCCCTCCTCCCTCCTCCTCCATCAATTCTCCTTCCCTACCCCTCCCTCCCCCCCCTCGTATGACCCGATGGGGACCGCGACGTGAGGCTCTGGGGAGACGCACCGCTGAGCCGAGCGCAAAGGCCACCACGGGCACCGCCTCGCGCGACTCCTTCGGAGAAACGCGGAAGATCACGCTGCGGGATGGCAGGCTGGCGCGGGGACTTAATCGGGACCGACGGTCGGGGAGGCATGCTCCTGCACCTCCTCCTCATCATTCCCCTGCTCCTCCTCACAAACATCACCATCACAATCACCATCACCACCACCATCACCAGCACCATCATCATCATCATCATCATCATCATCATCATCATCATCATCATCATCATCACCATCATCATCAACAACATCAACAACATCGTCAACATCATCATCCGCATCACCGTCATCATCGGTAAGAGAGAAGCAGCATCCTCATCGCCATGTTCGTCGCCAATAGATGAATACCTCCTATAAACAAAGGTCTATGCTTTGTATATACATATACACACATGAACCTTACACCATAATCGACCCTGCGGGTTGCGATCGTTGGGGTGAGAAACGTCAATGACGGCGTGCACTCCCATTGCACTTGGAATCGCACTTCGATGTGTAGCCTAGATTGAACTTCTGCGAACTCTGGATGTCAGTTCGATGTTGGTGTCGAGGTGTATTTCGATCTGACTTCCAATGTGCATGACGATTGATGTTGGAGGTACATGTGTCGATGTGCATGTCGATTGCATCTCAACGTGCATCTCGATATGCGAATGAACGCGTTTCACGGGCGCTTGCCTTGGGAACACTCGGCGGCGCGTTTCAAACCGGGGGGTGGCCCCCCCCCCAACACTCGGCGCCGTCGATCAAAACCAGGGGGACTCCCCTCCCCCCCAAAATCCCCCCCCTCCCGACCCCCCCCCCACCCCCCCCACCCACACCTCGGCGCCGGCGCCGGCTCCAGCGCTGGCGGCCGCCAGCAGCGCCCACGGCGAGGACGCAGCGACGATGACCAGAGGCAGCTCAGGAGGCAGCTCAGGGGTGGGGGGGAGGGGGGGGGTTGGTTCAAACCCCCCCCCCTGGCGCCGGGGAAAGGAGTGGGGGGGGGGGTCAACCCCCTCCGTCACGGGAGAGGGGGGGGGTCGAACCCCCCCCCCCTCCATCCAGGGGGGGGGCGTCCGGCTCCCAACCCCCCCCCCTCCAAGCGAGCACAGAACGCGCTCATTCCGATATGCGTGTCGACTTGTCTTTGAATCTGAACGTCGAGGTACAATTCGATATGCATGCCAATGTCCGTGTCGGTGCGCATTGCGATGTACATGTCAAATTGGACTTCAATGTGCAGTTAGATGTGCATTCCAATGCTCACTTCGGGATTCAGCATTCCCCCGGTATTGCTTGCACTTAGGGGGCTCTGACCTGCGTTCCTACAAGAGTGGATGCGTCCGTCGAGTCGTCGCCGCGTCGCCGCCCGTTGCCGCCCGCTTGGGGGGTCCGTCGAGGTTTCGCCGCGTCGCCGCTCGCTGCCGCCTCGTTGCCGCCCACTTGGTGTGCCTGGCGAGGTCTCGCCGCGCCGCCGCCTGCCGCCGCCTCGTTGCCGCCGGCTTGGGGGGCGCGGGCCTTGGGGGAACCGTCGAGGTTTCGCCGCGTCGCCGCCCGCTGCCACCTCGTCGCCGCCTCGTTGCCGCCCACTTGGGCGGGGGGGTCCGTCGGGGTCTCGCCGCGTCGACGCCTCGTAGCCACCTCGTTGTCGCCTCGTTGCCGCCCACTTGGGGGGGGGTCCGTCGAGGTCTCGCCGCACCACATCCCGCTGCCGCCTCGTTGCCGCCCGCTTGGAGGTGTCCGTCGAGGTTCCACTGCGTCGCCACCCGTCGCCGCCTCCCGCGCTTTGGGGGTCCGTCGCCGTGGCACCACATAGCTTCCAACACATAGCTTCCACCACATAGCTGACACCACATAGCCTGCACCACGCAGATTGCATCACATAGCTTGCACATCCACAACGCAGCAAATGTCTGTTTGGAGCTCATGCTGGCTAACATATTATATTGCATGTCGTTTTCATTTGGGTCATTTGGGTCTCAATATCGTCGGTTGCCGTTTGACTCACGTGACGACCTGTACGTCTGAGCATATGTCGGTTGTCACTTTCCCCAATCAGAGCTTGCCTCTGTAGGGGTCTAAGCGGAATCATATGCTTTGGTGAGGTTCGTCGCCGATTTCGGTGGCCAGTCCGGGTGCCCAAGGATGCCCAGAGGTGCCTGGGGGTGCACCGGTGCCCGGGTGCCTAGCAGCCCTATAGCCCTATAGCCCTATAGCCCTATAGCCCTATAGCCCTATAGCCTTATAGCCTTATAGCCCTATAGCTCTATAGCCCTATAGCTCTATAGCCCTCTATCCCTATAGCCCTATAACCCTATAGCCCGAATAGCCCTATAGCCCTATAGCCCAATAGCCCTATAGCCATATAGCCTTATGGTCCTATAGTCTTATAGCCTTGTAGCCTTATAGCCTTACCGCCCTATAGCCTTATAGCCCTATAGCCCTAGGGACTATCGCCCTATAGCCCTATAGCCCTACAGCCCCAGAGCCTGATAGCCCTATAGCCCCATAGCCCTATAGCCCCATAGCCCTATAGCCCTAAATAAATTATGATTGGGGTTTGTTCTCCAGTACCACCGATTTGTTTGTCGATTTGCACTCCGATGTGCACGTCGATGTGCAATATGATGTGCATGTCGGTGTTTATATCACTTGCAGTTGACTTTGCATGTCGCACCCGTCGGGCAACCCGCGGGACAAGCCACGGGACAGCAAAACGGGACATCCCATGGGACAACCTACGGGACAACCCACGGGACAACCACCAGGCTCCCGCGACGCACACAGGGAAACTTGTTACCCGACTTGGCCCTAGCCTCGGCGGACACGTCGTCCTTCCCCGCCCAGCTTCGCCCCGCCCGCACGCACGACTCGAACCGAAACCGGGGCCGACCTCCCGGTCGGGGTCACCCTGGCCCCACCAGTTCCCAAACCGCCGATCGTCCTCCCCGCCCCGCCAGCACTCCCCGCAACCCGTGCTCAATCCTCATCACCACCACTGCTCCCCCCCACCACATGGCCGACTCTGGAAATCCCGAATCCAAAAAAAGTTGGCACCTCTCTCGGGAGAGCAGCCTGCACTTCTGCCAGCTCCCGCTGGCCTGGGGCCTCGTTTTGCCTCCGCCGCCCTCCGCCGAGGAAGAGATGTCGGCTCCTTCGGCCCTTTAAAGGCGAGGC
>CAUYUJ010014299.1:389979-417623 GCA_963575745.1 Prorocentrum cordatum
TCCTCCTCCTCCTCCTCGACCTCGACCTCCTCCTCCTCCTCCTCCTCCTCCTCCTCCTCCTCCTCCTCCTCCTCCTCCTCCTCCTCCTCCTCCTCGCTCGCGCGGCACGCAGTGACCTTCGCACGCGTTCTCGCGGGGGCCGCCTCCGGGGGGGGGGGGGGCGGGGAGGGAGGAGGAGGCTCCTTCCCCTCCTCCCGTCGCCATCTCCCCCCGGAGCACTCACGAAGTTGCGTTCGCATCCGCAGCAATCACGCGAGGTTCGCCCGCCCAAAAGCAATCCAATCCGCTCTGAAAAATCGAGTGTTGGTCGCCCTCCGATCGAGATCTGACTGCTCACGTTGTTTGGACGACTTGGGCATCGAAAGCTGACTGTTCGCGCTCTCTGGACGGTTGGGGTTGTCGAGGCGCCCCCGATTCAGCGACTGGGACAGGATCGTGGGACTTTGACCGCCCCCCAGTGTGTCACCACCCGCGTCCTCGCCGACAGGGCCGGTCGCAGCCTCGACGACGTCCAGGCCGATGCCCCGCAGGTGGCTCAGACGCATGCCTCGGAGACCCCCCTGGCACATTACCCCCCCTCCTCTCCCCCCCCCCATCCCTCACCGCTCCTGCTCTCCGTGCCCCTCCCTCCCCCTGACCCCATCCCCCCTCCCTTGCCCCCCTCAACAATTGAGCAGTCCGCCACCGTGCCTGCGGCGCGCGGAGGCGTGGAAGAATGCCAAGGGCTGCCTGGCAGGGAACACGTAGTATGCTGAGGGGCCCCCCCTCCGCTTGAAGCGCCCAGCCGGCTGCGCCACCCTACTCCCCGGGGGTCCCTGGGCGGCCATGGCGTCTCCCTGGGGCTCTCCAAGGCTTCCAGGACGGCCCAGGAGGCCCCAAAGACGGTCCAACAGGGCCCCGTGCCGCCGAACAATCGCTGGAAGACGCCGAAGATGGCATCCAGATGACCCAGGAGGCCTCCAAGACGCCCCGAGAGGCCTCACACGAGGGCCCCAAGAGGCAAAAATCCGCGGACCCTGTCGGCGTGTGGAAGAGGCTCTTTCATTCGTCGCTGTTTCAGTCGTCGTCTCTTCGTCGTCGTCATCGTCGTCGCCATCGCCATTCCAAGCTTTCTCCTGGCTCTCCTTCTCCAACGCGCCAGCCGTTGCCTCTCTTACCCTGGGCCGTTCTCTTCAAGCGTGCTAGGCCAAACGACCATAACGAATGTCGTAATTCATCTGAGAGGAAGCCCGTTCCCTTGATCCCTTCCCCGCCAGAGGGGGGGTCCCGGATGAGACCCGAGGGGGTGTCCCGGGGGAGGTCTCGGGTCAGAATGCCCCCCTCCGGGAGAGTTCCAAAACCCAGAACCACCCAAGACGAACCAAGACTGCCCCAAGAGGCCGCCAAGACGGTCTAAGAGGGCCCCGAATCGCAGAACTATGGGTCCAAGACGCCAAAGTAGACTCCAGACGGTCCAAACAGTTTCCAAGACGCCCTAAGAAGCCCCCAAGAGCACTCCCAAGAGGGCCCCAAGAGGCAAAAATGATTGGTCTCCCCAGGGTTTTTGATTGATGTTGGGATTATTGCCTGTTCGGATTCCCGACACTCCAAGACGGCCCACGAGGCCCCCAAGATCGCCCCAAGGTAGCCCAAGAGGCCTCCGAGAGGGCCCCATAGCAAACCACGAGGGCCCCATGACGGCCCAAGAGGCCTCCAAGACGGCCCAAGAGGCTCCCAAGACGGCGCCAAGAGAGCACCCTGACAGGGGGACCCGAACGGACATTTCGAGCCCTCGGCCTGAGAGGCCCTCAGGAACCGCCAAGAAGACCCCAAGACGCCCCCAAGAAACCGCCAAGATGCGCCCGGGAAGCCCCAAATGGCCCCCAGGAGCATCCCAACTGCCCCCCAAGAGGCCTTGAAATGATCCCCCAGAGGCACCCGAGAGCGCTCCGAAGAGACCCCAAGAAGCATCCCTGAGGACGCTGACCCACATCAGCACAGCATCGTCGTCGTCGTCGTTCAGGGTCGGCGGCACCGGCCGTGAGGCCTCTCCAATGATCCCACCAGTACTTTGGGGCGTAGGTGGTTTGGGGTGTTTTCTCTTCCACCCCCTTCTTTCCCTTCGGGGAGGGATTTACCACTTATCCTTATTTGTACCCCCTCTCCCAGGCGACTGGGAGCCAACCCGAGTCAATGAGGGCACCCCCCACCATCCCTTGTAACAAACCATACAAAACACACTATGCCTCCAAATTCAGAGCATACGCAGCGAACCCGATGCGGTTTCCCCCCACCATCCCTGCCAAAAAATTACACAATACCCTTGGCGGCGGCTGCGGCGGCTGCGGCGGCTGCGGCGGCGGCGGCGGCGGCGGCGGCGGCTGCGGCGGCGCCGGCGGCGGCGGCGGGGCGGGCGGCGGCGGGCAGCGGCGGACAGCGGCGGCGGCAGCGATTTGGCAGCGGGGGCGGCGGCGGCGGCGGCGGCGGCGGATGGGCCCCCGGTAAATGCACATCCAAAAACGACTGCTGAATATGCTGAGGCTCGGGCCAAATTCGGGTGCTACGGATGTGTTGGGAAGGCGGGTGGGAATGAGCGAAACGGCTTGCGGGCGGGGGGGAGTCTTGATCACTGGTCCCTATTATTATACACCCCCTCCCCCAGGCGATTGGGGGGCCAACCCGAGACCATGGCGGGCCCACCCCACCATCTCGTTTATATATATAAAATAAAATAAAATAAAATAAAATAAAATAATAATATATATATATATAAAAAAAAAAAAAAAAAAAAAAAAAAAAAAAAAAAAAAAAAAAAAAAAAAAAAAAAAAAAAAAAAAAAAAAAAAAAAAAAAAAAAAAAAAAAAAAAAAAAAAAAAAGAAAAAAAAAAAAAAAAAAAAAAAAAAAAAAAAAAAAAAAAAAAAAAAAAAAAAAAAAAAAAAAAAAAAAAAAAAAAAAAAAAAAAAAAACACACAGAGTACACTTGGCGGCGGCGGCGGCTGCGGCGGCTGCGGCGGCGGCGGCGGCGGCGGCTGCGGCGGCTGCGGCGGCGGCGACGGTGGCGGCGGCGGCGGCGAGCGGCGCGGTGTCGGCGTCGAGGGGACGGCGGCGGACACGGCGGGGCGGCGGCGGCAAGGGCGCGGCCGGCAGCGGCGGTGGCTGCGGCGGCGCGGCGGGGGAGGCGGCGACGGTCGGCGGCGGCGGCGCGGAATTCGCCCCCAGTCGCTTGCCCATTCCAAAGACGGCTGCTCATATGCTGAGGGCGCGGACCATGCTCGGATGCTTACTTAATGTGTGGGAGGGCGGGTTGGGATGGAGCAAAGGATTGCGGGGGCGGGGGGGAGTGCTGAATCACTGTTCCCTGTTAGTATACACCCCCTCCCCCCCGGCGCTGGGAGTGGGAGCCAACCTGAAACCTATGCGGACCCCCCCCACTTCCCGTGTTTTTAAAAAACATGACAAAACACACTCTGCCTCCAAATTCGGAGCATAACGCAGCGAACCCGATGCGGCCTCCCCCCACCATCCCTGCCAAAACACCATACCGGGAACACTTGGCGGCGGCGGCGGCGGCGGCTGCGGCGGACAGCGGCGGGGGCAGCGGCTGCGGCGGCTGCGGCGGTGGCTGCGGCGGCGGCGGCGGCAGCGGTGGCGGCAGCGGCTGCGGCGGCAGCGGCTTGCGGCGGCGGCGGTTCGGCAACGGGGGCGAAAGCGGCGGCGCGGCGGCGCGGGCGGCGGCGGGCGGCGCGGTGGCGGCGGTGGTGGCGGACAGCGGCAGCGGCGGCGGCGCGGCTGCGGCGGCGGCGGGCGGCGGCGGCGGCGGAGATGGCGGCAGCGGCGGCGGATGCGCCCCCAGTAGCTGCCCATCCAAAACGATTGCTGAATATGCTGCGGTTCGGGCCAGGCTCGGGTGCTACGTATGTGTTGGGAGGGCGGGTGGGAGTGAGCGAGACGGTTTGCGGGCGGGGCGGGGGTAACTTGACCCCTCCCCCTACCCCGTCCACTGGACCTGGACGGGGCGTTCCGCGGGTCGTCGGAACGTCCAAAACGGCCTCGGCGAGGAAGCCCAACTCATTAGTTTTACGCTGGCTGTGGCCCCATTTTGGCCTTTTGGGGGCAGCGCTAATTGAGGGACCCCCCTTCTTTAATCGATCTCCTCCGAGAAGGCCCCAAGAGCGCTCCTAAGGCTCCTAAGGGTGCCCCAAAAGGGCCCCAAGAGAATGCCAGGAGGCCCCGAAAGGCCCCCAAGAGGCCCCCAGGAAGCCCCCAAGAGGTTCCCAAGAGACCCCAAGAGGCCCCAAGAGGCCCCCCACAGGCACCAAAGACGCTCCAAGAGGCCTTGGCGAGAATGCCAAAATCATTATGCTACCTATACGACCACCCTTCGGGTGATAAGGAGGTTGTGGGGGGGGAGAGGGGGGAACCAACATCTGACTCAATCGATCTCACGATCGATCCCACTCAACGGGAAACCACGGCACACCATGGGACACCACGGGACACGTATCGCTCGCACTATCGATCTCACTTAGCGGGACACCACGGGACACCACGGGACACCACGGGACACCGCGGGACACCTTCCGATATCACTATCGGTCTCACCATCGATCTCACTATCGATCTCACTCAAAGGGACACCCTAGGACACCACGGGACACCACGGGACACATCGGGGCACCACATCGATCTCACTATCGATCTCACGATCGATCACACTATCGATCTCACTCAACGGGACACCGCGAGACACCACGGGACACCACGGGACACCACATCGATCTTACGATCGATCTCACGATCGATCTCACATTTGGGAACACCACGGGGCACCTCGGGACACCTCGGGACACCACATCAATCTCACTATCGCTTTCACGATCGATCTCACGATCGATATCACTCAACGGGACACCACGGGACACCTGTCGATCTCACTGTCGATCTCACTATCGATCTCACTCAACGGGACACCACGGGACACCACGGGACCCCTCGGGGCACCACATTGATCTCAGTATCGATCTCAGTATCGATCTCAATATCGATCTCACGATCGATCTCACTATCGACCTCACTCAACGGGACACAACGGGACACCACGGGACACCTGTCGACCTCACTACCGATCTCACTATCGATCTCACTTTTTGGGACACCACGGGACACCACGGGACATCTCGGGGCACCACATCGATCTCAGTATCGATCTCACTATCGATCTCACTATCGATCTGACTATCGATCTCACTATCGACCTCACTATCAATCTCACCATCGATCTCACTCAACGGGAAAGAATCATTTGTCTTGACATCGCCCTAGCATTGGCGGCGGACACCACGGGACACCACGGGACACCGCGGGACACCGAGGGCCACCGCCAGACGGACCGACGGGGGATAATCATTTGTCTTGACTTCGCCCTAGCAACGGCGGACACCACGGGACACCACGGGACACCGCGGGACACCGAGGGCCACCGCCGGACGGACGGACGGAGGATTATCATTTGTTTTAACTTCGCCCTAGCAACGGCGGGTTCATTCCTCTCGCGCGCCCACGCAGCTTCGCCTCGCCCGCACGCACGACACGAACGAAGCGAAACGATTTCCCGGTTGGGGGTCTCCGTTCCACTGCGATCTCTCCCCCCCCAACCTCCGACGAAGCTTTTGGCCACATTTTGGCCTCCTGGGGGGGGGGAACTGCTTAAGATGACTCCGAGAGCGCCTGGGAGAGCCCAAGATGACCTCGAATATGGCTCAAGATATCCCAAGATGCCTCAAGATGGCTCCCACGCTGCTCCAAGAGGCCCCAAGACCGCTCCAAGACGGCTCCAAGTGACCAAAGAGCTCCCCCAGGAGGCCCCGAAGAGGCCAGAATCCTTCCAAAACTCAAGGGACATCACAATGCTTTTGGCTTTCTCGCCTCTTCGCTTCCGATGGCTATCCGAGGCCTCAAGATGGCTGCAAGATGGCCCAAGAGGGCTCCAAGAGCGCACCCAAGGCTCCCAAAAGCGCTTCAAGAGGGCCCCAAGAGGCGCCCAAGAGGCCCCAGGAGGCCCCAACAGGCGCCCAAGAGGCCTGCAAGAGGCTCCCAAGAGACCCCCAAGAGGCCCCAAGAAGCATTCCGACGCACCCAAGGCGCTTTAAGAGACGTCTGGGACCGCCAAGAGGCCCCCAAGGCGCTCCAAGAGGCCTCCACTGGGGGACCCTTCCTCTGTGTGCTGCCCACTTCCCTAACCGAGGTAATTCCTCTGGGCATCGTTTCTGGATAGGCCGGTGGGGTTACTTTTTTTGATCAGCGGCTCCAAGGACGATTCCAGAGAGCGGAAGTATCGAGCATGGGGTGACACGCCTGATAATTACCAGCGGGCCAAAAGCCAGCGCTGAAGTGCAAGCAAGAGCATGCGTAAACACGCCAGATAATTAAGAGAGGCACATTAGCCGGTGCGGGACAACGGCAGCGGAGAGACGCACAGTGGCGCCAGCTCCCGAGGCGCAGGCCAGCGAAGACCAGGGGGAACCCGGAGGGGGAAGCAGAGGCGGAGAGCGCAGCGACGG
This sequence comes from Prorocentrum cordatum, assembly GCA_963575745.1. Classification (NCBI taxonomy): domain Eukaryota; class Dinophyceae; order Prorocentrales; family Prorocentraceae; genus Prorocentrum; species Prorocentrum cordatum. The sequence goes on from CAUYUJ010014299.1 coordinate 396,520, forward strand.
CGAAGCGAGCCGGGAAGGACCAAGCGTCTAGAATTGATTTGCCTTAGGTGCTTGAAAGATTTTAGCGTTCTCGCCTTTTCGGCTTTCCGCAGCTCCAAGACGGCCCAAGAGGCACCCAAGACCACTCCGAAAAGGCCCAAGAGGCCTCCAGATGGCCCCAAAAGTGCCTAAGAGAACCCAAAGACGGCCCAAGAGGCGCCCCAAGACGGCCCCAAAAGAGGCCCAAGAGAACACGAACCGAAAATCCGAGCCTTCCGCCCGAAGAGGCCCCCAGGAGGCCCCAAGAAGCGCCCAAAAGAGGCCCCAGAAGGCCCCCAACCGGCCCCCAAGAGGCATCCAAACAGCCCCCCGAGAGTCCCTCCACGAGACCCCAACGAACACCCAATAGGCTTCATAACCCAACAATCCAGGCACGGTGGCAGAACTTGCCGTACGCAGTTGGATGTGACTGCTGCTCTCCCTCCTCCCCTGAAGGCTGCCCCCCCCGCGCGCTGAGACTTATTCACACGTGATGTAAATTGGTTTGCAATCCGATTTTTTCCAGATTTTCAAAATAAAGCTCCCGCTGCAGCGTGGGCCTCATTTTCGGATCGGCGCTCTGTTCCCGTTGTTCATAATGGCGTTCTCGCCCCAGCGCGGTCCACTTTTTCTGGTTCTGAGTCTAGCTTCATTGTTGTTCCCCCTCATTTCCTATTCTCCGCCTTCCCCTGGTCCTCCTGTTCCTCCCGCTCGTTCCACTCCAGTTATTGTTTTTGCTGCTCGTCTCGCCCCAGCGAGGGCAACACTTCTGACCCCAAGTTTTCCTCCATCGCTGTCGCCTACCTCATTTCCCCTGCTCCAGCTTCTCCTGGTCCTCCTTTTCGTCCCGACCCTTCCGCTTTAGTTCCTCCTCCTCCTCCACCTCATCCTCCTCCTTCTCCTTCTCCTCCTCCTGTGCACGCATTCGCCCTTTCTTCCGCTTGCGCATACCACAAAGTGGTTTTTGTTGCGGGAGTCGCAGGTCGGCTGTGACACGCGTCCGCGAATAATAAAAAAAGTGCCATGGGAAGGGATGGGAGGGAGGGATAGGATGTCAGATGGGGCGCGAGCACACCTGGTTTGCCAATCACCCTCTTACTCACCCTCCATCCTCCCCCCATCAAACCCCCTTCCTCCCCGGGGGGCGGAAGAGCGGGGGAGCGCATGGGGAGATTGTACTGGATTGGATTGGCTGGTGTACCGAGGTTCTCTCACGCGTGGCTTCGCCGCGACGCGATGATCTCAACGCTCATGCGTCCCCCGCGGCCCAGCGCAAAACGGTCTCGGCGAGCGCTTGAGCCCCAAAACGGCTGAGGCTCTGACGGGGAGACGGCGAGACAAGGGAAGGCAGGCCCTGACAGCGGGCGCCGTGAGGAATCACGACGGGCGATTCTGCCCGAGTTGCAGACCCGGCGATAAAAAATGCAGCAGGAAAAGTACAGTGCGAGACTGGAAACCGGGTGCGACGGAGACGGGATGAAGGGGTTGGCAGGGGCGTGCTCGCGAGGGCAGAACCGAGGCCTGGACTTTGGACTTGGAGCAAGCGCGTTCCGAAAGCCTCCTCCCTCGCCTTTTCGCCATTCCTCCTCCCGCTGCCCACTTTTCCATGCTCCCTCCTCCTCCTCCTCCTCCTCCTCCTCCGCCTCCTCCTCCTCCTCCTCCTACTCCTCCTCATCCTCCTCCTCCTCGTCCTCCTCATCGTCCTCATCATCATCATCAGCATCATTATGCCTGCTTCCTCACCCCCCATCCTCAAAGGCACGCCTCCTCCTTGCCCCTTCTCCATCATCCATGTTCGTCCCGCCTCCCTGATCCCCCATCCTCAGAGGCACGCATCCTCATGGACCCTTCTCCATTATCCCTCCTCCCCCTCTTCCTTTTTCCTTGACGCGGCGCCAGCACGTCGAACTGCTGGGCGTTCGCTGGCACGCAGGCGAACACAAAAATTAACGGGTTTATAAGGGATCCGTGGCACTGCTGGCGACTCAGCCCGGGCCGAGGGGTCGCCCACGAGGGTGCGTAGGGTAGGCCTACGGGTAGGCCTAGAGGTAGGCCATAAGGGTTGGCCTAGGGGTAGGCCTAGGGGTAGGCCGTACGGGTGTACCCTAGGGGTGGGCCCTAGGGGAAGGCCTAAGGGCAGGCCTAGTGTAGGCCTAGCGGTAGGCCCTAGGGGTTGGCCTAGGGTAGGCCTACGGGTAGGCCCTGGGGGTAGTCCCTAGGGGTTGGCCCTAGGGGTAGGCCTAGGGGTAGGCCCTAAGGGCAGGCCCTAGGGGTAGGCCTAGGGTAGGCCTAGGGATAAGCCTAGGGTAGATAGACATAGGGGCCGCCTATGGGTAGGCCCTGGGGGTAGGCCCACGGTAGGCATATAGGTAGGCCCTAGGGGTAGACCCAGGGTAGGCCGAGGGGTAGGCCCTAGGGGTAGACCTAGGGTAGGCCTAGGGGTCGGCCCTAGGGGTAGGCCTACGGCAGGCCTACGGGTAGGCCCCAGGGCCCTAGGGGTAGACCTGGGGTAGGACGAGGGGTAGGCCCTAGGGGTAGGCCTAGGGTAGACCTTCCCTGGGTGTTATGTAAGGGAACCGTTGTGCCCCCCAAAGGCCGCCAGCCGTCCAGGACCGAGGCCCTGCTTCCTCCAGAGCAGACCCGACATCTCGGCCTCCTCTCTCCTCCTCCTCCTCCTCCTCCTCCTCCTCCTCCTCCTCCTCCTCCTCCTCCTCCTCCTCCTCCTCCTCCTCCTCCTCCTCCTCCTCCTCGTCCGCCTCCTCCTCCTCCAACTCCTCATCCCCAGCCTCCTGCTCCTCCTCCTCCTCCTCCTCCTCCTCCTCAGCGGGCCAGGTCTCCGAAGGCCATGGCGCCGTTTGTGGACGTACGCTGTCCTTTCATCTGATCGCTCCTGATCGCTCCTCCTCCTCCTCCTCCTCCTCCTCCTCCTCCTCCGCCTCCTCCTGGGAAAACTGGAGCAGTTGGCACAACATGTCCCACGATGCAAAACTCAACGCTACAGCACAAAAACAAAACAAAACAAAACAAACAAACGAAAGAGGCAGGGCAAGGACGGGCCTCCTTGCCCTCAGTTTGGTGGAGGGGTCTCTGCCTGCCTGGAGAAGTTTGAGCGACTTCAACGCTCCCTCATTGCCCGCCGTCACTGGAGGACAGGACTTCTTCAGGCTGACTGCATGGTGCGAGCCGTACGCTGCACATCGAGAGCACAAGACAACTTGCCCTGATATCCACAAGGTGTGGCACCCTGTTGACTCCCTGCCGCGATGGCAGATTCTGCCCGCACTTTTCGTACCCAAAGCCGTCGTCAGCCGCAATTTCCTCCTCCTCCAACTCCTTGTCCCTCCGAGATCGACCGACCCCCAGACCTCTCCTGAGGTACGTCATGGCTGGAATGTGGAAGCGGATCCAGCCATGGCCACAGTGGCGTACCAGGATGCCCCATGATTCGAAGCGGAGATCTGCCATTTGTGCACGTATAATCCAGCGCTTGCGTTCTGAGTACCTTGGCAACAGTAAACTCAGGTGTGAGCGAGCACGTGCGGCTGAGCATCAGTGAGTCTATGCGGGACTGCGTCTGAGTGTAACTGGCTGGGTATGAGTGGCTCTGAGTATGAGCGAGTCTCAGTTGGATCAGTTGGTGAATGAACGCATTGCTTATGTCGACGTTGGGAGTGGACGTCATCGTTTTCGAATTGTTGCTGCATATTTTCCTCACGGTGGTTACGCAGATAAGCATATCCAACAAGTCTACGACGTCCTGAAATGCATCAGCCAGGAAGCATATTCAGAAAAACGCATGATGATCATTGGGGCCGACTGCAATGCGAAAGTGGGCCAACAAACCGAAGAAGACGCCAAACGCGTGGTGGGACAATTTGCTTATGGCGACACAAATGCCCGGGACCTTTGGTTGAAACAATGGGCGGCCTCCACGCGACTAAGAATCCTGAACACGTTCTTCTACAAGCATGACCGCCAGCTCTGCACCTACATCTCTCCACAAAAGGTTCAGAAGCAACTCGATTATTTCTTGGCTAGCAAACTTGTTTGGGCAGCTGTCCGAGATTGTGAAGCCGTTCCTGATCTTGATCTTGGTTCAGACCATCGCGCACTTCGTCTCCAACTATCTTTCCCTCCGGTCCCAGAGAGGGGCGAGACTACGACGAAACCAGCCCCGAAGTCCAAGAAGAACCTTCCACAATGGCCACCATATAGTATCGACAGCTATGCGAACACACTCACAGATCGCTTGGAGCACGTGCTCGCGTTCACTCGCCTTCAAACGACTTGCGAAATTATTGAAGAACAGCTCAGAGATGCAATTCAACATGTGTCCAGAGAAGGGGAGACCAGACCGGACGCCAAAGCAGAACTACATCTGAATGCGTGCGTGCGTTGATGCAGAGACGTCGTGACACGCCTATGACAGACTTTTCCACCCGGCGGCATTTAAGCAAGCAGATCAAGAAGGAGACCCGTGCTATCAAGAGAGCTTGCAGACGAGCGGCAATCAACGACATTCTCCAGAAGTTCCAGGGTCTCAAGAGCATCTCCGGCATGAAGTCGAACAAGCACAAAGAATTCATCACGCAAATGGCATCCCAAGATGGGAATGTATTTCGTGACCGGCAGAGCATTGCAAACGTTTTCGCTGACTTTTACCAGCCCCTTTACCAAGATATTCATAAGACCGACAACACATACCAACACGATACCATCACAGCCTCAAGCATGCTGGCCTTTACGGAAGATGAGTTGGATCATGTTTTACGCGGGCTTAAGAACCAAAAGGCAGCAGACCAAAAGGGGATAGTGGCAGAGATGTTGAAAAATGGCGGTGGTCTACTTCGACGGTGTTTGCTCGACATGTACAACAACGTCGTCACGCCAGACGCGCCCACGCCGGCAAGTTGGCAACATACTGTTATCACAGTGTTTTTTTGTTAAGTGGTGACCCCCAATTGCCGAACAACTACCGCCCTATAGCAAGCATAGCAGTATTATACAAAGTCTTTTCCCGATTGTTGTACAATAGGTTATGTCCCATACTTGACAATCAACAGTGTGAAGACCAAGCTGGTTTCCGACCGCGGCGCAGTACGACAGATCACCTGTTCACCACCACATTGCTTCAAGAAGCTGCAGAGGAATGGCAAATACCATTGTATTTGGCGGCAGTCGATTTCAAGAAGGCGTTCGACAGTGTCACGCACGCGAGTATTTGGAGTGCAGTACAGAACCAAGGTGTTCCACCATGCTACATGGACGTCCTCGCCAAGTTGTACCAGACGCAATCGGGGGCCGTGAAAACAGACAGAACCAGTAAGACGTTCAGCATCCAACGCGGCGTCAAACAAGGCGACCCGCTTAGTTCTTTATTATTCAACGCTGTGTCATAATCAATATTACGCAAGGCAAAATCAAAATGGCGGGCATCATCAATAGGTGTTCCAGTCAGCCTCGTCGGCGAGAGGCTAACCAATCTACGCTCTGCCGATGATATCCTCTTGACAGCGACGTCTTTTTCGCATATCAAGACCATGATTCTCGACTTGCGCACAGTGGCCGCAGAAGTGGGACTACACCTACACCCAGACAAAACCAAATCTTATGTAATGGATATCCTATTTCACGGCGGCGAAAGGTTGAACATTCTGCAACAGTCGGCGACATGACGATCGAAGTGTTACCAGGGTATAAGTCCACCAAGTACCTCGGCAGGAAATTGCAGCTCAGCGACACCAACATGTCCGAGGTGGAGAACCGGATCAAGACTGGATGGCAGAAGTTCCACGTACTCAAACAAGAGCTCACTTCTAGACACTATTCGTTGGCAAGCCGCTTGAAGCTCTTCCACGCCTGTGTTACCCCTACAGTTCTCTACGGATGCGAAGCCTGGGTCCCCACGGTGGATGTCGTGGGGCGGCTTCGGCGCACTCAAAGGCAGATGCTGCGCATGATAGTTCTAGTACCACGACGACGCCTAGAACACACATTGCGTGCCGTGCCAGCGACGGGTCCGGTACATGAAGATTTTGCACATGCTTCCGGTACCCCTCTTCCTTCATCACCACGGTCGTCAGGAAGCGACGTAACATCCACTCCCCCTTCCCCGCCCGACCATGTTGCCGATGACACTGTCGATGCAGATATCGAATTGGAACCATGGGTCGATTGGATACGTCGATCCACGCATTACGCAGAACATCAACTTTCAAAACTGGGCGCCGCGGATTGGGTTACAGAAGTCCAGCGACGACGCTGGAGATGGGTATCCCGCATTGCTGGTCTTTCTGGGACAGAATGGGCCAAGATTGTCTTGCTATGGCATCCAGACCAAGTGCTTCCTCACCACGCACATCGACCACAAGGGCGGCAGAAGAAAAGATGGGTAGACGATATTTTGGCACATTTCAAAACGCACGTTCGTGAACACACATCAACTCTGGACGACATACTGGAAGTAGCCCGTACGCCCACCTGGGCAAAATATGAAACATCGTTCTGTGAGTGAGGGCTGCTGCACATGATGATTGTTGTTTTTGTTCGCCCTCCCCGCCTCTGCTCCTCCTCCCCCTCCTCTACCCAGCTGCCATGCTGACCGGCGCAACGTCACTGCTAGGCGTCGCTTTTCGTCATTTTCCATGTTTCACATGTGGCTGGCGCTCCGGTGCCAACTTGTCGGGCCCTCGCGGCTCACCCTGGCAAGACCGAGTCCGAGTCCGAGTCCTGAGTCTGCACAAACCTGGATAAGTGAGCTTGAGTCTGAGTGAATGGGTACGAGTGGCTGGGATGGAGCGTCCAAGTATGATTGGGTCTGCGTAAGACATATGACTGAGGGGGGCGTCTGCGTATGACCGTCTGAAGTTGAAGGGTTCTGGGTCCGAGTGAGCCTGATACGAGCGATTCTGGGTATGAGTGAGCCGGCTGTGGATGTGAACGAATCGAGGTACAAGTCAACCCTGGTATGAACGGAGCGATCCTGCGATCTGGGCGCCTGGAAGGTCCCGACAATCTGGGCGGGAAGGTGCCGGTATCATATCCCTTGCAGCTTCCCCCTTGGGAGGGCACAATGCCATGCCTGCTACGTCGCGGTGGTCATGGGGCTTTACAAAAAAAAACTCCGAACAGGAAACGGCCGTTCTACCTGAGAGGTTCCGACCATCTGGGCGCCAACAGGCCCGCCACGTCGGCCTCATCGCAATGAACAGAGGGCTGCGGACAAACAGAAAAACGCGTCTGCCTCCAAGCACTGGTGCCGTTCTACTTGAGAGGCCCCAGCAATCTTGCGCGAAAGGGCCAGTGTAATACCCCATGGCGCCCCCCCTTCGGGGGGGGGATGTCATGCCCGCTATGTCGCGATGATAGCAGGGCTATGCGAAGAGCACGTTTGCCTCCAACACTGCCAAGTCTACCTGAGAAACGCCGCAAATCTGGACGCGAACACGCCCGTGTAATACCATCTAGCGCCTCCCCCATTGAGAGGCCCAAGTGCAGCTCCTGCTGCATTCTATACAGGGGTCTCAATATGATTTCGCCCGAGCTGAGTCTGAGTCTGAGTGAGTCTGAGCATGAGGGAGTCCGAGTATGAGTGGAACTCCGGGAGTAGTCAAAGTACAAGTGGGTCGCAACGCGAGTGAGTCTGGACATGGGTGAGTCTCAGTGTGAGTGGTCCGAGTATGAGCGAATCTGAGTATGAGTCGGTCAAATTCTGAGTGAACCTCGATATGACCGAGTCCCAGTGTGAGTGAGCAAGGATATGATTCAGCCTGCGTATGGATGGGTCTATGCAGACTTTAGGTGATGCAGGAGGGCTGCGGCGGGAAGGAGGAGGAGGGGGAGCAGGAGGGGGATAAGGAAGGAGGCTGGAGTTGGAGGCATCACACAAATGACAAGAGTCCCATACTTCGGATATCGGGGAAATGCACAACAAAAACGCACCTCGCCTCCTGCCCCTCCCCATCCACCTCCTCCCCTCGGAGTCAAGCGCGCAGTGAGGCGGCCTTGGCGATGTCCGCTGTCAGCTGCTGAATCTCGTCCCCTGCCGCCTGCGCGCCCGCGGCGCTGGGGGCAGCCGCCCGGGCAGGAGCCCAGAAGGTGCGGCGAGCGCGTGGGAGGAGGGATCCTGCTACTGCTGCCCATCATCGCTCATCATTCTTTCCCCACCGTCCCCATGTTCCTCCTCCCCCGCCTCCCCCTCCTCCTCTCCCTCCACCTCGTCCGTAGCCATTTTGGCTCAAGGTTTTGAGAGTTGCGGACGCGTACTTCAGAGAGGCGCCGCGTTCGCGAGCCAAGCTTTCCCCTGTCCACTGCTTTCGCTGTCGTGGATGGGGCCCGATGTGCTTCCAGGGCCGCATCTCCCCCTCTGGGGATGTGGCAAGTGCGGGGCATTTGACAACTGGGCAAGCAGGGTCAAGTGCCGAGGATGTGGAAATTCCTGCCCCCAACGCGTGCTCGTGGCGGCCCAAGCTGCAGCCAACCGCGCCAAGGGAGGTGGAAAGGGGAGCCCAGCTGCTGCCCATGGAGGGAAGGGTCGTTGGGCCAATGGCCCGCCTGGTGGTCCAGGTGACGCCCAGGCCAAGACCATCCAAGCCATGCAGAAGCAGTTGGACGCCCTGCTCAAGGACAAGGAGAAGGACAACAAGCAGCAAGTTCAGTCTGCCGCTCCAGGCAGTGGCGGCGGCAGCGGCAACGGTGGCCCGTCCTTCAAGGAGGTCATCAACTTCCTGCAGGCCAAGGGCATCCAGGGCGAGCTGGTGGCCTCTGTCACAGCTGCGCAGCAGCGTGAAGTCGCCGAGCACCCGCCCTTCGTGGTCACGGCTCGCTGGAGGGTCGAGAACCTGCGGAAGAAGAACGAGAAGTTCGAGCAGCAGCTACGCAAGCTTCAAGAGCGTCGAGCTGCCCTCGATGAGGAAGAGGCAGCCATCAAGGCCTCTGTGGAGTCGCTTCGGCGAGACCTGTCACAAGCTGAAGGTGTCTATGCCAAGGTGTCGGCCACTGACCTCGGGGACTTGGTCAAGATCACCGAGGCCGCCTTGGACGAGTCGCTCCACGAAGACGCCGAGGTCAGGGCAGCCCTGGCCGTGCTGGACAAGCGCCAGAAGGAAGCGGTGGCCGCTCGAGGTGCTCCTGCTCAGCATCCTGGCGGTCCAGGCGGCAACGCTCCTCCTGGCGGCGATGCAGCTTCAGGAGCTCGCAGTGCCGAAGGGGCGCGAGGAGGTGAAGGCACCCCAGCAGCTGATGGAGATGGAGATGACATCGACATGGAGTTGCTGGGCCAAGACGACATCGACCTCGAGTCGCGTACAGAAGACCTCAGGAAGGCCGCTGAGGAGCTCAGGCAAGCTCCCCCAGGAGAAGCTCAGGATGCCGCCAAGCGCAAAGACGCCCAGGCTGCCGCAGCCTTGGGGATCAAACGTGCGCGGAGGCTTTGACGACCTCGAGCGCTTCTGGGACCACAACGTCGTGGACGTGGACTGGTCGGAGGAGATCGGCTTCGCGGTGCCGTCGCTGCTCCCGCGGCCTGTGCAGGCCCTCTCGGGGGCTTTGGCTGAGCCGATCTGGCGTCGTGGGGGCTTGGCCCAGGCCGGCGCTGGAGAAGCTCTTGACCTCCAGGCTTGGCCTGCGCTGGGGCTGCACGTGGCTCGGCCACGACGGGGCCTCGGCCCGAAGGGCAGGGGGGCAGGGGATTCAGCCCCCGTTCGTCGAACCCCCCTGCCCGCATGCACGGGGAGTTCGAGTGCCTGCAGCGGCCCTTCGGCGTCATCGGTATTGCAGGGTCCTGCGGGGGCTCCCCAACTGGCCCGCTCCTCGGGGTTGGGGACACGGGCAGCTCAGAGGGCGTCGCCATCTTCGGCAGCGGGGTCGGCTTCTTCGGCTGCGACGGCTTGTTCTTCGCGTGGCGTTAGGACGCAACAGTCGTCGCCACCTGCCCTTCCCACCCCCAGGGCACCCTTTCCACAGGAGGCGGGGGACTCAGCGCGTGGGGAGGGGGGGCAGGATGTTTTGCTGGCGCAGCTTCCAGACGCAGAAGTTAGATTGGCTGGCAGTGGGCGTGGCCACCCTCGTCCCCAAGTGGAGCCCGATGCGGATTCGAAAATACTTCGGTTGAAATCCGACGGGAGGGCGGAAGTACCTCCCGCTCGTAATCTTCTTGCGGACGATCGTGACTCTGGTGTAGCGCGGGGATCTGCTGACTTGTGCGCTTTTGGAGCCAATGTCAACAGCTGGTCTACGGCAGACACTGTAGTGAACTGGGTCCGAGATCAAGCAGACGTCGGAGGGTCTGGGGCGGCTTCTTGGGGTTTGGTCCAAAGCAAGTTCCAGGTGGTCACGCTCCAGGAGACAAGGTTGAAGTCCCCCGACAAGATTATTTCGGCCCAGAGTTGGGCCCGCAGGAATGGGTACCAGGTGTCCCTCGGGAAGGCCCTCAGCACTGGCGACGGGCCCCTGCAAAGCTCTGGAGGAGTCGGTATTTTGGTCGCTGGGGAGATTGCTTCGAGGCCCTTGGATCTTCCAGGATTGGGCAGGTTCGACGGGAGGATCGTAGGTCGGGTCATCAATGCGGGGTTCGACCAGGGCCTTGAGATCTACAGTGTCTATCTCGTCAACGACATAGGCGTGACGGGCGAGAATCTAGAGATGTTGGAAGTTTTGGGAGCGCTTCTATTGTGCAGTAAGCGTCCGTGGGTTGTGCAAGGTGATTGGAATTTCACGCCCGCGGCTCTCCAGCTATCAGGTTGGATACAGCATGTGCACGGTGTGCTAGCCGCTACTGGCCAGGCAACCTGCTCGGCCTGCGCTCCCAGGACTGCCATGGGAGAAGATAAGGAGGAGGAGGAGGAGGAGCTGACGGAGCATGACGGAGGAGGAAGGGAGCTTGACTACTTCGTCGTGTCATCGGCTATCAGTTCATGCATCAAAGATGTCCAGGCTATCCGAGGAGCGCCGCTTTTTCCCCATTGCCCTGTGCTGCTTCGGTTGGGGAACCTCTGCCAGACGGCTGTGGTCCAGCAGCAGACGCGTTTCAAGCCGTTCAGCACCGCGCTCATGGGGCCGCTGCCGCAGGAAAGGGACATCCAATGGAGCGACCCTCTAGACTCAGATTTGGACTCGCTAGCTCGGGAGTGGTTCGGGGAAGCCGAAGCTCGCCTGGTTGAAATTCATGGGCTAAGTGATCTGAAAGGGTACGTTGGTCGCTCCGCTGGGCCCCAGTCTCGGAAAGTTCCCTTAGCTGCGCTGCTAGAGCGAGATCACCGTCGGCGTTTTTCGAAGCAGACTGTCTGCTGGATCTCGTTCGAGGCCCTGCTCAAGAAGGCAAAAGCTATCAGCGCTGGGAACCCAGGCGCCAAGGGGAGAGCTCTTTGGGGATCCTGGAAGCTTAAGCTGTTCGACATTTTGGAAGACCTCCAGCTGACTGAAGAGGGGCCCACCAAGGCCCAGCTGCACACCATCGTTATGGCGGCATCGGGTGAAGGATCTTGGAACGACGACGTCAATGGGGCCATCTGCAAAGAGTGCACTCGTCGCCAGAGGCTGGACGCGGCTTCGCTGCTGGCAAAGTGGAAGGAATGGGCCAAGAGTGCCGTCTCTGGAGGTGGCAAAGCGGCTCATGCCTTCTCCAAGCAACAGGTCTCGAGTGTTTTTTCGCGAGGTATGTCAGATGATCCTCGGCTTCCAGTGGCTGGTCAGGCCGCAGTGCAAGAGCTTGTCGATGCGTAGCATCCGATGTGGTTTCGAGCTGGCCGCGGGCCCGCACCGAGCTCCTGGGAAGTTCCTGCCGACGAGCCTGCCCTTTCCCCGCTCAGACTGGAGGATTTACACCGAGTTTGCAGGATGTACGGGCCCGCGGCGGGCCTAGGCTGGGATGGATTTCACCCGAGGTGGGTATTGCAGCTGCCCGGAAGTTACCAGTTTCGGCTTCTGGAGATTTTGACGCTCTTCGAGGTTGACCCTGGTGCCTTCTTGATGTTCCTGACCAATGTGGTTTTCTTGGACAAACCGACGGGAGGGGTCAGGCCGATCGGATTGCTCTGCCTTTTCATGAAGCTCTGGAGCTGTTTGAGGCAGCCGCATTGCCGCTCATGGGAAAAGTCCCACGTGTACGAGTTTTTCTGGGGCTCTGGGCCCGATACTACGTGCGAGAGGGCTGGATGGGTCCACAACTTGCTCGGGGCTCATTGTCGTAAAGCAGGTTTCGAATCAGCGTCGGCTCTCTTGGACTTGGCTAAGTTCTATGAGAATGTTAACCACGGGGACCTACTGATTGCAGCTAAACGGTTTGGCTTCCCTGTTAGGCTGGTCAAAGCTTACTGTACCATCTATGCAGGCTACCGTGTGCTTCTTTACGGGGGAGCTTCGTCGGCCGTCGTCGAATCGAACGGGGCGATCGTAGCTGGGTGCTCGGGGGCCACTACGTTCGCCAAGATGTTGCTACTAGGACCGCTCTTGGAGGCCCGTGAGAGCAGGAACTTGTTGTATGTGCGCAATGTGGTGGACGACATCACCGTTCAGTGTTGCGGGCCCAAGCTTCAGGTGGCGGCCCAACTGGCTGGTGGAGTAGAGTCTCTGATCAAGAGCTTCAAGCAGCTGCAGCTTCCTGTGGCGTTTAAGAAGTGTGCCTACCTTTGCTCGAAGGAGGTTGAGGCGCACCTGTCCAAGGCCTGGTCCCTTCCCACCTCTTGCCGCACTGACACGGCGCGGAATCTTGGGACCAACGCTACCTTGGGAGGCCTCCGCAGGATTGGAATTCAAAACTCAAGGTTTGCAGGTGCATCGCGCAGGGCCAGGAGGCTCAAGATATTGCAAGGAGCTGGTGCCGACATCGGTATGGTCCACAGGATGGGGCCCGTGGCATCGGCCCTCTGGGGATCCTCGGTCTCTGGGGTGGCCCCCGCAAAAATGGCTGGGCTCCGTATTGGTGCTGCTAGTTCCCTAGGCAGGCTCCCTAAAGGTGCTTCGGTTGGGCTCAGGATGTACACGTACGGGCTCGGGGCCAAGGTAGACCCTCTGGTGGTTTACGTGGGGCACGTTCTTTTCATGTGGGCTACTGCAGTTTGGGAAGCTGTCCCTCACGTTCAGGTGTTGGCCAATACCATGAGGGTCTCGATCGCCAAGTTTCAGAATTCAGCTCAGCCCTGGAGGTCTTCCCCCAGCGACGTCGCGCTTTTAACGTTGCGGGGCATAGGCTGGGACTTTGTAGACCAGCACACCATCAAAGATGACTTGAATGTGGTGCATGACTTGTTCAGGCTCTCCCCGATGCAGGTCAGGACTATGATCAGGCAAGGTGCAGTGCGAGCGTCAGATAGACATGCCCTTCACTTGCAGAATGGCCTTGATGGGCCACCTGTGTACCCTATCTTCTGGGCTGGTATTTCCAGGTTGTTCAGGGAGAAGTCTGAAGCCTGGGGGAAGCACCATCAGAGATGTTTAAGAGGTTTGGTCTCGGGAGTTCATTGGCCCCAAGCCCGACTTCATGCTCACAACCTTCACGATGATGATCAGTGTCAAGTGTGCAAGGGGGCCCCAGGTACGTTGTGGCACCGTCAGTACGAGTGCCCTGCGCATGAAGTCCTGCGGCGAGACCATGCGAGTGTTCACTTGTGTAGGTGTGCGCAGAGAGTGAAGCAGTTCGGGCCGCTGGTGGCGGAGAGGTTCGCGAGGTGCATCTTTCCTCGCCCTCGCTCGCTCTTCGACGTAGAGGAGCCCACGCAAACCGTTCACTGGCACGAGAGGCCCGAGACGGGGCTATTGACGGGGTTGCTCTTCCTGGACGGGTCGGCTAAATACATGGGCCTCGATGGGCTCACTCGGGCTGGTTGGAGTATCGTGTCGGTCGACAGGTTTGGGGAGTTGATCTCGGCGGCCTACGGTCCAGTTCCTCCGAGTGCGGCCCCGCAGCAAACTAGTAAAGACGGGGAAGACTATGCTGTATATATGCTTACGCAAGTAGGTCTTCCCCCGTTTCAATGCTATATTGATTGCCAGAGCACTCTGGATTCGCTGGCTCGGGGCCCTGGGTTCGCGGAGGGCCCTGGTGCCCCCCGTGGTCATCTGTGGGGCCCCGTGTGGAGCTCGTTTACTCTCAGCGATTTCGAGTGTTACAAGACGCTCGGCCACGCCACTGCGGCCGACGTCGAGGCTGGCAGAAGCAGTGTTTGGGAAAGACGGGCCAATGGGCTCGCAGATAAGTTCGCTAAATTAGGAGCTGAGTGTCACGGGGTCAGCGACGATGAGGCCAGCCTGTACAGAGGCCTCAGGTGCCTCGCCCGCGAGGCCTGCAGGTGGGCTGGATCGGTCGAGGTGCTGATGTCCAATGGGCCCCGTGACTCAACGGGCCTAGTGCCCAGGTCGACAGGCAGCGATGGCCAGTGGCAGCACTCACAAGACGATGATGCCCACGGCCAGGCCCTGGCCGACGATCAAAGGGAGGTGGGAGGTTCTTCGGACTTGGGGGAGGAGTGGCGGTCATTCTCTCGGCAAGTTTTTCGGGCCAACGGTCATGCGTTTTTGGCCTGCCCTGTCTTGGAACCTCCTGGAAACCCCAGGGGTAGGATCCAGTTTTGTTGTCGGTGTGGATCGTTTTTCTCTGGGGCTCCCAATGTTGGAGCTAAAGGCCTGTGCAGGCCCAAATCGGCGACGGGCGGAATTAATGACCAGCTGAGAAGGATTCGGCAGGGCAAGTTTCCCTCGTACAAGAAGGACCTGAAGAATTTAACTCTGGGGGCTCACGTGAGCCTTAGCCTCGCCGAGCGGAGGGTCTTGGCTCAGTCGCTGGAAGAGGATGGCCAGGCCCCCCAGGGAGTTTCAGGTCCCGCAACTGTCAGCTCCGCGGTGGGCTTCGCCCCGCGAGAGCAGGTTTTGGATTCGTTCGGCCTTGCTGAGTCGGATTTACCCTGGGTCAAGGACCTAGGCGCCGCCTCCCTCCGAGCCTCGAACTGCGGTTTCGAGTCAGACTCGGAGGCTTCCGATTTCGGCTGAATGTGGAGGTGATCTGGCTTCAGGCCCGTCCCCAACAATCCCTCCACCTCGTCCAACCTTCTCCGTCTTCCGTCCTCCGTCATCCCTCCTCCGTCCTCCGTCGTCCGTCCTCATCCTCCACCTCCTCCGCCTCATCCTTCTTCTTCTCCCTTCTCCCTTATCCTTCACCATCTCTCTCCGTTATGGATGACTCTCCCTCGTCCCTCCCTCGGGCATGTCGGTAGGGCGGGCGGGGCGTTTCGCTTGATACCTCCTGAAACTGACTGCCATCTTGCAGCCTGAGATGGAGGGCAGGTCGTCTTCAAAATGAGCTGGCGTCGCGCACATTCGTCTTGAAAGTCAGCAACTACTGCACGTGTGAGGGAGGCTGCTCGTCAAAATGGAGCTGTCGCCCTAGCGCCGCGCACATGAGTCTGAACAACTTGCACCAACTCCTCGTCTTAGCGCAGCATAATCGTCTTGGAAGTGCTCGAGCAGTTGTTTACACGGACGGATGGACGGCGCTGCCTGCTCAAGAAAGCCAAAGAGAGTGCACGGTGCTCGTAGAATTGCCCAAGCTCAGTCTATTCCGAGGAGGTGGGAAATAGCTGCTTCGAGACGGCTTTCCGATTCGGGTGTTCAGATATCAGTGCCATCGGCTTCGTCTTAAACACGATTGTGAGGGCTTTGCCGGCACGGGAGATCGATGTGAAGTTACAGATACGATAGCTGTGCGCTGACGGGGGCATTTTCGACACCAAGTTCGCCACATTGATGGCCTCCTCGCACTGGATCCTGTAGTCAACGCGTTGGGGTTGCCGCTCCTCCTGATCTTCCTGATGCTTTTGCTTTTCCTCCTCCTCATCCTCCTGACGGCGATGAAGACGATATTCCTCAGTTCGTCGGCGACGATGGCTGGGGACAACGATTTTGTGTCCGTGAAGCGGATTACTCCCCCGACAGGCCGTTTGGACTCTCGCGACTCTGTCCTATCGGCCCCTGGCTCTCGCGACTCAGGCCCGCGACTTTGGCCTAGCGGGCTCTCGCGATTCTAGCCCGGTAGAGCTGCTGCCTGTGTGCAGCTCAGGTGCTGGCGTGGAGCTGCCGCCCGCTAGCGTAGAAGACGACGACCCTCTGATCTTGGACGGCGACGTTGCGACTAAAGGTATGATGAGGATGAGGAGGTCGTCACCATCCACGCCGTTTTCTCCTCGCAGCACCTGCCTGGACTCCGCACTGCGCCCTCGCAGCCGAAGATCCCAAGAAGATGCACGCCGCTCTGGGCCAGTAATCCGAGTACCGCGGCAAAGAGACGCCGCGCTCAGGCTCTGTCGCATGCCAGGCCGCTGCGACTTGCGGCGATGGAGCTGGCGGTATAGAGTGGTGGACGTGGAAGAGGGGAACCGAGCATCGTCTATCCAACCCCAATCCCCACCGGTGAGGGCTTGGCCCCGCTGGCCCATGTACCCCCCATGTATGGGGATGTAGGCTGTTCCCTTTGGGTTTCGAGGGGTATATCCCCAGCATGAGTGCTGAGATGGTGGGGGTCTGGATTGGGATGGGGACGGGGATACGGGTCGCTCAAACGATGCTGAGGAACCGGGCCGCCCTTCAGCACCAAGTCCTCGCTTGGAGCCACCTCGAGCTCGCACTGGACCTCTGCGCTTGCCCTGCAGCCGAGCACGTGACCAGCTGGCCGCCCTCGCTTTGAGGCCATCCCTGTCGACTCCCGCTTGGGGGTGCTGGGCTCAAGGAGGTCTTGGAGGTCATCCACCACCCCATGGCTGACGCTGCTCGACCACTGGTAGGCTGCCCTCTTCCACTGCTGCCATTGTGCGGCGGGCTCTGCCCGCCTCTCCGACGCCCCCGGTTTTTGTTTGCCCCAACAGCTTGCCCAGGAAAAGAAAAGAGGAAGAGGAGGAGCAAAGCTGCAGCCAGCCCCCATCGAGCAACGGATGACGGCTCCTCTTCAAAATTGGGCGTTCGCCCGAGACTTCCTTGAAGCACATAACCAGGCACTTGATTGAACATAAAACAACTGCACGCATGGTGGACGGCTCCTTTTCCACATGGGTCTCTCGCTTAAAACATCTTCGAAGTGCATGGTCAAACATGCAAACTGGAGCAACAGTTACACTGATAGGGGGGCAGTCCTTTTTCGAAAGTGAGGAATCCCTAGACACCTCGCTGGGCTGTGTGGTCATACCTGCTCTCATCCCATGTTGTTCGCGAGAAGAATCCACGCCAACTCCTTTTCAAAACGGAGCTACCGCCTGCATGGCAGACCCATAGGGCGCTGGCCTTTCGAGGGAGCGCTGCGTGTGTGAAAAGGAACGGTTGTAGGGACGGGAGGGTGTCTTACAGCATCGTTGATGCATAGTGGGTTTCCTCTGCCCTGGTCCTCCAAGTCAGCCTCCTCATCCATTCCCTACCCATTCCCTCCACCTCATGCGCCTCCTCCTTCCCTTTTTTCCTACATAGCTCCACCACCGTGCCTGCGGCAGGCTGTCCAACATCGCTCCAGCTGTCTGGTAGGAAGTATGCATATTCCTATCGCCACCACTCCCCAGACATCGCGCCCCCACCCAGGATCGGCAAAGACCGCCCCAACAGAGCTCCTAGACGGCAGCCACACTCGACCAGACTGGCCCAACGCCAGCTTGCAAGGCCCAACAGCCCCGCAGAGGACCGCATGCGTCGTAAAAGAAGTAGCAGACGGCCCCACTGAGGCAGAGGCCCGAGAAGGCATAGGCCCTAGGATGCGAAACACGACGGAAAGCAAAAGGGCCATAGGTTTGCTTGCTTCTGGCGATTTTCAGCTGTATCAGAATTTGTTTAAAACGGCTTCTGAAAGCCCAGGGAACCAGAGGAGCCCAACACGACCGCATGACGATCCCGAGACGCCTCAGACCGACTCGAGCCCCCCAAAGACGGTCCAAAACCGCCCAAAGGAAGCCAAGAAGCCAAAACGGCCACAACACGCCAAACAGAGCTCCACAAGACCCCCCAAGAGGCCATCAAAGAGCCCCCAAAGATTACTTCATGAAGCCTCCAAGACGACGCCAAGAGGGTGGAGGGAGAAGGGAGGCAGGATGATGATGATGACGAGGCCGGGGACTAGGAGGATGTCTTTCAGACCTGCACCCGTTCAGACAAGGCACTGGAATGCAGCGGGTCCTGACCTCCCCCGGACCTCTTCACCCCTGCCCTGCTGCGCTGGGACGGTGGCCAGGCTTGCCGCCTGCAGCTGGACACACCTTGCCAAAGGGTAGCACGGCTGGCACTGCGGCGGCGGGCGCGCGCGCTTTTTTGGGCATTGTTCCCCAGAGCCCGAGTGGCGCAGGTGCTTAAGGTCGGGCGCCCTCTCCCAGGAGATCGGCTGTGGGATGAGCCAGCTCGGCGAACAAAATGCGCAAAGGGAACGTGGGGAAACGAACGCCAGGTTCGGGCCACGCTCGGCGCCAGCTGTCGGCGGCCTCGGACGTACCTCACAGGCCGGGCCCCAGTGGCCACTCGTCCCAAAGGTGGACACGTGCTGGAGCCGCGGAAGGGAGAAGAATAGGGAGAGGGACAGAGGGAGGGAGGGGGAAGGGGGAGGAGAAGGAGGAGGAAGAGGAGGAGGAAGGGAGGGACAGGGGATGGAGAGAGCAGGAGGGCGGAAAGAGAAGAAGTGAGGAAGGGGGGCCTGGGAGTCTGGCACAAGCGGGAGCGCGGGCGCTCACAGGAAGTAGTCGGGGGAGCGTGTCTGCGTGGCCGGCTCCTTCTGTTGGGGTGGGGGATCAAACTGCAGGAACGTATATTTCAGGTGCTCGTCAATCTCCATGACCGCGGCTTGGTTCCCACAGCGGTAGCAGTAGTTGGGAGCCGAGAAGATGGTCACGGTGTTGCGGTCGTGGCCCCAGTTGTACCCCTCCATCACGAGCTGATGCGCGCGGGCGATGAGCTTGAGCCCGTTGGCATGGTTGAACTGCTCCGAAATGTCCTGTCCGAACGTGTACCCGGCACCGCGGGGGGAGATACCCCATCCGCACCTGTCGTCGGGGTCCGACCAGAGCAGGTCGCACATGGGCCCCTCGTGGGGAACCTCCTGGATGCGGTCCAGCTGGCGGATGTTGTCCAGCGAGTCGAGCGAAGGCGACAGCCCCCCGTGCATGCATATGATCTGATTCTCAATCACTGCTGTGACTGGCAGGTAATCGAACGTATCGGTGAACATCTTCCACACGTCAGCGCAGCTGTACGTCTGCATGCACTCGTCGAAGAAGCCGTACACCTGTGTGATCTGCCTGCTCTCGTGGTTTCCGCGCAGCAGGGTGAAGCGCTCCTTGTAGCGCGTCTTGTAGAGGAACATTAGCGACACTGTCTTCACCGAGTAGTAGCCACGGTCCACATAGTCACCCAGGAACAAATAATTCGTCTCTGGGGGGCACCCGCCAATGCAGAAGAGCTCCTTCAAGTCCTTCGAGGCAGCCACACCGACCGATGCGGGATGGTCCAAAGCCGAATCCCAATCCCGATGAGGTATCCTTCCGCATCGGACTCCTCGTCCCCACTTCCTCTTCCTCTCCGCCTCCGCCTCCGGTTTCTCCTTCTCCCTCTCCTCCTTCTCCCCCTCCCCCTTCTCCTCCTCCTCCTCCTCCTCCTCCTCCTCCTCCTCCTCATCATCATCATCATCATCATCATCATCATCATCATCATCATCATCATCATCATCTCCTCATCATCATCATCATCCTCATCAGCAGCACAGCAGGCAGCATCATCATCCTCCTCCTCCTCCTCACTCCTCCTCCTCCTCCTCCTCCTCATCATCATCATCATCATCATCATCATCAGCATCATCATCATCATCATCCATCATCATCATCATCATCTCATCATCATCATCATCATCGTCATCGTCACGTCATGGTCATCATCATTACCACCACAATCACCATCATCAATCGTCATCATCAGATCATCTCATCACCATCAGCATGATCATTAATCATCATCATCCTCATCCTCATCCTCATCATCATCATCAACAGCAGCACAGCATCATCATCATCACCATCACCATCATCAGCATCAGCATCAGCATCAGCATCAGCATCAGCATCATCGTCATCGTCATCATCATCATCATCATCATCATCATCATCATCATCATCATCATCATCATCATCATCATCATCATCATCATCATCATCATCCTCATGCTCATCCTCATCCTCGTCCTCGTCCTCCGCGTCATCCCCCTCGTCCTCCTCCCACTCATGTTCCGCATTCCGCCTCCTCCTCCTCCTCCTCCTCCTCCGAAGCGTCAACACCGTCACTATTGAACTCCCCGTCGTAGTCATAGTCGTCGCCCTCCTCCTGAACCCACCAGCCCGCTGGCTGTAGGTGGTCTAACGAGTTATGGTGTTCTCTTCCAAACCCTCTTCCCCTTCGGGGAGGGGTAACCTACTACCCCCGCCCCCTTGATGTGTTTAGGGGGGTGGGTCGCGAGCGTTCAGAGCGCCCAAATTGGGCCAAAAATGGCCCCCAAGATGGCTCACGATAGCCGAAGATGTTTCAATATGGCGTCCGGCACGACCCCAAGAGGCCGAAGAGGACCATAGGAGTTCACATTCGGACACACCCGGGAGGCCAATACCCTTCAAACATCGGTTGGACAACAGTGACTGCTGCCTCCTCGAAGCTTCGTGCCCCACGAGGCGTTGGCCCAGGAGGGCCACAATAGGAGCCCAGGAGGTCCCCAAGACAGCCCCAAGACCTTCCAGGAGCGCCCCAAAGGCGGCCCAAGAGGCGATGTTGATGGTCCCAGGAGGGGCAGGCAAATCGAGGACCCTCCTCGTTTGATTGATGCCCTCCAAAACGGCCCCGAGAGGCCCTCCAGGCCTCACAAGACGCCCCCAAGAGAACGTCAAAAGAGCCCAAAGATCCCCTAAAGAGCCCCACGAGGATTCCAAGAACCTCCAAAACAGCCCCAAAAGGGCCCCAAGATCGGGGCCAGATCCCAGATCGCACCCCGACCGACAGGTCGGGGCCTCTGAAGTGGGAGGCCGCCATCTGTACACCGCGGCCAATCCTGGACACGCCCATCCTGGACCCACGATCGGTGTACACGACTCGCCCCA